>OY856409.1:1643897210-1644299710 GCA_963693085.1 Alisma plantago-aquatica
GGTTAAGTGCAACCGTGGATTGGCGATCGTGCAGCTGAGGATGACTCCCAGTCTCACGAGGAACAGGTCACACAGAGCAGACTGTGAAATCTTCGATCAATGATTTCTCGAATTGAGAGCAATAGGCAGATCTGGTGATGAGTCCATCACCTTCGAGAGTCTTTTCCGAAGCCAATCATCCCAGTTTGTTGGCAGTTTCATCCACAAACGAGAAAGTTTCCAAATCGCGGACAGGTAGTTGCCCCTATATATAGGGGGGGGGGGTATCCGTGGAACCAACACATCTAGTAAATGTTCTAACGGGACCGAACGGAGCCAACGACCGCACTTGTACCTCCAATTGGAGCTCCGGCCATGACCTACACTTCCGCCTAGGAGCAGAGGTCGCCGACGGAACATGGAGTAGCCCCGGCGGCGGGAAAGGCGCCCACGGCTAATTAAGGGTCTCGCCGAGTTCGTGAGATGATGACGGAGTGATCGGTGGTCTTGGATCGCGCACAGGTGCTCTGAAACTCGAGGTCAACTTCCCGGTTGACCGCTGGGTTGCGCGAGAAGGAATGCACGAGGTTGAAGACAACCTCAGGCGCAATTACGTTTGTGCCCTTGTGTGCGCGGTGAAGTGGTAAGGACAGAGTCGTCTTTTGTTTCTTTTAATCATGGAATAGGCAGATTCATATGAATCGTTGGATCCCGTGTGATCCTCTGGACCACGGATCCGACCCCTGTTGTTGTTTTAAAAATAGCAAGTAAATCATTAAAGAAGGATTTTTCCTATAAAAATCATATCTTGAGATAGGAAACTCGGATGGGAAAAGTTAATACATGAAAAATGATCATAAAAATACGAGGGATACAATAAAAATGGTTTGGACACCTAAATCTGTATATTTCTGCAAAAGTGCATATTTTGGATAGAAAAGGTATTAATTTGTGGTTAGAAACCCTAAATGTTGATAAAAAATATATTTAATCTTGCAAGTGTGTAAATTCGAGTATTATTAACTGGTTTAATGATTAAGATAGATTGTAACCTATTTTGATGATGGAATTCCAAGTATTAGAGTTTTAAACCCAATATGTTGATTAAAACCCTTAGAAACCCTAAGTGAGGGAAAAACAGAAGAAAGGATATAATAATCCGAAAATTTGGGTTTTTGTGATCCAAATATGATCTTAAGATCTTAATGGAAAATAAAATGAGACAATTAGGGTTTGAGGGATATTTTGATAAAAATAAAGTAAAAGTGGTAAACAAGGAAGTGAAATCCTAATTATGGTCAAAACCCTAATGAGGGCTAGTAACCCTAGGGCATGATTAGGTCTATTAGATTTGTGTACCCTGATCGATGATAGAAAATATTGGATGAATATTTCAGGATTGAATTGTTCTTTCTTTACTTTGGATTACTTGATTGTTTGGACTGAATCTGCATTCAAAACAGCTTGACAGGTATGTGGTTAATTATGAATAACCGCTTTAGTTTCCCGAGAGATTCCCAGATGTTTAATCACATTGAATGCAACTAAACTATTTGGATGTTCATATTGCAATTATAAAGTGACTACGACTATCACCATTTAATATAAATGTGTAAATCATGCACCTACATGCCACCCTGATGGAAGATGCCATAAAGGCCAGGCCTAGGAGGGTAGACCAATGGGCACCATGAGAGGTGACCCTAAACACCGATCTCGGGAATGAGAAGGTGATTGATGAGGCAAGACTAAGGAGCACCATGAGAGGTGACTCCCAGGCACCAAGCTCGGGATTGAGAAGGTGGCCTTAAGACAAATCCAGGGTTAGGGCAAAAGCGGTGGGGATTGTCACATGGAAAATGTAAATTGACTTGTTAATTCCATTGATTGCAATACTTAAATTGTTAGACCTAATTGTGAAATTTTTGGTTGCCTCCACATACCAGCAATTGTTGATCGATGTTTTGTTTGTCGGCGTTTTAGGTAACTTCCTGAAAATCACAAATAGAAAAGTGGCACATCAGGAAAATAAGAAATAAAGTGTAAGGAGGATTAGATAGAGTACTTCCAGTTGTGGATAGTTAGATTTCCCAGTTTTATAAAGGTAAGTAAAAGTTTTAATTTTTGTACCCAATTCCAGTTTAGTTAGTAGAATTTTATAATTATTGTTGATTATATGTTGAACCTTTGATACTGTAAATTGATTAACGATTCCGACCTTTGGGTCTCCCTTAATTGGGGGTTACCGGGAGGCGGGGTCGTTACAGTTGTCAAGAATTAAAACAAAACAAAGAAAAGAAAAGAAAACAGACTCTGTAGGATTTTACTAATCAGATAGAAGGAGTTCCTAGCTATGTAACCACAAGTTGGGAAGTCTATGCTCCCGTTCTTAGGTGTAGAAAACCCTCAAACACCTCAGCATGCAACCTACATTCAAACATAGCACGCGTTGTGGTATCTGTTCCTATGGGGTCATCCCACTCGCTCTCACGTAGTGTGACTAAAAACCATCGATGATATGAAACCTCTTTCGAGGATTACAAGCCAACATCCTAGAATTTTCTAGATACCCTCTCAGGTCTAGAATATTTTGGGATGTTAGGAACAGACAACCTTGGACCGTCCTCCTTTCAAATTTCGATTCAAACCATCTTCTCTTGTCTATCTCTACAACGAATCTCTCGATATAGGTAGAAATAGTAGTTCAAGAAAGAAAGAGATCAACCAAACTAGAAATCATAACCACAAAGACAAGATAGAATAGAAAATGTACCAGATTTTGATTAAATCTACTTTCTTAAGGAAAAAGTACCTAAACATGCCCAAAATGGGCTACATAGACAAGAAGGATCTCAACTAGACATGGACAAGCATAGTTGTCACTGAACAAAGATGGAAGAACATTGTTTGTATAGAAACCAAGGGGAATAGACGAATAAAGGAGAGGAAGAAGAGATTTAGCCCATAGAGGAGAGGTGGCTCTCACTCCCTCGCCTCTGTATAGGCCGGATCTCGTCCTTGGGTCATCCTCCTTGATCTTGTAGATTCCTCGGCCTCCTTTCTCTCTAGATCCACCCCGAACAATAGCTTGGTTGGTGGATGGGGGTGGAAGATGATGGTGTGGGTGTTCTCCTTCTCTCTCGAAGATGGGTCCTTAGTCTCCTCTCTCCTCAGCTTTCGCCTTTAGAGATCTAAGACCGAAGGTGGAAGATGGAAGCACGCTGAAGGGACATGCATAGAATGAGCATTGCAGCCTTCTCAGACCTCCAGACTCTCCCATGGGGCTCTGGGAACCTCACCGGGTCAGAACCAATAGCTGGAAAACTCCCCAAATCTGAACAGGCTGATGGAACTTCCCCAAGGTGTGAAACCCCTCTCCAGGTTGCGGGGGGGTGCATATTTATTGGAAAAATGGTTGAGGTACAAATCCATACCTCGGTCTTGCTCAATCGAGGTGCACCCTGTGGTCGTGGTCGCAGTCTCGGTCGAGGTCGAGATCGCGGTCGCGGAAGATGTACCTCAGTTGCGGTCGAGGTCACGATCACAGTCAAGGTCGAGATTGCAGTCACAGAAGATGTACCTCGGTCGCGGTCGAAGTCGAGGAAGATGTACCTCGGTCACGGTCGAGGTTATTTCTTCTTAGACACAGTCACGGTCGAGGTAGATGTACCTCATTCGCGGTCGAGGTTACTTCTTCTTGACCGTGGTCACAGTCAAGGTTATTTCTTCTTGGTCGCAATAGCAGTCGAGGTGGATGTACCTCGGTCGCGGTCGAGGTTACTTCTTCTTGGCTGCAATCGCAAAAATTATGGAATGAACCCACCCCAGGGGGGAGGGGGGCTATTACTGGTGGTTGAGGGGCCCGCGTCAATGAGCCTTTTTGATTGGTGAGGATGCATCCTGATAAAGGATTGGCCATAGAAAATAGGGTCCAAGATATCATAGCGGGACCACCATCTCCTAAGCTGGTGCACATAGTGCGACGCTTAGTCCAACGCGGTCATGACGGATGGGAGTCTAGCTGCTGCAAAAATCGTGTGTTGGGGAGAAACCATGGAGAATAGATGTCTTTTTAGGTTTAGTGCCTACAAGTCCCAAAATAGGCTAGTTGAGCAACTTTATCTAAGAAAATACATAAATTATTAAAAGATACAAACATGGGTTGTTTTGGGCATATTAAGGCTATAGTGACACAAAACCATAATTAAATGCTTAGCATAAATGCATAAATTTGGGTGTTATCAACTACCCCAAGCTCAAACCTTTACTTGTCCTCAAACAAGATTGTGCTCAAAGAACAAAAAGATAGCATCCAAATTAAGCTTGGCGACAAAAGCTAAGGCTAAGAAAAATAGATTAAAACATCAATTCTCCCGATCCATGACATTTTAGAACAAACCCCCACCAGTCAAGCACAATCCTTCCAAAGTAAGATCAAAGAGCAACCAAGAAAGATTAAGGTAGTCCACTGTAATATGTCGATACTCATGAGGGTTTGAATCATAATTATACAATATAACAACATTGTCACATAGAGGATCACGTGGGTGATGAGCAATAAGCAATCATCATGTATCCATGTACACCAATCGAGGACAATGTGGATCTAACTTATTTAGGTCCTTAGAAGCAAAGTGAAAAGACTCTAATGACTTCTGAGGATCCCGATCTGCATCAGATTGGTCCATGTAACGAGCAACAGTGCCTACAGTCTGAGCTAGTTGGCCCGGAGTGGTGAGATGAACTCCTCGTACTGTGCTCGAACCAACCTTGCTATCAGGATGATCTCATAGGTATCCTAGGGGTTCCTAGTGACTCTCTAATGTACTCTTAGAGTGATACTACCAGGAACGACATACCCGCATTCATGAGCGCAGTCATACACCGGTTGGGTATCATCCTCAACTCTCCTAAAAGAGGAAACAAGCGCTCGTTTATTCATACTCAGTCTTTTATTCTCTGCATTCTAATTTATAGGCATGGGTGAGAACTCTTTTGATATTTTTGGGATTTTGTGGGAAGCCAAGCCTCTTTTGCAATTTTTTTATTTTTCATCTTTTTGACTCAATCTAAGGTGAGAGGGCACGTAGTCCATCAAGGAAAACATTTCAACTTGACTATAACTCAAAACTCATCATTATCTGCTTGATACATGTGTGAAAAGATAGTAATTATGTGTGGCATGCAGTTTGAACAAAACGTCATTAACTAAGAGGAAGCAATCATTAGCAATGGATTACTGAAAATCACTAAAAATTAAAACCTTTTTTTTCAAAGAGATCCAATTCCAGGAAACTCTTAACAACAAGAACCAAAGTATTACATGTACATTCTGGTCCACAAGTACATACCATGTACCATCTCTTCTCGAGGATTACATACATCAATTGCTCTCTTAAGTCTACACATGAGAAACACACAACCTCAAGGTATTCAAGCCAAAATCTTAGATCGATTAAGAAAACACTAAGTACTAACTCCAAGGACCTAAGAGTACAGAGATGACACATAGGACTCTTATCTACAAGACATGACCATTCGTATCTCCACCTGAGATGTTACTATTGTCCTTGATGTTGCTGTCCTTTCCCTGTAGTATGGTTCTTACCTCCTCGTCCTCGTCCACCTAAAAATGTTGGATGCCACGGGAGTGAGACAATTGAAATTGTCCCAGCGAGAGATATAACTCTCTGCCAGAAATATTATTATTGCAGTTTCATAAAATAAAACTGGGCAAATGATAAGTAGTTTAGAACATTCTCATATTTTAAAGCATTGCAACTATCTATGATAGAGCTGTAAATCATCTATTCTCTATATAAGTAATAGGAAGAACATGTATATCATTTACCCATCATACTATATCAACATCTCAAGCTTATCATGTGTTACTCATTATCATGGTATGTCATCCATGCATCATTCTCATTTCTATCTGTTGGCCTCAGCCAATCTGCTAACCAGAGATTGAATTGTACCAGTCATGTAAATATATATCATCATATTCTTTCCAAGCTTTGGACTATGCCAATCGTATGCAACCATTCTAGGCATTGGACTATGCCAATCCTGTGCAAACATTTTAGGCATTGGACTATGCCAATCTTGTGCAAACATTCCAGGCATTGGACTATGCCAATCCTATGCAAACATTCCAGGAATTGGGTTATTCCAATCATGTGCAAACATTCCAGGCATTGGGTTATGACCAATCCTATGACATTATTCCAGGTATTGGGTTATTACCAATCTTGTGCAATTATTCCAGGTATTAGGTTATGACCAATCCTGTGACATTATTCCAAGTATTGGGTTATTACCAATCCTATGCAATTATTCCAAGTATTGGATTGTGACCAATCCTATGACATTATTCCAAGTATTGGGTTATTACCAATCATGTGCAATTATTCCAGGTATTGGGTTATGACCAATCTTGTGCAATTATTCTAATTATTGGGTTATTACCAATCATGTGTAATTATTTCAGGTATTGGGTTATGAACAATCATGTGACATTATTCCAGGTATTGAGTTATTACCAATCCTATGCAATTATTCCAAGTATTGGGTTATGACCAATCATGTGCAATTATTCCATGTATTGGGTTATTACCAATCCTATGTAATTATTCCAGGTATTGGGTTATGACCAATCCTGTGCAATTATTCCAGGTATTGGGTTATTACCAATCTTGTGACATTATTCCAGGTATTGGGTTATTACCAATCCTGTGACATTATTACAGGTATTGAACTATGTCAATCATGTGCATCTATTCCAGGCATTGAACTATGTCAATCATGTGCATCATCACTGAATACCACATCACCTTTACTAGGTATTACACCTTGGCCAAGCCATCATACTTATTCACATCCTTTATGTAATTCAAGTATTCCACTTATCTCCTTTAAGCTTATTCAAAACACTATAATCCCTTATTTGTCTATAAACATAAAGCATGCATGATTAAGATTTCATTATTATTATTGTATCCATTTATTATTATTATTATGTTACTAAGTTTCTATTTCCTAGTTTATTTGAACATTATCATTTCTTACATGACACTTTTATAAAAATATTGTCACCTCTCACTAGGCAACAACTAACCACATGGCTCACAAGGCCCATTAAACATCTTGTCACCTATCACTAGGAAACAACTATTAGGGTTAGGGTTTCTCTTTATAGAAAAATAGGGGTTCAAGTTCATATTATCAATCCAAACCCTAATTCATTGCTCCACGCATCTAGGAGCATACATTGATATCATAAGTATTCAATTATACTTATTTATTCTCATCTTTTATCATTAAATGATACTCAACACAAAGTATGAGTTTCTCTCTCATCTTCTCTAAGATATTGATTACATCATACTTTGTTATCTTGGCTTAAGCCTTTCTCAAGATATGTTAACCTACACTTATCAAAGTGCATTACATCTCAATGTAATAATTGTCATGCCACACTTCATGTGTTACTCATCCAAGTATATTGGATTTATGGTACATCAAGGTGTATCAACCTTGAGGTGCTGAATGTGATATTTATCATGTCTTGATGTATCACTTCCCTCATCACTTGTAACCGACTTAAGTTCATCAACTGATCTTTTATTAGGGTATTTCCCATCCTAATACTTTATGAACCAGTTTATCACATTTATCATGTAATATATTGGACATAAGTCACCCATTTGAATTATTCATCCATTATCAATAATATGGTCTCATCTCGGGTTAAGGCATTATTGATATAAGGTTATCCGTTATCAACCACTTTAGGTGTTTCACCTACCAATATATTATTCACCATTCCATTGTTAGGAATAGGATTCCCCTCTTTATCGATTAGGGTTTTTCATAACATGAACCTATTTTAGGGTTTCACATAACATCACCCTATATTAGTGTTTCACACATCATTATCTTGAATTAAGGTTTCTTATAACTTTTCCCCAAATTAGGGTTTCATGTAACTTTACCCAAAATTAGGGTTTCATGAAGCATCCTCTTAAATTAGGGTTTTTCATTATATTACCCTGAATTGGGTTTTCTCATATCATCACCCTAGATTAGGGTTACACCATTACCCTAGATTAGGGTTTCACCTAACATTGCCCTGAATTGGGGTTAGGGCTCATCAACCATCTCAATTAGGGTTTCATGATCTCTTTATCAAGGATCATACCCTAAATACATATTTTATTCATGTTGAAAGTGTTGAGGCTTAACCACTACATGATTATCATACATGTATGAATTCCTCTCTCTCTCTCTCTCATCCTCTCTAGGATGTTGATTACTTCAAGCTTGGTTAGATTAGGTCAACCCTTCATTCAAGTACAAACATCTATGGTTATCATAGTGTATTGAGTTAATTCTTTCATAAGCATCAAAGGTTAACCACTCAAAAGGTCCTAATCACTTAAGTACCTTAAAGGTACAACCATTATAATTATATTTGATATACATCATTAACAATCATGGGGTTAATTGTACTTACATGGTTTGAATCAAATAGACCTTAAAATGATCTTGAGGTATTAGACCGTCAAACGGTCTTGGTCCAAAACTCCAATCGGTCTGAGACCATTTAGACCTTCAAACGGTCTTGGACTAGACCTTCAAACGGTCTGAAGACCATTAGACCTTAAACGGTCTTGGTCCCAAAACCTTCAATCTGTCTGAGACCGTTAGACCATCAAACGGTCTTGATCTCAAAAACTCTAAACGGTTTGAGACCGTTTGAATTAAATATTAATTAACCCCAAACGGTTTGAAACCGAATGGCCCTCAAATGGTCTGAGACCAATGGTCCTCAAACGGTCTGAGACCGTTAGATCTCAATGAGCTCGAAACCGTTTAACCCTAAATTAGGGTTTCTATAATCAATTGATTTAGGGTTTGCTTCATTGAATCATTCATCAATTGGACCATTGAAAATACATCAAATTATAACCCTTGGATCTCCAACCATCCATCACAGCCCTTGACCTCCAAACGGTCTTGAGACCGTTTGGTCTCAAATGGTCTTGAGACTGTTTTCCCTCAAACGGTCTTGAGACCATTTGCCCTCAAAAAGTCTTGAGACCGTTTGAGCCATTCAACTTAGAAATCGGCTCAACCAATTTTGGGTTTCAACCATTCAATCCAATTAGGGTTTGTAATAAATGGATCATACATTCTTGAATCCATTATATTTAGATCAATTTGAACCATTGGATTTTCAATCATCCACATCAGCACTTGACCCCAAACGGTCTGGAGACCGTTTGACCTCAAATGGTCTTGAGACCATTTGATCACTAATCGATCTTGAGACCGTTTGGTCATCAAAACTCAAAATTGTTTGCTCATGATATTTATTGAGGTGTGTGCTAAGATTACATCATCATCATCTTAAAGCCACAAACCTTCAAATTTTTCTGTGATCTTTGTGGTGATTTCATCAACTAATCAAAGGAAAGTTCGTGAATGAAAAAGGAATCAACATATGATGAAGAAATGATATCAATAATAACATTTAAGGGTTCAAGTTATATAACCCACCTTCAAAGTTGAATCCAAGCTTCAAGCTTCACGTCCTCAATGGTGAATGAAGCTTTCTCACTATCCAAGGTCCATCCTCAAGTCTTTGAGTGAAAAGAGTTGTGAAGGTTGAAGATTTAATGGAGAAAAGAACAAAATAAGCATTGAATTTTAATTTCCACCATGAAATCAAGGTTGAAGATGATTAAGGAGCTTACCTACAAGTTTTGTTATATCCTCCTATTTCTCCTAAACTCCCTTGTGTACGGACAAAGAAAGGAAAGAAACACGATTCAAAAAAGCCTTTCATGTGGGTTGAAAATGAGATGTATATAAGGGAATTTCAATGAGAGAGAAAGTGATAAATAATTACTTCAACTTCCAAAATTGGTACCACATACTCCCCTCAATCTCTTTCATATGAAGCCATCTTCTTCACCTTGTAATTCCTTTTCATTATCCATGAATTAAAAGAAGACAAATTAAGCACCTTAACCATTTTAATAATAATATCCAATATTAGTGGATATTACTTTTTATTTAACTAATGTGAGTAGGATCTCCACTCACTTTAGATATTTCGGTGCCATTGCAAGGCACAAGGACTTCCACAATTATAAAAATCCAACCATCACACTTTTGGTTGAAGAGCACTTCCATTAATATATTTATTTTTGCATTAAATTGAATTAGGGTTTCAATTATTCTTAGATCTTAATTATTTTAATATCAAGATTCTCTCTCTTCCAAAGTGATTCAAATGATATTCCCCTCTCATTTTCTTCTCTCTACATGATGAAAAGAAACATGAGGGACTCTCTATAGGTGGTATTTTGCATATTGAACCCTAGGTTTTGGGTAAATTGCACATTACACCAAAACTAAGTTTTAATGCTCAAACATTGCTTAATAAGCTCTTTCTTGGTACTCAGGCTACCACAAGCCATACCTCTGCATCATTTTCATTCTTATGATGCTTCAACACTTTAGGAATATTTTATCATGTAATATTTGTAAGTTAACCCCTCAACTTGGGTAATTTGCACTTTAGTCCAAAACAAGTAAAACATTGTTTCAACATTATTCAAAAAGGACTAAAATTGAAAGATAAGTTCCTCTTGATCCTTAATTAATTTTCAAATGATAAGAGCAAGAATATAATTATATTTCTTAAACAAAACATCTAGGATTAAAGAATAACCCAGGTCAGGGATGTTACATTATGATTCAAGGGTCCTTAGAATAGAGGCAACCTTATGAAACAACAGCTAGGAGTTTTTTTATCATTCTTTAGCTTCTTCCAATGGTCCCGTATCTTGGATTTGTCATTCACAACATAGATCAAGGGAATAAAGCTTTAATCTATGAAAACGGCACATAACCTTAGATTCATTACCAAACTTAAGGAAAGAGTCAATGAGCAAGTCAAGCAAAAGATCAAGCAATTTAAGATGAAATTTTTTTAGGCATAAAGATAAGCATTTAGCTATAATATTTGCATTGTAAATCCTTAACTACAAAGCTAAAAATTATGAAACAAAGTCTTACAAAGCTGAAAATTTATGCTAAATGCAGGGAGTAAACATGCATGCATGAAGAATGAAGAGATAGAATGGTGAATAGCCTACCACCTCAAGCTTAAAAATTTTCTCGTCCTCGAGCAAGACCTAAGCTTAGTATAGTAGGGTGGGAATGCATGGAAGTTAGGGTGGGAAATCTTATTAATGTCCTAAAATGATGCATGTATGCAAGGAAATATTTAAGCAGCTAGATAAGAAAAAAAATTATTTTGACAAAACAAAAAGAAAAAAAGGGGTAAGAGAAAGGGGGTGGTTGCCCCACGATACTGACACTGGGATCCCAAATCCTAAGTTTTGGGACCAGTGTCACCTGTGTCTTGCTGATGGGGTCTGCCATGTAGGAGAATAAGGGGCGGAGATCTGGGCCCTTCTGAGTTTGAAGTAGAGGAATAGAATATGATGACTCAATGAACTCATCTTTATACTGGAATTGTCTTGAACTGCACTGAGATGAATTCTTTGACAAATCATCCTCAAGGAACCTTTCAATGTATGAATATGAATGGGAAGGCCCTAGTATGTCGACACAGGGTAAGGTGGAGGGGAGGCTGAAAGTTTTCTAGAGGACTCCTCTCTTCTTTCTCCACCTCTAAACTTGAGGTTGGATGCACAGATAAGTCCTCATGTTCAGTCTGAGTCATCCAATCATTTTCTGAGCATTAAGTATCCCCTGGTGAATTTAATTGCAGTTCTACCACCCCAAGCTTATCACACTCTATAGGGTCTGGAGTATCTTCATGCTAAGTGGCTATTTTGTGGTGGATTGTCCATCCTATGCCTTCGATGTCCACCAAGCCTTATAAAAAGATGGTGTAACACCCTGATTTTCATAACACATGAGCGGAAGCTAGATATTTTTTTTCTTCATCTGGGAGTGTCACAAACATGATAATCATTGCAATAAAAGCAAATGAAACACTTTGCATTTAGTAAAACTGATTCATACATAGTCCTTGATGACATGTTCCTACTTGAACTCTAATCACACCATTATACCTACAAATGAGGGGAATCTTAACAATATGTTCTACTTGAAATCTTAATTCATGAACACATCTATATATGTGAGGGATACTGATAACATATTGGTACTTAAGATCATAATACATGGTTATATCGCAAAACCACGAAAGGATAGAAGTCTAGTGTTAGTTTCTTATCTTGTAATCTCGAGTATCCATATGAAACATCTCTAAGGGATATGATATAAATATATTGTCTTATCCTTCTTATGAACTTAATTCATGATCTTTAATCATTCCATAACACATCACTACCTAAGGCATTGAGCATATAAAGTTCTACAATCATAAAGCACATAAAATCTTTCTTGCATATCTTGACTTAGAATATTGGACATGAAGGTATCAACTAAGAAGCATGTAAATGTACTAGACATGATAAACATAAATACTCATGGGCATGAACCACTTACCTCTTACACTAAGGGTATCTTTAAGGAAGTCCTGATTCCAAGTACCATAACTGTAATAACCTAGATATCATCATAGTTTTGATCAGTCCAAACCTATGTTCCATTTTCTATTTCTAAATCTCAAATCCCATCTTCCTAATTTTATATACCAACTTAGGTTTCTTAAACATAACTCTAATATATGATCACCATAAAATATTGGCGTTGAAATAAAATAAAACTCATACTATATAATCAATATTATCTTTATACGTAAATAAGACATAATTCATCTTATGCACTCATATGGACATATAGATCAAAGAAAATCTCAAACATAGTCATATATACTAATATTACTTGACTCTATTATGAAATCAGATTAAAAACCATTTAGATAAATAAAATCAGACTAATTAGACATATATGTCACTTATTGTCTCAAGGTAATCATTTATTATTCTTTCATAATGGCTAATCATCTAAAACTTAATACTAATATCATATCACAATTAACTTCATCAAATCTCCATAAAAGAATTCATATAATGTAGGAATGATCACATATTAAAATATCAGGTCATTTAAAAATCATATCATGGGTGAAATATCCAAAATACCCTTATTAGGGTTTACATTAAAAACCTAATTAAAACTTCATATATGAAAGATCAGTCTATGAAGTAATGTTAAACATATCAAAATACACATTCAAAAAAATTTGTATGAATTTCTAAAGGCGTTTACTATTTTTAATTGACAAAACAACACAATCATATAGTTTTGGCTACCCAACATATAATAAATAATAAACATCCAAATCATATTCTGGAGATATTTTTAGAAGATAGTTTTCTCGAATATCTTTCCATAGGTACCTTGATCGTCCCAAGCCAAGCTCTATATCTCAAGATATGAATTTTTGAATTTGTACCTCATCATCCATTATTGTCCTTCGGCAGATGATCCAACGGCTTAGGGGCATCTGTAATCCCTCAACCCAGGCGGATCCACCTTCTTCACCCAACGGAAAGGGGGGCGTTTGTCCTGTTTCACACCTAAAACAGAGCAGTAGCTTGGAGGGCTCGGCGGCTGGTGACCAAGGCATCCTTGTGTGAGGTAAAACCCTCCTTGGCTGTGACTTGGCTCGCCTGGATGGGTGGCGCCGCCGATGGTGAAGGAAGGGGGCGCATTCGAAGGTCCAACTAGAAGAACCCACAGCCACCACCTATCTCCGGCCTATCCTTCTTCACCCTTGTTCTCCTTTTCCAGTTATCCGATTCACATCAAACCCTAGATCTATGTATGCGAGGCTCCGAACTCAGGATCCATGAGGTTTTTATAGAATCTTACCCAAAGGATCTTGGACGGAGCCCCTTCTTCATAGGAATTTGTTCTGTGTGTAAAACAGGGGTTGCGGCTCTCACAGATAGGGGTTGCCCCCTTTTTATTTTTTTTTCTTTTTGCAAAAAAGTCCAATCTATAGAAATAATTCTACAGACCACCACATGACCCCGTTTGAACTCAAATTTTCGGATAACTGATATATTATCATTATCTTGTTATGGAAAAGATATCAAGTCCAAATTAATTATAAAGGCACTCCAAAAATATCTTTTAATTAATTGTTGAATAATTACAAATTTAATTACCTAGGCCTCTAAGTAATTCAAAATCATTTAAACTTTCTTCCACCATCTCATATTCTAATTACTATTCTACTAAAAATATTTTAAGCATTCATTATGATCACGAAATATTTAATTCTCAATTTGTACTCCAAGGACCTATTTGTAAAACTTAATTAGTCCAATAGGGCTGGAATTGGGCTCTAGGGCACATGGCCCATCCCTTAGTATTTCAAAGGGTCCATGTGCTTAATTGTATTCTAAATCATGAAAATATGTCTTCAATCAATATAATTTCTCAATTGAAGCTCATGTATGACATATGTGATTAATATTTCTTTAGTTACATAACATGAAGACCTAAGCTAGGTCTAAGGCTCAAGCCATGAACTGGACTCATCATATTATATATTTGTCACATTATTGTTCATAGGAATAATTCATTTATATTCATATAAAACCGACCACGAACATACACATTTTGTGAACTTAATTACATACCTAGCCAATGTTATGTTCATTATGTCCATTGGCATGCCTTTACTAGAAAACCCCACATAAAAGGCTTACTTTAGCTATGAAATTAAGGATGTTACAATTCTACCCACCTTAAAATAAATTTCATCCCCAAAATTTCACTAGGCTACTACCCACCTTAGGGTTTTGCTTACTTCTTCATTTATTGTAAGGCACACTTTGATTCGAACTTTTTCATGAAAAATGATATGTAATGTATGTTCATAAAGATTTATGTGAGTATTATCTATTACCTTGGTCTACTTCTGAACTCATACTTAGCGTTTATGAAACTAAACTTGTCCCTATACTTAGGGCATCTACCTCAACCTTAGCATGACTTCCTAACATTAGTTGCACATGGTTGTCTAATCTTGGGTTCTTTAGGTAACTCCTATATTCCTAGATATGTGGTGATCAGGCACATACCTAGAGATGTGGGATCCTGACATGCTATCCCTCACTAACCCACTAACACATGTGTCCCATACCACATGGGCTAGTAAGAAAGGAGATATGCATAAAAGTCAAGTGCTTTAGAAATTCCTTTTCAATTCTCAATTGGCTGGCCATAACCATTGAGAATGGAGAAGCAACATCATTAACTAGGGTTAGGTTGAAACATGAGACCTAGAATAGGTAAACATCTAGAGCTAAGATCTCTATTTCTTCTAAGGTGAAAACTCTTAGTCGTTCTAGGTCATTGTATATTTTCTTGGGAATCTATCCCTAAACCCTAATCTCTTATCTTGAATCTAGGGTGACTATGAGAATCATGTTTTCCTAGAGGCCATTTACCAAATTTCTCTGATACCATATTGTAACACCCCGATTTTCATAACACATGAGCGGAATCTATATATTTTTTTCTTCATCTGGGAGTGTCACAAACATGATAATCACTGCAATAAAAGCAAATGAAACACTTTGCATTGAGTAAAGTTGATTCATACATAGTCATTGATGACATGTTCCTACTTGAACTCTTATCACACCATTATACCTATAAATGAGGGGAATATTAACAATATGTTCTACTTGAAATCTTAATTCATGAACACATCTATATCTGTGAGGGATACTGATAACATATTGGTACTTAAGATCATAACACATGGTTATATCGCAAAACCATGAAAGGATAGAAGTCGAGTGTTACTTTTTTATCTTGTAATCTCGAGTATCCATATGAAACATCTCTAAGGGATATGATATAAATATATTCTCTTATCCTTATTATGATCTTAATTCATGATATTGAATCATTGCATAACACATCACTACCTAAGGCATTGAGCATATAAAGTTCTACAATCATAAAGCACATAAAATATTTCTTGCATATCTTGACTTAGAATATTGGACATGAAGGTATGAACTAAGAAGCATGTAAATGTACTAGGCATGATTAACATAAATACTCATGGCCATGAACCACTTACCTCTTGCACGAAGTATCTTTAAGGAAGTCCTGATTCCAAGTTTCATAACTGTAATAACCTGGATATCATCATAGTTTTGATCAGTCCAAACCTATGTTCCCTTTTCTATTTCTAAATCTCAAATCCCATCTTCCTAATTATATATACCAACTTAGGTTTCTTAAACATAACTCTAATATATGATCACCATAAAATATTGGCATTGAAATAAAATAAAACTCATACTATATAATCAATATTATCTTTATACGTAAATAAGACATAAGTCATCTTATGCACTCATATGGACATATAGATCAAAGAAAATCTCAAACATAGTAATATATACTAATATTACTTGACTCTGTTATGAAATTAGATTAAAAACCATTTAGATAAATAAATCAGACTAATTAGACATATATGTCACTTATTGTCTCAAGGTAATCATTTATTATTCTTTCATAATGGCTAATCATCTAAAACTAAATACTAATATCATATCACAATTAACTTCATCAAATCTCCAGAAAAGTATTCATATAATGTAGGAATGATCACATATTAAAATATCAGGTCATTTAAAACTCATATCATGGGTGAAATACCCAAAATAACCTTATTAGGGTTTACATTAAAAACCTCATTAAAACTTCATATTTGAAAGATTAGGCTATGTAGTAATGTTAAACATATCAAAATACACATTCAGCAAAATTTGTATGAATTTCTAAAGGCGTTTACTATTTTTAATTGACAAAACAACACAATCATATAGTTTTGGCTACCCAACATATAATAAATAATAAACATCCAAATAATATTCTGGAGATATTTTTAGAAGATAGTTTCCTCGAATATCTTTCCATAGGTACCTTGATCGTCTCAAACCAAGCTCTATATCTCAAGATATGAATTTTTGAATCTTTACCTCATCATCCATTGTTGGCCTTCGGAAGACGATCCAATGACTTAGGGGCATCTGCAATCCCTCAACCCAGGCAGATATGCCTTCTTCACCCGACGGAAAGGGGGGCGCTTGCCCTGTTTCACACCTAAAACAGAGCATCAGCTCGGAGGGGTTGGTGGCTGGTGACCAAGGCATCCTTGTGCGAGGTAAAGCCCTCCTTGGCTGCAGCTTGGCTCGCCTAGATGGGTGGCGCCGCCGATGGTGAAGGAAGGGGGCGCGTTTGAAGGTCCAACTGGAAGGACCCACAGCCGCCACCTATCTCCGGCCTATCTGTCTTCACCCTCAAACTCCTTTTCCAGTTCTCGAATTCGCATCAAACCCTAGATCTATGTCTGTGAGGCTCCGAACTCGGGATCCATGAGGGTTTTATAGAATCTTACCTAAAGGATCTTGGACGGAACCCCTTCTTTGTAGGAATATGTTCCGTGTGTAAAATAGGGGTTGCGGCTCTCAAGGAATGGGGTCGCCCCCCTTTTTATTTAATTTTTTTATTTTTGCAAAAAAGTCCAATCTATAGCAATAATTCTACAGACCACCACATGACCCCGTTTGAACTCAAATTTTTGGATAACTGATATATTATCATTATCTTGTTATGGAAAATATATCAAGTCCAATTTAATTATAAATGCACTCCAAAAATATCTTTTAATTAATTGTTGAATAATTACAAATTTAATTACCTAGGTCTCTAAGTAATTCAAAATCATTTAAACTTTCTTACACCATCTCATATTCTAATTACTATTCTACTAAAAATGTTTTAAGCATTCATTATGATCACGAAATATTTAATTCTCAATTTGTACTCCAAAGACCTATTGTAAAACTTAATTAGTTCAATAGGGCTGGAATTGGGCTCTAGGGCACATAGTCCATCCCTTAGTATTTCAAAGTGTCCATGTGCTTAATTGTATTCTAAATCATGAAAATATGTCTTCAATCAATATAATTTCTCAATTGAAGCTCATGTATGACATATGTGATTAATATTTCTTTAGTTACATAACATGAAGACCTAAGCTCGGTTTAAGGTCAAGCCATGGACTGGACTCATCATATTATATATATGTCACATTATTGTTCATAGGAATAATTCATTTATATTCATATACAACCGACCACGAACATACACATTTTGTGAACTTAATTACTTACCTATCCATGGTTATGTTCATTATGTCCATTGGCATGCCTTTACTAGAAAACCCCACATAAAAGGCTTACTTTAGCTATGAAATTAAGGATGTTGCAATTCTACCCACCTTAAAATAAATATCGTCCCCGAAATTTCTCTAAGCTACTACCCACCTTAGGGTTCTACTTACTTCTTCATTTATTGTAAGGCACACTTTGATTCGAACTTTTGCATGAAAAAAAAATGTAATGTATGTTCATAAAGATTTATGTGAGTATTATCTACTACCTTGGTCTACTTCTCAACTCATACTTAGGGTTTATGAAACTAAACTTGTCCCTATACTTAGGGCATCTACCTCAACCTTATCATGACTTCCTAACATTAGTTGCACATGGTTGTCTAATCTTGGGTACTTTAGGTAACTCCTACATTCCTAGATGTGTGGTGATTAGGCACATACCTAGAGATGTGGGATCCTGACATGCTATCCCTCACTAATCCACTAACACATGTGTCCCATACCACGTGGGCTAGTAAGAAAGGAGATATGCATAAAAGTCTAGTGCTTATGAAATTCCTTTTCAATTCTCAATTGGCTGGCCATAACCTTTGAGAATGGAGAAGCAACATCATTAACTAGGGTTAGGTTGAAACATGAGACCTAGAATAGGTAAACCTCTAGCTCTGACATCTCTATTTCTTATATGGTGAAAACTCTTAGTCGTTCTAGGTCATTGTATATTTTCTTGGGAATCTATCCCTAAACCCTAATCTCTTATCTTGAATCTAGGGTGACTATGAGAATCATGTTTTCCTAGTGGCCATTTACCAAATTGCTCTGATACCATATTGTAACACCCCAATTTTCATAACACATGAGCGGAAGCTATATATATTTTTTTCTTCATCTGGGAGGGTCACAAACATGATAATCATTGCAATAAAAGCAAATGAAACACTTTGCATTGAGTAAAACTGATTCATACATAGTCCTTGATGACATGTTCCTACTTGAACCCTTATCACACCATTATACTTATAAATAAGGGGAATCTTAACAATATGTTCTACTTAAAATCTTAATTCATGAACACATCTATATATGTGAGGGATATTGATAACATATTGGTACTTAAGATCATAATATATGGTTATATCGCAAAACCACGAAAGGATAGAAGTCTAGTGTTACTTTCTTATCTTGTAATCTCGAGTATCCATATGAAACATCTCTAAGGGATATGATATAAATATATTCTCTTATCCTTCTTATGAACTTAATTCATGATCTTGAATCATTCCATAACACATCACTACCTAAGGCATTGAGCATATAAAGTTCTACAATCATAAAGCACATAAAATATTTCTTGCATATCTTGACTTAGAATATTAGACATGAAGGTATCGACTAAGAAGCATGTAAATGTACTAGGCATGATACACATAAATACTCATGGGCATGAACCACTTACCTCTTGCACTGAGGGTATCTTTAAGGAAGTCCTGATTCCAAGTTTCATAACTGTAATAAGCTGGATATCATCATAGTTTTGATCAGTCCAAACCTATGTTCCCTTTTCTATTTCTAAATCTCAAATCCCATCTTCCTAATTATATATACCAACTTAGGTTTCTTAAACATAACTCTAATATATGATCACCATAAAATATTGGCGTTGAAATAAAATGAAACTCATACTATATAATCAATATTACCTTTATATGTAAATAAGACATAAGTTGTCTTATGCACTCATATGGACATATAGATCAAAGAAAATATCAAACATAGTCATATATACTAATATTACTTGACTTTATTATGAAATCATATTAAAAAACATTTAGATAAATAAAATCAGATTAATTAGACATATATGTCATTGTCTCAAGGTAATCATTTATTATACTTTCATAATGGTTAATCATCTAAAACTAAATACTGATATCATAGCACAATTAACTTCATCAAATCTACAAAAAAGTATTCATATAATGTAGGAATGATCACATATTAAAATATCAGGTCATTTAAAAATCATATCATGGGTGAAATACCCAAAATACCCTTATTAGGGTTTACATTAAAAACCTCATTAAAACTTCATATTTGAAAGATTAGGCTATGAATTAATGTTAAACATATCAAAATACACATTCAACCAAATTTGTATGAATTTCTACAGGCGTTTACTATTTTTAATTGACAAAACAACACAATCATACAGTTTTGGCTACCCAACATATAATAAATAATAAACATCCAAATAATATTCAGGAGATATTTTTAGAAGATAGTTTTCTCGAATATCTTTCCATAGGTACCTTGATCGTCCCAAACCAAGCTCTATATCTCAAGATATGAATTTTTGAATCTTTACCTCATCATCCATTCTTGGCCTTCGGAAGACGATCCAACGACTTAGGGGCATCTGCAATCCCTCAACCCAGGCAGATATGCCTTCTTCACCCGACGGAAAGGGGGGTGCTTGCCCTGTTTCACACCTAAAATAGAGCATCAGCTCGGAGGTCTTGGTGGCTGGTGACCAAGGCATCCTTGCGCGAGGTAAATCCCTCCTTGGCTGCAGCTTGGCTCGCCTAGATGGGTGGCGCCGCCGATGGTGAAGGAAGGGGGCGCATTCGAAGGTCCAACTGGAAGGACCCACAGCCGCCACCTATCTCCGGCCTATCTGTCTTCACCCTCAAACTCCTTTTCCAGTTCTCGAATTCGCATCAAACCCTAGATCTATGTCTGCGAGGCTCCGAACTCGGGATCCATGAGGGTTTTATAGAATCTTACCTAAAGGATCTTGGACGGAGCCCCTTCTTTGTAGGAATATGTTCCGTGTGTAAAATAGGGGTTGCGGCTCTCAAGGAATGGGGTCGCCCCCCTTTTTATTTAATTTTTTTATTTTTGCAAAAAAGTCCAATCTATAGCAATAATTCTACAGACCACCACATGACCCCGTTTGAACTCAAATTTTTGGATAACTGATATATTATCATTATCTTGTTATGGAAAATATATCAATTCCAATTTAATTATAAATGCACTCCAAAAATATCTTTTAATTAATTTTTGAATAATTACAAATTTAATTACCTAGGCCTCTAAGTAATTCAAAATCATTTAAACTTTCTTACACCATCTCATATTCTAATTACTATTCTACTAAAAATGTTTTAAGCATTCATTATGATCACGAAATATTTAATTCTCAATTTGTACTCCAAGGACCTATTTGTAAAACTTAATTAGTTCAATAGGGCTGGAATTGGGCTCTAGGGCACATAGTCCATCCCTTAGTATTTCAAAGTGTCCATGTGCTTAATTGTATTCTAAATCATGAAAATATGTCTTCAATCAATATAATTTCTCAATTGAAGCTCATGTATGACATATGTGATTAATATTTCTTTAGTTACATAACATGAAGACCTAAGCTTGGTTTAAGGCTCAAGCCATGGAATGGACTCATCATATTATATATATGTCACATTATTGTTCATAGGAATAATTCATTTATATTCATATACAACCGACCACGAACATACACATTTTGTGAACTTAATTACTTACCTATCCATGGTTATGTTCATTATGTCCATTGGCATGCCTTTACTAGAAAACCCCACATAAAAGGCTTACTTTAGCTATGAAATTAAGGATGTTACAATTCTACCCACCTTAAAATAAATATCGTCCCCGAAATTTCTCTAAGGTACTACCCACCTTAGGGTTCTGCTACTTCTTCATTTATTGTAAGGCACACTTTGATTCGAACTTTTGCATGAAAAAAAATGTAATGTATGTTCATAAAGATTTATGTGAGTATTATCTACTACCTTGGTCTACTTCTCAACTCATACTTAGGGTTTATGAAACTAAACTTTTCCCTATACTTAGGGCATCTACCTCAACCTTATCATGACTTCCTAACATTAGTTGCACATGGTTGTCTAATCTTGGGTTCTTTAGGTAACTCCTACATTCCTAGATGTGTGGTGATTAGGCACATACCTAGAGATGTGGGATCCTGACATGCTATCCCTCACTAATCCACTAACACATGTGTCCCATACCACGTGGGCTAGTAAGAAAGGAGATATGCATAAAAGTCTAGTGCTTATGAAATTCCTTTTCAATTCTCAATTGGCTGGCCATAACCATTGAGAATGGAGAAGCAACATCATTAACTAGGGTTAGGTTGAAACATGAGACCTAGAATAGGTAAACATCTAGCTCTGACAACTCTATTTCTTCTAAGGTGAAAACTCTTAGTCGTTCTAGGTCATTGTATATTTTCTTGGGAATCTATCCCTAAACCCTAATCTCTTATCTTGAATATAGGGTGACTATGAGAATCATGTTTTCCTAGTGGCCATTTACCAAATTGCTCTGATACCATATTGTAACACCCCGATTTTCATAACACATGAGCGGAAGCTATATTTTTTTTTTCTTCATTTGGGAGTGTCACAAACATGATAATCATTGCAATAAAAGCAAATGAAACACTTTGCATTGAGTAAAACTAATTCATACATAGTCCTTGATGACTTGTTCCTACTTGAACTCTTATCACACCATTATACCTATAAATGAGGGGAATATTAACAATATGTTCTACTTGAAATCTTAATTCATGAACACATCTATATATGTGAGGGATACTGATAACATATTGGTACTTAAGATCATAATACATGGTTATATCGCAAAACCACGAAAGGATAGAAGTCTAGTGTTACTTTCTTATCTTGTAATCTCGAGTATCCATATGAAACATCTCTAAGGTATATGATATAAATATATTCTCTTATCTATCTTATGAACTTAATTCATGATCTTGAATCATTCCATAACACATCACTACCTAAGGCATTGAGCATATAAAGTTCTACAATCATATAGCACATAAAATCCTTCTTGCATATCTTGACTTAGAATATTGGACATGAAGGTATCAACTAAGAAGCATGTAAATTTACTAGGCATGATAAACATAAATACTCATGGTCATGAACCACTTACCTCTTGCACTGAGGGTATCTTTAAGGAAGTCCTGATTCCAAGTTTCATAACTGTAATAACCTACATATCATCATAGTTTTGATCAGTCCAAACCTATATTCCCTTTTCTATTTCTAAATCTCAAATCCCATCTTCCAAATTATATATACCAACTTAGGTTTCTTAAACATAATTCTAATATATGATCACCATAAAATATTGGCGTTGAAATAAAATAAAACTCATATTATATAATCAATATTATCTTTATACGTAAATAAGACATAAGTCGTCTTATGCACTCATATGGACATATAGATCAAAGAAAATCTCAAACATAGTAATATATACTAATATTACTTGACTCTATTATGAAATCAGATTAAAAACCATTTAGATAAATAAAATCAGACTAATTAGACATATATGTCACTTATTGTCTCAAGGTAATCATTTATTATTCTTTCATAATGGCTCATCATCTAAAACTAAATATTAATATCATAGCACAACTAACTTCATCAAATCTCCAGAAAAGTATTTATATAATGTAGGAATGATCACATATTAAAATATCAGGTCAATTAAAAATCATATCATGGGTGAAATACCCAAAATACCCTTATTAGGGTTTACATTAAAAACCTCATTAAAACTTCATATATGAAAGATCAGGCTATGAAGTCATGTTAAACATATCAAAATACACATTCAGTAAAATTCGTATGAATTTCTAAAGGCGTTTACTATTTTTAATTGACAAAACAACACAATCATAGAGTTTTGGCTACCCAACATATAATAAATAATAAACATCCAAATAATATTCTGGAGATATTTTTAGAAGATATTTTGCTCGAATATTTTTCCATAGGTACCTTGATCGTCCCAAACCAAGCTCTATATCTCAAGATATGAATTTTTGAATATGTACCTCATCATCCATTTTTGGCCTTCGGAAGACGATCCAACGGCTTAGGGGTATCTGCAATCCCCTCAACCCAGGCGGATCCACCTTCTTCACCCGACGGAAAGGGGGGCGTTTGCCCTATTTCACACCTAAAACAGAGCAGCAGCTTGGAGGGCTCGGCGGCTGGTGACCAAGGCATCCTTGCACGAGGTAAAGCCCTCCTTGCTTGTGGCTTGGCTCGCCTGGATGGGTGGCGCCGCCGATGGTGAAGGAAGGGGGCACGCTCGAAGGTCCAATTGGAAGAACCCATAGCCACCACCTATCTCCGGCCTATTTGTCTTCACCCTCGATCTCCTTTTCCAGTTCTTTGATTCGCATCAAACCCTAGATCTATGTGTGCGAGCCTCCGAACTCGAGATCCATGAGGTTTTTATAGAATCTTACCCAAAGGATCTTGGACGGAGCCCCTTCTTCGTAGGAATTTGTTCTGTGCGTAAAATAGGGGTTGCGGCTCTCACGGACTGGGGTCGCCCCCCCTTTTTATTTTTTTATTTTTTTGCAAAAAAGTATGATCTATAGAAATAATTCTACAGACCACCTCATCACCCCGTTTGAACTCAAATTTTCAGATAACTTATATATTATCATTATCTTGTTATGGAAAAGATATCAAGTCCAAATTAATTATAAAGGCACTCCAAAAATATCTTTTAATTAATTGTTGAATTATGACAAATTTAATTACCTAGGCCTCTAAGTAATTCAAATTCCATTAAACTTTCTTCCACTATCTCATATTCTAATTACTATTCTGCTAAAAATATTTGAAGCATTCATTATGATCACGAAATATTTAATTCTCAATTTGTACTCCAAGGTCCTATTTGTAAAATTAATTAGTCCAATAGGGCTGGAATTGGGCTCTAGGGCACATGGCCCATCCCTTGGTATTTCAAAGGGTCCATGTGCTTAATTGTATTCTAAATCATGAAAATATGTCTTCAATCAATATAATTTCTCAATTGAAGCTCATGTATGACATATGTGATTAATATTCCTTTAGTTACATAACATGAAGACCTAAGCTAGGTCTAAGGCTCAAGCCATGAACTGGACTCATCATATTATATATTTGTCACATTATTTTTCATAGGAATAATTCATTTATATTCATATACAACCGACCATGAACATACACATTTTGTGAACTTAATTACGTACCCTAGCCATGGTTATGTTCATTATGTCCATTGGCATGCCTTTACTAGAAAACCCCACATAAAAGGCTTACTTTAGCTATGAAATTAAGGATGTTACAGATGGTGGCGAATGACGGCTCGTGCTGCTCCAACTCGTCTTTGTTAGTATACTCACTACTCCAGTTCGAATAGTTGTCATCGTCGTCCTTGAATAGGTTATTCCAGACCATAGTAGGTGTGTGAGTGATGGTTAAGTGACAAGTCTCAATGTGAAAATCATTACCTTAGTCTGGATCAATTTCTAATTCAGGTTCTTCTAATTGACCCCCTTATCGAGAGGTTATCTTACATTCCTAGTGAGGATGGCAGTCATTGTCGTCATCATTTAACCATTCATGTGTGCTACTAATATCTTCCATTGGTTGATCAGCTGAGTCATCTAGATAAAATGAAGAATTCCCCCAGGTTGGTGGTTCTTCATATAAAAATCCCAGTGACCCCAGTTGATGGTCTGAATAGGATGGTGGGACAAGCTCCACTTCAGGCCCAATGGATTGGTTTTGATGACTATAATCTTCATGATCTTGAGATGGGGTTTGTAACCAAATCGATGAGTTCTTGGAGCCTCCTGCCTTGTTCAACATCTTTATCATGAAGTTGTTGTACTTGGGCAGCAATGCTTTCGAGACTCATCAATTGTGTTATGCATTTCTGATGGGAATCCACTATTTCAAGCTGATGTTTCCGGGAGAATCCTTGTTCATCAATTTGAAGTATATTTCTACTGCGGTCTGCAATCTCTATTGCTATTTCGAGTTGATGCTCCTGCTCTTCTAATGGTTGCTGGAGTGGATCGACGTGTTCTTGGAGATGAGGATCTGAGGAGGTGAGTGTATGAATACTTTCCCAAACCAACTCCACTTCCTTAATCAGTTCTTGATCCCATGATAACGCCGAAGTCAAAAATTTAATGAAAGTCTCTATTATTGGAATTTTGATATGCTACGATGGTGGAGGTGAGTATAACTTGACTAGCTGTAGAGCACGACCTTTGATTATTTGCCATCAGTCATAACAGTGGAAAAATTTGGGAGGACAAGTGGACAATATAACCTATCTTGCTGAAGCAAGATCCATGGCTGAAAAGGTACAAGAAGAAAAACTATTCAGTGTATATGGACAAGTATGTTTTAAAATAAAAGAAAAACTTTGCATATATATACAGGCTTAAAAGTGACAGAACAAAATCTTTTAGGCATGAAAATGTGGAAGACCATGTCCACAACAACGACGCCAAAAAGTTGATCGGCCCAAATCGCGCGTCCGGAATATGGAGGCAGATTCAGAAGGAATCAAACCTTTAAATTTACAACCTAAAACCTTCAAGGACCCCCACAACTTTTATTATGGGGTCGAAGTAGATATATAGGGTCAAACACAGGGATGTGGTGACATTTAGGATGCCCAGGATTTCATCCTTGATTCAAATAATCTAAGACGATATTTGATAAAAGTATGGGTCTAGAACTAGTCTAGCGAGTTGTCATGAATTAAAACAAAACAAAGAAAAGAAAAGAAAACAAAGTCTTTAGGATTCTACTAATCAGAGAGAAGGAGTTTCTGGCTATGTAACCACAAGTTGGGCAGTCTATGCACCCATTATCGGGCGTAGACAACCCTCAAATACCTCAGTAAGCAACCTACATTCAAATATAGCACACACCATGGTATATGCTCTTATGGGGTCATCCTACTCGCTCTCGTATAGCATGACTAAAACCCATCGATGATATGAAGCCTCTCTCGAGGATGACAAACCAATATCCTAGAATATTCTAGATACCCTCTCAGTTCTAGAATATTCTAGGATGTTAGGAATAGACAACCTTGGACCGTCCTCCTTTCAGATTTCGATTCAAACTGTCTTCTCTTATCTATCTCTACAATGAATCTCTCGATATAAGCAGAAATAGCAGTTCAAGCAAGAAAAAGATCAACCAAACTAGCAATCATAACCACAAAGAGAATATAGAACTAAAAACGTACTAGATTTGGATTAAATCTACTTGCTTAAGACAAAAGTACATAAACATGCCCAAAATGGGCAACATGGCCAAGAAGGAGCCAAACTAGCCATGGAAAAGCATAGTTGGTACCGAACAAAGATGGAAGAACATTGTTTGTATAGAAACCAAGGGGAATAGAAGAAGAAAGGAGAGGAAGAAGAGATTTAGCTCGTAGAGGAGAGGTGGCTCTCGCTCCATAGCCTCCGTATTGGCCGAATCTTATCCTTGGGTCGTCCTCCTTGATGTTTTGGACTCCTCATCCACCTTTCTCTCTAGATCCACCCCAAAACAGCAGCTTAGTTGGTGGATGGGGGTGGAAGCTGATGGTGTGGGCGTTCTCCTTCTCTTGAAGAAGATGGGTCCTGAGTGTTCTCTCTCCTCAGTTCCCACCTTTGGAGATCTAAGATCGAAGGTGGAAGCTGGTGGGGGATGGAAGCACGATGAAGAGACGGATGTAGAATGAGCACTTCGGCCTTCTCAGACCTCTGAACTCTCCCACAGGGCTCTGAGAACCTCACCGGGTTGAAACCAACAGTTGGAAAACTCCCCAGATCTAAACAGGCCAATGGAACTTCCCCAAGCTGTGGAACCCCTCTACAGGTTGCGGGAGGTGTGTATTTATAGGTGAAATGGTCAAGGTATAGATCCAAACAACGGTCTTGCTCAGTCATGGTCGAGGTGCACCCCGCATTCGTGGTCACGGTTGAGGTCGAGATCGCAGTCACGGAAGATGTACCTCGGTCGTGGTCGAGGTTGTGGTCGCAGTCGGGGTCGAGATCACGGTCACAGAAGATTTACCTCGGTCACGGTCAAGGTCGCGGTCGAGGTCGCAGTCACGGTCAAGGTAGAAGTGCCTCAGTCACAGTCGAGGTTATTTCTTCTTGGTCGTGGTCGCGGTCGAGGTGGATGTACCTCGGTCGTGGTCGAGGTTACTTCTTCTTAGCAGTGATCGCGGTCGTGGTCGAGGTTACTTCTTCTTGTCAGCGGTCGTGGTTGCGGTCGAGGTAGAAGTACCTCAATCACGGTCGAGGTTATTTCTTCTTGGTCGCGGTCTTGGTCGAGGTGGATGTACCTCAGTCGTGGTCGAGATTACTTCTTCTTGGTCGCGGTTGCGGTATTATGGAATAAACCCACCCCGACGGGGGGGGGGGGGGGGGGGGGCAATTACTGGTGGTCGAGGGGTCCGCGTCAATGAGCCTTTTTTATTAGTGAGGATGCATCCTGATAAAGGACTGGCCATTGAAAATAGGGTCTACTGTCTCCTAAGGTGGTGCACATAATGCGATGCTTAGTCCACCACGATCGTGACAGATGGGAGTCTAGATGCTGCAAAAACCGTGTTGGGGAGAAATCATGGAGAATAGATGTCTTTTCAGGTTCGATTCCTACAAGTCCCAAAATTGGCTAGTTAAGAAACTTTATCTAAGAAAAGACATAAATTATTAAAAGATAAGAAACATGGGTTATTTTGGGCATATTAAGGCTATAGTGACACAAACCCATAATTAAATGCTTAGCATAAATGCATAAATTTGGGTGTTATCAAAAGCATCCTCACCTGAATCACACAACGATTCTGAGTCTTCCTCTTCTCATGTCACAATATTTAGGATGGATGATCTTGGATTTTATAACACCTATGTATAACATAATGAGTTTCCCAAACATTATAATGGCCTTCTTGAACTCTACTAGTCTCAACTCTACTAGTCTCACATCCTCACATCTTACTCATTCTTCAATTTTTCCAAATTTCTCTTTGCTTCTATTCTTATGAGAATTATTCCTCTTCAATTGCCTTTTTAGTTTATCCTATTTCTCTTTTGATCTTATAATTCCTCAATTAGGAATACATAACTATAAATCTTAACAATGGAATTCATTCTTATGTATCAATTTCCTTTGTTTAATTCCTTTCTTGTATAATCTTTTTGTTTTATTCATTATCACATATTTAGGGTTGTTGTTATAAATTAGTAAATCCACTCCTGAGACAAATTTGAACCATTTTCATTTTCCATTACCATTACTTTTCCTTTAGTAAAGTTTGTTTCAATTTTTATTCATGTATTTAAGCAAGTCAATCAACTCCCTTCACTAGTCACTCAACTTGTTGACTTCTTGATTAGCTTATTGAACGAGACTGATTTGGATCTGTCATCTCCCAGGTGAATATACTCAATCAGAGAAATATGCCTAAAAGATAACCTAGTCAATTTTGGGAAATTTAGAAACTTGCATTATTATATCATTTGAGATGTAATCTAAACACCATCATGATCTCCTATAAAGATTTTGAACAAATTGTTATTTAATGTGAACAAATTGGTTATTTATTGATCTATGCACATCCATATTTTGAAATACCTTTTTATTTTCTCTTTTTACTTAGACATAGGCTGATTTGTAAATATTTCAAATCTTTACTTGATAACTAATTTCAATTGGCTTTTCTTAATTATTCCACATTTCTTCTTTAAATTTGAGCATCTTAGCATTATTGTGCCCTCATATATCCTGATAATTCATTACCATGTATTATTCTTATTTAAATATTATAGGAGTCATTAGATCCCAATAGCACATCCATCTAGCTAGGTCAAACTTGCAGTCCTGAACCCAAGAGATGCTTAGGATTAACCAATTTGTATTTATCTCAAACATGTCAAAAATATTTCCACTTATGACAAACTAATATAAATATAATTTCTGGTCTATTTAATGCCATAATATGAACAATATTTGATGTAACTTCATAGTGTATGACAATCTTAAAGAGCCATATTATTTCTCAAAACTAAATATCTAGATTTAACCAGATAAAAGCATTTCTATTCATCTAGATCCCAAACAACAATATAAAAAAAAGTTATATCACATGCTATCATTATACTCTTATTCGTTTGTTACTTTTTAGTATTCTAACCCTAATACTTCTAAGTTTTCTCTAAAACTCATCCTCTTACTATAAACATGGCCAGGGCATATCATGAAGAATAGATAGAGTAGCTTATATTGGTTGATCTAAGTAGTCAGATACTGGTCCAAGATATCCAAATGCTCAAGTTTGTAGAGCTATTGAATATATCATCTCCTATATGCCACACTTATGACTCTAACTTACTAACTTAATGGTCCCTGACAACTCAGCCTAAGTTATGATACCAAGTTGTTACACCCTCATTTCATAATAATGACTAAACATGATATTAGGGCATCCACTGAAGATTAAACATAAAACTAAACATCACACTTAGCTTTTTTTATTTCAATTGCATGGCTTTCTCACATTCAATAACATGAATTGACTTTACATACATATTCAGGAATTGATTCCTTTGATTTAGTTTCAATCATAAGGATACATATCACAAAGTTCATACAAAATCTATCATTTGCATGTACACGACCTCTCATAATTAGAAAAACACTCTGTTAATAAAGAAACAATGTTACACATCATCATTGACAACTTTGTTATTTCTTAAAATGACCAAGAATATCGATGACCAACTAAACTCGATTAATTGGATACTTATCTCTTATGGTACATCTACTCAGATGCATTGACATCTTCAATTCCTATGGTTTACCTCAAAATTATGAGTACAGGGATGTGCTACTTGCTTAGTGAATAAGTAAAACAATAAAACAGTCTAATTCTTGAATAATCAAAATAAAATCAAGATAGTAATGTAGACTAAAAGACAAGCTATAACAAAAATCATATATAATATTATAGCTTGTATCATTAGTAATATACAAATACTAAAATAGTTTCCTCATTGTTCTGAATCTAATCTTCCATTAACTTTGACTTGCCTTGGTGCTAAACTAACTACTATTATGTTGGCCAACTAAACATAATTTACTGATCTGAGTAACTAAACTCTTTGTCTAGACTTAATTGAACTCAATGATCTTTCTCTTTTACTTTTCCATTGAACACTCTCAGATCATACTATTCAAGAAAAAGACACTACTGTGTGACTCATCGTACTAGTATTAAGGTAAAATTGGGACCTTAAGGTATCTACTAACTCCTTAATCTACATTGAGGTTGCCTCCAAAATCCTAACTATAGATAAATCACATCTTCAAAATTAATGCCCCTTATCTTGGATTCTCAGGAGGGGTACCTATAAGATAAAAAGCCTTTGACTCCATGTAATGTGGTTCAACATGGTCTGACATGCAATACAAAGTAACTACTAGAAGGAGAGGGTCCACAAGGGCTATGCACTCCAACTATCACAGGTACCACCGCAATATTTGGTCATTCTTGGATAGCCCTACTATCAAACTACTACGATTGAGATCTCTGGTTATTGTTGGGTACTCTAGTATACTGAAGTACCATTGATATCAAGTAGTAAGTGTTAAGTACTTCCTATCTCTATATTCAAACTAATTCTTTGTAATTCTAATAGTCCATAACTTGTTTCACCCTTCCCACAACAGACCTGCAAGGATGAGTTCTGTGGTGTTCATGGAATTTATTACTATTGTATTTTCTAATTATATCATTCTCTTAGGCCGTCTATTGTATTTCCATATTTTACTAACTAATCGACTAATAAAATGAACTCAGTGATGAATAAAACTAAATTATTATCTTACTGATTAACCTTCTCTAGAATCTCTCATTTCTCATTCACACATAGTATTTTCTCATATATTCAAATAGAAATCTAGTATGTTGATATAATCATTCTCATTCATCAATTCTCACAATTATGTATAGCATAAATGAAATCCAAAATTGAGGTAATGTCATTTTTATTTACTTGTAGTAGCATACCATCTCATTCATTTCTTAACAAATATCTAAGCTAGAGTTTTTACATACACAATCAAATGTGTACGCATATAAAATCTCATTCAACTAGAAACTAGAGTTATCTAATGAATTATTTCAATCAGCTAGTTGTTATTGAATAAGACATTTTCCCTTTAGAAGCATGCTAAACTTGGTTATTATCATTGAAACTATCCTTTTCATAAAACTTGTATTATTTAAATCTAAAACTCGAACTTATCGTATATTCATATAAAATTTATCATCCTTGTCTAATTCACTCAGTATTTGCATTGTTAAGACCATGTTAGCAATTATTTGGATTTTAGCTAGATTGTAGTTCAAATACCCAAAAAAATTAGAATTTATATTTTATTTAGTAAATTCTCAAATAAATATCTAAATTTATAATATTCAAAATACATATATTTATATATCTATTTCATCATGAACCATTCTTTGTTGATACTTTTATCATTAAATGAAATGTCATGTAAATAGACTACAAGAACAATATCATTCTCACTCCCCAACAACCGACCTAAGCGCTCTGGTGATTAGGGTTTCCGCGTGTGGGAGCCAATTTCTCTCCTACTCGAGTTTCTCTCTTGCAGGTCCAAGTGCGGGTGCGGCCAGACTGGTTTGTCACGATGGCTGAAGAACTGGTAAATAGATGTGCAAGGTTACGATTAACAGAAGAGGAGACACCGATTGAAATCCAGACAGAAGAGGAGGAAGAAAGAGAAGGACACATAAGGCTGGCCTTAGTTGCGAGGCTGAACACAGACAGAGCATTCATTTTCTGGGCAATGAAAAGGACGTTAACGCAGGTATGGGCAGAAGGTTATTTTCAAACAGTTGGAATGGGATTGCTTTTTGATCCAATTCCTACACTGGAAGGACAAGCAACGAATGATGGAAGGGACAAGCAACCGGGAAGGATAATAATCAAATACAGTCCTTTATGGATATAGATCTATGGGCTGCCGTTGGGCATGCGATTGCAAAAAATGATAACCAACATAGCCGCCAGGGTGGGGGAGGTTATCTAGCTAGACGTCGACGAACTAGGCTGGGATGCCTCGTCGAGGGTTCGGGTCCAATAGACATTACAAAGCCATTAATGAGAGTCTTAGAGATCAAGGGAAGCAATCAACAAATCATGGAGGTCGAGATCAAGCACGAACACTTAGCAAATTTTTGCTATATCTGCAGAATCGTCGGCCATGTAGAGAAGGATTGCACCAGAGTAGAGGAGGATGAGGAAAAGGAACACAACTGGGGGCATGGCTAAAGGCCTCACCAAGGAAGACGCATATTCCATTGCAGACGAAATTATATGGGGAAGGAAAGGCGAGGAGGAAGATAACTTTCTATAACAAACTAGCTGGAGAAACACCATCATGGGGGGGACTCGTACAGAGGAAGTGAAATGCATGGCATGGGGGGAAGGAGATGGGGTTGAATGAGAGGTCAGGTATAAGAGAACGCATGGAGGATACACAACAACAATGGAACCAGGACAAAGACGAGGAGGTCAGTAAGCTATACAGCAAAAGACAAGGCGACAGTCAAGAGCAAGAAGGATCGTGGAAGGGGAAGGGGGATACAGATACGTCAGAGACAATGGCAGGTATGTCGAGCAGGAAAGGGAAGCAAGCGAGGGAGAATTCGGGTACTAGGAAACAAGAGGAAGAGGAAAGGCGAGAGATAGGTGAGCATCCAATTAGATTTGGGAGAGAATTCCTATTGAACAGAAGGCCTAACCCATGTATTCCAGAAGCTGCACCAGTTTTGAGTAATGAGGAAGAGGAAGGCGTCACCCATAAGAAAAGAGAAGGAGGAGGTGCACAGGAAAGATGGGGAAAAAGTCCAAGACAACTCCATTCTGGTGCCGAACATGGATTATGGAGTCAATACGAGCCAAGGAAAAATTACCACAAGGGCACATCGAAAGAAAGCAGATGCGGCGAATAAAGAGAAGAGGAAAGGAAACCGAAAGAAAAAGAAAAAGAAACCACCCTGGGTCTATAAAATGAGCAGAGCAGTGCGGTTGGGCATTCTGAAGGATGAAGTAGTTTGGGAAGCTACAACAGGGAAGAGTAACAGGAATATGGGGAAGTGTGACATGGAGGTCAACGATTAGGCGGAAAAAGCAACATCTAAGAAAAAACAAAGCTGACATCAGAGGCAGGTTTGATAGGGGGCACATCACCCCAAGTAGCAGAGGTTGGAAATGACCAACCTTGCGAAGGGCAATGAAAATTCTCAGATGGAACTGTTAGGGTATGGGCAGCCCTGACACGATAAATGCTCTCCGATCTTGGTGCTGGAGAAAAAGCCTAAACATAGTTTTTTGTTATGGAAACTTTGATATCTGCTACAGACTTGAAAGATGTTAAAAGAAAATGCGGCTTTGTTGATGGCCTATGTCTCTCGAGTGTAGGGAGAGCTGGAGGTATTGGGCTGTGGTGGAAGGACATCAATTTAGAGATTACATCATATTTACAATATCATATGGAATGCAAAATTTCTTAGGAAGGATCACATACTGCTAGGAAGGTTGTTGGGATTTACAGTTGGGCAGCCCAAGTGTAGAAGGTAAAGACATGGGATCTGATGAAAAGACTAAAAGGGAACTTGGAAATGCCGTACATCTTTTTTAGTAATTTTAATGAGATTGCCTCAAATGAAGAGAAGATAGGAGGCCCGCCGAAGCTGAATAATTTTCTGCAGGACTTCAGAGATGCTATTGATGATCGTGACTTATGTGATTTGGGGTACAGTGGGAATATGTACACATGGAGCAGAGGTTTGACTCTGGAAATGCATGTACAGGAGAGGTTGGATAGGGCCATGGCAAGCACCGAGTCACTACTACAGAACATATCTTTGGCGTCGGTTGTTTATGCCCTTTTAGCAACGGTTCTCAAGCGACGCCTATGTGGGCGCCGCTAAAGGTCGAACTCTTTGGCGTCGGTTTTATAACCGATGCCAAAAGGCTTCACGCCACTGAAAACACGCCAGCAGGGCACCGATAGGCGTCTGTTATGTATAGTAAGCCAACGCCAAAAGGGTTCGCGCCAAAAAAAGGGTGCCATCTAGGACACTTTCTGCATCGATTTGCAACTAAAAAACTGACACCATATTCCCAGACGCCACGGCTGTGCTTCCCTGCACCGCCGTGTTTAGTACTATAGGCATCGGTTTTATACTAATAACTGACGCTTTTTCCGCCACAGCCGTGCTTTCCTGCACAGTCGGGTTGTTTGTCACATTAGGCGGCGGTTTTTATCTAATAACCGACGTTGTAATCCTTTGATGACAATTTTCTATAAATAACCGACGCCTATGTTTTAATTTTTTTTCTTATCAGTTTGCAGGCCTACTGTGGCTGGTCAGTAGGATGAGAACCTACAGTTCAGTTTTCTAAACTGCAAGTTTACGGCATCCATTGATATCCGCCAACAAACAAGCCACAAACCTGCAAAATCAACAAATATACTTTTCAGAGAAGTAGATACATTCAGACATCAATTCAATCCTCACATTCACACATGTAGAAACATTCAAATACATGTAGAAACATTCAGACATGTAGAAACATTCAGACATGTATAAACATTCAGAAATATTCATTCACAAAATATCATTCAACATCACTATCAACATCCCAATTATATCTTACAATCGCCACTGCTTGTATGGCTCTTGTCAATTCTTCTCTTACTTCATTTAATACTTCCATCATATATGGAGCATTTACATCTTGTAAGTGTTTACCTATAGTGTGGTCAGTTTTAAACACCTGTAAAGAGAATGATGTATATATATAAGTAATAATATAAAAATAAGATTGATATATTTCATACTAACTAATGAGACTATATATAATACCTCATGTATGGTATTGATGTCCAATGCGGCATATTGGATAATCATCTACATAAATCACATCACATAGTATGTGCATGCCCAACCATTGTCTTGTTTAGCGCACTATAAATTGAAACATACAAAATATTAAAAAATACAACTAAGCAAAGTTCACATAAATAATATATAAATTGGAGTCGGGAACTTACTTTCACGTTCTCCCAAATTATTGGATGGTTCTTTTTCCTAGGAACCTTTCCCCCAGCCTTTTTGAATGCGTTTAAACCCCTAAATGTTAATGTAACACAATAAATTGCATAATTAAATAGTAATGTAATAACAGATGTTAACAGATATAAAAATGAAATATTTCTCACTAGAATAATGGCATTCTCATTACGTGTCCAATTTTAGTATTCAATGTACTCCCCGTAGGATCTAGATAATAAACAGTGAACGTCCCGGAGAGAATAACTAGTAACTCCCAATGCCTACCGCTAGAGGTAAAAAAATTAGAAATTAATAAATCAAAATCCATAATAAAAATGTAATTTTCTTAAGTCCAAATTATAAGTAAACTTACTTGACATTGAATGGAGCTATTATTATAGTCTTCTTTTGCTGACTGAAAATTGTAAAAGCATCTATACATTATTGTTGAACACTATCAGGGTCTTTAGCTACCATATTAATCAATGATGGAATCAAAAATCCCACATGGTCAAATGCAAATTGTTTACATTGATTTTCGACTAAGTAGCTGCAAAACATGTATTACGTATGCATTAATATATAAGAAACTAGATCACCAGATCTTACACAAGGTATATGGATGTATAAACGAGATCTCACCTTATCCATGTCTCTATCATTGATGTATTCAGCCAATCATATATAAACAACTCAATAATATCTTGTATAAATAAAGAGCTTTCGTATGATTGAACTTCATAATTCACTTCTAAAGAAAAAATTATAGGGCAATGTATATTATGTGCCCGTAGCCAACATGCCATTCCCCTACAAGCAAGACCTAATGGATATTTTAGGTCAGTTGGAACCCAACTTGGTAATGTAGGAAGTGGAGGTGGAGGCCTAGATGCTCAGGGTGTCTTCTTTTTAACCTGTATATATAATTTCAGATTAATTGACCTCATATATACACATTAACAATCTAAAGTAATGTAAATTTATCTTACAATTTCAGTAGTGTAGATGACATCTGCTTTGGGCCACAATATCACCCCGCCTTCTGCCTCAGCAAGTGTATCAATATCCGGGTGGGCATATGGCAATGTAGCTTCCATCCAATTGGGGAATACATGTATCAGACTCACATGAACGTAGCCCTTTGGCATTGGAGTCCCGTGAAACGTTGCCCCAGGAAGGGATGGGTAAGCCTGCACCTCTGCAACAACATAGTCTTGCATTCTTAAGCGGCATGGCTTCAACGCCTACATATTTGCGTAAAGAATGTTATACATATATACATATCATCTTGAAAACATATCATCTTGAAAAGACTAGCTACAATGTCATAAACAATACTTACAACAGACGTGTTAGGTGGTGGGTCTACAAGATTACTCGCAGTCTGTACATCAGGAGAAGAGTGGGTTGCCACAGGCTGATTGGAATCCTGAGATGCCTGCCACCGCTGCATTATATCCTCAACTTTCTTAGAAACTAGATCCTCGACTCTTTTATTCTCCTATACATGAATAAAAGAAACATTAGCTTCTTATTATTGAATTCCCTTTTGCAGTAACATTCTAAAAAAAGAATAAGTTACCTCTTCTTGTGAAAGTGTCGCTCTGGGTTTGCGCTGGGATGGCTCAAAGAATGCTTTGATGCCCACACCAGAGCCTACACCCCTAACACGTCCAGGATGCTCTGGGTTACCCAGATCAATTGTCAATTCATCCCTTGTGCCCTGAGGGATGAACGTGCCTTATTTCCTCTGCTCGTGCAGCTCCCGCTAATCACCATCAACAAAAATTGGTAAGTTAACACCACAAATAATCAATATTCAAACGATTGCTCTAAGAGTTGTATTTTACCATTTTCGCAGCCGCCTCCGCAGTTATAGGCTTCTTTATTTCACCCTTCTTGTTCTGCCTCCTAGCTATCTAGACATCATGGCGAGGCATGGGTGTGGCAGATGTAGTAGAGGACTCCTGAGTAGCAGCACTCTCTGCTTGTAGTCTTTGGCGAACGCTTGCATAGCCCTTTGGACCCATAGTGCGGTCATACACATTCAGTGCATGCCTTGCTTTTTGCACCTCACTGAGGGCCTAGTTAGTATGCACATTAATGATTTGGTTAGTAACACTAAATGTTAATCTTGAATAGGTGAATACAATGTATATTCACTAGTATCCAAAAATAGAATTGTGCCTCACTTAATACCTTGAATTCTTCATATTTTCTTGAAGAAACAAATGTGTCCCAATCTTCTTTGTCCAAGAAGTTCCACTGTTCAAGTGCTGACTTCTTCTTCTTATCACCATCTTTTATGTATTCTCTGTTGAGATTTATCCTATAGTTCCTTAACATCTTTCCAGTGCGTTGCATCATGCTTTTACGATGCAACTTCTCATCCAATGCAAACAGATTCTATAAAATAGAATTGCTATTAACTAGTATCCAAAAATAGAATTGCAAATAATAATAACTCATGCATAAATCCTTCCATATCATGTCTTTCTTCTCCTGAGGAACTTTATGCCAATTATCATACTTAACACCACAATGGCTTCGAGTGACAACCCCAAGATAGTTTACAAAATTATTGCGGTTCATTCCTATTGCTTTTCCTCCAATATCAAACTCCACAGCCAATCTGGATCCACTGCCACTTAGCGCTATTAACTTCTTCAACAGAGTGATGCCCCTTTTCTTGTTAAGTTTTTGGTGATGCGCATCAAGTTCCTCTAGTGCTGCAGTGGGTACATCAACCTAAAATTTGACAAAAATAAACACACTGAATTAGCCCAATATAGAAATATAGGATATATGACATAACTAGAAGATAATGAATTTTATAGAAATATAGGATATGTTTTTAGAACTTACATTGGTATCCTCGCCATGCTCATCATGGACTTCATGTTCATCATGGTCAGCCATCTGAAAATGTCATTAAAAATGCAAACATTTAGCATTTGTATTAACTAGAAGATAATGAAACATTGAATCTGAAAATGATATTGATATTAAAAAAGCAAACATTTAGTTTCAATAAAAAAATATAAACATGCATGCCTCTAAAATTGTGATCTTTTATCAATTAACAATCCTTCATTGTGATCTTCGCGCACATATAAGTCATCATTAGCTTCAATATTTTGTGCAGTTGGAAACCCAACTGAGAATGGACTGGAGTCATCATACTTATCATAGTACTCTTCTTCATCTATAGGATCTTCAATAAACTATCTTTTACAATGAAGAACAACCGAGCATTTATCATTTGCAGGATCATCGATATAGATTACTTGTTTCACCTGTGATGCCAATATAAATGGTTCACCCTTCTCGCCAATCTTTTCAAAGTTCACTAAAGTGAAACCTAATGCATCCACTATAACTCCTTTGGTGTTATCAACCCAATTACATTTAAAGAGCGGAATTCTGAAATCTATGTAGTCAAACTCCCATATGTCTTCAATGACACCGGAATATGACATTTTAGCTTCACGTGGACTCTTATCCTTTGCACTTGCAAAATACATAGTCGACGCTTGAAGAGTGACCCCACTATTTTGGACGACACTCATATCATCTTGGCGCTTTGTGTAATATGTGAACCCATTAATGTCAAACCCTTCATAAGACATAACATTCAGTTTTGGTTTAAAGGTGAGGCATTTGATAGTTTCCATAATATCATTTGGTGTTTGAGATAGCTGATGTAAGACTTTATCTTCAAACCACTTAGTAAAAGTCTTGTTATGCTCTCTAGCAAGCCACATTGAACTTGCTCGAGGATGTTGTCTCTTGATGAAATTGGTATGTTCCTCAATATAAACACTCACTTCATCCATGTTGTGTAAAATATATAAGTGAGCTTGTTCCAACTGCTCACGACTGATTACTTTCACCCGTGATCCCAAAATTCCTTTGCCCTCCTCAATATTCTTGTCATTAACAGGAGTGTTATTACCACTCAAAAAGTCATTGCAAAAATCGATAACCTCTCTCTCCACATAACCTTCAATAATACTCCCTTCAGGCCGACAATGGTTTCGAACATCACCTTTAAAAATGCTCATGTATCGTTCAAAGGGATACATCCAATGCAAGAAAACTGGTCCCAACATTTTCACTTCCCTAGTCAAGTGGACAACAAGATGTACCATGATATCAAAGAACGAAGGAGGGAAATATATCTCAAGCTGACATAGGGTAACAACCACTTTTGTTTGCAAATTATCGAGAGTATCAGGGTCAATAACTTTGCTGCATAGACTATTGAAAAAGAAACAAAGTCTGGTGATTGCAAACCTTACATGCTTCAACAATATAGATCAAATTGCCACAGGCAATATTTGTTGCATTAGTGTGTGACAATCACGAGATTTAAGACCTATCAACTTCAGATCTTTCATTGATACCAATCTATGGATGTTGGATGAGTAACCCTGTGGCACCTTAACATTTGCCAAGCATTCATAAAACGCTTTCTTCTCCTTTCTAGACAACGTGTAACAAGCAGGAGGTAAGTATGTTCTTTTATTACCCATTTCACATAATTCTGTTAATTCTGACCTTATTCCCATTTCACGTAGGTCCAGTATAGATTTTATCCCATCTTTAGTCTTACCTGGTATATTTAACAGAGTACCGATGACGCTATCACAGACATTTTTCTCAACGTGCATTACATCGATACAATGTCTGACTATCAAAGAACTCCAATGAGGAAGATCCCAAAATATTGACTTCTTCTTGAATGAAGAATTATCACTCTGTGTGGCCATACTACATTGTGATTTCTTACCAAATTCATTGACAAAGTCTTTTACTCTTTCATAAACAACATTCCCTAGTATAGGTTTAGGTGCACTCCGTTCATCATTCCATCCATTGGATGCTTTGCGCTTCCTACGATACGGATGGAATTTTGAAAGAAACATTCGATGACCAAGATATACAGTCTTGCCTCCATGTTTTAGTCTTATTGAATCAGTGTTTTAATCACATATAGGACACGCTTTAACTCCTTTGACACTATATCCAGACAAATTCCCGTATGCTGGAAAGTCATTAATAGTGCAAAACAACATAGCGTGCAAACGAAATGTCTCTCTTAGTGAAGCAGCATAGGTCATCACACCTTCAGCCCAAAGTTTCTTTAAGTCATCAATCAGAGGTTCAATATAAACATCGATATCATTTCTGGGTTGTTTAGGGCCCGACATCAACAACGACAGCATAACATACTTATTTTTCATACACAGCCAGGGAGGAAGATTGTATATAACAAACATGACTGGCCAAGTGCTATGTTGGCTGCTCAATGTCCCGTACAGATTCATCCCATCTGTACAAAGCCCAAGTCTTAGATTCATATCTTCTTCACCAAATTTGCGGTACAATAGATCAATCTTCTTCCACTGTGGGGAATCAGACGCATGTCGTAAGATCCCATCATTATTTTTCTTAACATCTTCATGCCACCTCAAATTCTTCGCATCTTTTGGATTTGCAAATAAGCATTGAAACTGTGATATTATAAGTAGATACCACATCACCTTGGCAGGAGAACCATTTTTGGACTCCCCCGAAGTCATCAATTTATACCGTGACGCACCACATTTTGGACAATCTTTCAAATCCACATAGTCCTTTTGAAATAATACACAATCATTCGGGCATGCGTGTATCTTCTTGGCCTCCATTCCCATTGGGCACAACATTTTCTTTACCCGGTATGTTGAGATTGGCCGCTCGTTTCCTTCAGGAAGCATTTCTTTCAACAAAGTCAACAATGAAGTGAAGCTTTTGTTGCTCCATCTATTGTTATCTTTCAACTTATACAATCTCAACACAGCGCCAAGCTTCGTAAACTTAGCACAGCCTGTGTATAATGGTATCTCAGCATCATGCACAATGTTTCTAAAGATAGGAGGTGGATCGGTGTGCTCTACCCTACAACTATCCAGCATCGCATCAACGGTGTCTACTGGAACTAGTTCATTCACATCTACGTCATCGGAGGCAATTTCTTCTTCCACCCAATCACTGCTATCAACATCCACTGGTTTCGAGTTTGAAATCTCTCCATGCCAGTGCCATTCTGTATAGCCTTGTACAATCCCGTTGCACATGACATGACTTTCGATTTCATCACCAGTGCTGACTTTCAAATTGTTACCGCAATGCCTACATGGACAGTAGAACCTATCTCCATGTTCTTTCCTATGTTCCTCGGCAAATCTAATAAACTGATCATGACCATACATAAACTCTGGGGTGCAGCGATTGCGAATGGACATCCATGATCTATCCATTCTATGTTCAAAGAGAAAACAACTATATATTAGGACAAAATTAGGGTCCACGGTTAACAAATACATGTGATGTCATTCATTCTATATAATAAATGTGTACCACCTATCGGTACCCTGTTGGGGACTATCCAAGATTTACTCCTAATGAGTAAATCTTGGATGGGTTTCTAGGCCAAAAAACACATGTGATGTCATTCTGATATATAATAAATGTGTACCGCCTATCGGTGACCTGCTGGCGCATTTTCGGTGGCGTGAAGCCCTTTGGTGTCGGTTATAAAACTGACGCCGAAGAGTTCGACCTTTAGCGACGTCCACATAGGCATCACTTGAGAACCGTCTCTAAAAGGGCATAAACAACCGACGCCAAAGACGTGTTTTGTAGTAGTGAAATTTAGGGTTTCTAGGCCAACAAACACATGTGATGTCATTCTAATATATAATAAATGTGTACCACCTATCCCATCCTTGAACACCTAATCTTACTAGTAAGTGTATAATGTGTATTGGGTTTTCGAGAAAATTTCGGCAGCATTTCCCGGTTGTTCTCTAAGTACATATGTACTTAGAGAACAAATGGGGAAATGCTACTGAAATTTTCTCGAAAACCCAATACACATTATACACTTACATCCTAAGTGAGATTAGGTGTTCAAGAACAGTCCCAAACCGTGGACTATCCAAGATTTACTCCTAATGAGTAAATCTTGGACGAGTTTCTAGGCCAGCAAACACATGATGTCAATCTTATATATAATAAATGTGTAACACCTATCCCATCCCTGAACACCTAATCTCACTACTAAGTGTATAATGTGTATTGGGTTTTTGAGAAAATTTCGGCAGTATTTCCCCGTTGTTCTCTAAGTATATATGTACTTAGAGAACAATGGGGAAATACTGCCGAAATTTTCTCGAAAACCCAATATATATTATACACTTACATCCTAAGTGAAATTAGGTGTTCAAGAACAGTCCCAAACCGGGGACTATCCAAGATTTACTCCTAATGAGTAAATCTTGGATGGGTGTCTAGGCCAACAAACACAATAATAGATATGTATATGTTAGGGTTTCATCACAATTAATGTTAGGGTTTCATCACAATTGATGTTAGGGTTTCATCAATGTTAGGTTTAATCAAATCAAATTAGGATGCTAGAATGGACAAGTTTAAATCTTATTTCAACATGCATCAGAATTTACTAAATTAGGTCAAACATTAGGATTAGAAGAACAAATATATGAAAGTAAAAGATTTGTTCGTATACAAGGATTTACATAAAGTATTACATAAAGATTTGTTTATATCATTACCAACAGTAAGCACGGCCGTGGCTGTGTTGGCCTACCACGGCCATGTTGTACCCTAGCTCCTTCTCCCTAGCTCCTTACCAACAGTAAGAACGGTCGTGGCTGTGTTGGCCTACCACGGCCGTGTTGTCCAGGACTACCGTGGTAGGCCAACATAGCCACGGCCGTGCTTGCAGTTGGTAAGGAGCTAGGGAGAAGGAGCTAGGGTAAGGAGCTAGGACAACCTGGAGCTAGTGTGGAGAAGAGCGGCGGCAGCAATGGCGGCGAGCAGGCGAAAAGCATAGCAGAGTGGCGCTCGCAGTGGCACCAAGAGAAGAGCAGAGCAATAGAGAAGAGAAGAGAAGCAGTGGCGGTGAGCGGCGGCAGCAGCAGAAAGAGGACGCGGCGGCAGAGGCGGCGCGCAGAGGCGTACCAGCAGCGGCGGCGAGAAGCAGCGGGGGTCGTCGGACAATTTTACGCGAGAGCGGTGAGCACAAGAGAAATATCGCGATGAAACAGGAAGAAAGGGGGAAGAGTCGGGTGATTGGGTCTATTAAGTTAGTCAACAACGTTGGTTATCTACAAAAGCGACGCCTATTACTCTTCAACGTCGGTTGATAGTAAAAAACCGACGTCCAATTAGACAATCTTTAACCTAAATTATTTGGCGGGAACCATTATCAGCGTCGGTTATCAAAGGATAACCGACACCGAAAGTGGAACTTTTCGCACAAATTTCCATCTTAAATAGGCGTCGGTTAATAGTTAAACAACCGATGTTGTATGTGACACTTTGGGGCCAAATTTGTTTTCGCTCGAAAATTGGATTTCGCGGGCGATTTTAGGCGTTGGTTTGTTATACCCATCTGACGCTGAATACAAAGAGGTACCCGTGTCTGGCTGATCTTCGAATATAGATGTTGGTTTTCCTAAATAACCGACATTGATTATTATAGGCGTCAGTTTTCCTAAATAACCGACCCCCAGAAAAGTGAAATTGAATGATGTTTCTATAGTAGTGAATGGAGAAACAAATTCACTTACTGCAGAGTGATACACTTCCCGACCTATGAGTCTGACCATGTCACGATTCTTATTAAGGAGGACAGAAGACAACAAAGAAAAGGGAGGAAGACAGACTTCTTCAGATTCGAACCCATGTGCGTTAATGCAAGTCAGTGTGAAGAGGTGATTAAACAAGCCTAGGAGGAGACCAAATATTCTACCATGACAGATAAAATAGCTATTTGTGGGGCAAGACTGTGGAAATGGGTGGGTGACCACTTTGGGGACATTACAAGAAACATTTGGGATCTGGAGACAGAGCTGGGGGAGGCGTAGATGCTACCACCAGATGGAGAAAATCTAAGAAGGTGCATGGACATGGCAAAACAACTTCAATACTGGCACAGGAAGAATGAATCATATTGTATGGCACAGGCAAGAATAAAGGAGATGAAAGAGGGAGATAAAAATACAGCATATTTTCACCACAAGGCATCACAGAGAAGGAAGAGAAACCACATAGAGGGGCTAAAGGATGTTGAGGGGAACTGGAAAATAAAGGAGGGGGAGGTGGAAAAAATTATCACTGATTACTTCCAGGAACTTTTCCAATCTTCTAACCCAAAGAATTTTGAGCAGGCAACTACGGGCATTACTAGGAGCATTTCTGAGGAAGATTGCACTCATTTAGAGAGGGACGTGACTGATGAAGAGATCTGGAAATTGCTGGCATAGATGCACCCCAACAAAGTCCCCGACCCAGACGGAATGAAGGCGATGTTTTTTCAAAAATATTAGAAATATGTTGGGAAAGATATCATGAGCTACGTAAAGGGGTGGTGGAAATCAGAGAGGAGTGTGGAGGAAATAAACGATACGCTAGTGGTCATGATACCAAAAGTCTAGAATCCAAAGGAAATGACAGAGTTTAGGCCCATTAGCCTCTGTAATGTGGTATACAAATTTATATCTAAGGTGCTGGCAAACCGACTTAAAACTTTTATGGACAGGATTGTGTCTGAAAATCAAAGTGCTTTTATTCTTGGTAGGCTCATCACTGATAAGACCATTATAGCTTATGAGTTGTTCCATTCTATGAAAGGAGATAACGGTAAAAATAAAGGTAGTATTGTTCTAAAACTGGATATGTCCAAGGCATATGACAGAGTTGAATGACTGTTTGTGGACTATGTGCAAAGGAAGATGGGGTTTGGCAGTAAGTGGAGGAAAAAAAATAGCGGATTGTATCTTTATGGTGTCGCACAGCTTTGCCATCAACGGTGACCAAACCAGGAAAACCACACCCTCACGCGGACTAAGGCAACGTGATCCTCTTTCCCCGTACCTCTTTATTCTGTGTTCAGAAGTGTTTTCAACTTCCTTAAATAATGATGCCCATGAAAATAAAATACATGGAGTGAGAGTGAGCCGGTGAGGCCCCCGCATTTCACATCTCTTTTTTGCAGATGACTCTATTCACTTTGCTAGGGCGACTAAGGAGGAGTGCTTGAAAGTAGCTGAGATAATCAGCCAGTATGAACAAGCATCTGGTCAGAAAATTAATCTATCCAAGACGGAGGTTTCCTTCAGCAAAGGAATAGTAACATAACAAAGAAGGGAGTTAAAAGAAATCCTTGGGGTACGAGAAGTGGATAGGCATGCAAGATATTTGGGCCTACCTACCGTGATCGGTAGATCAAAGAAGCATGTGTTCAGCTATGTCCAGGAGCGAGTATGGAAAAAATTGCAAGGATGGAAAGAAAAGATGCTCTCAAAGACGGGAAAGGAAGTCCTCATAATAGTGGTGGTGCAAACTATACTCTCCTATGTCAGGAGCATCTTCCAACTACCAAGTGACACATTAGATGCCATTAGTAGAAGCATTGCACGCTTCTGGTGGGGGGAAAGAAAACGAGAGGAAGATAACTTGGTTCAGTTGGGATGCCATGTGCAAGCCAAAAAAGCTTGGAGGGATGGGTTTTAGGGATCTCCATACCTTTAACCAAGCTCTTCTTGACAAACAAATCTGGTGGCTGTATCACCGGCAAGATACGCTGGCGCATAGAGCATTAAAAGACAGATACTTCTTGAGCACAGACATCCTCCAGGCTAGAAGAGGACATAATCCGAGTTACGTTTGGAGAAGCATCTGGGGTCAAAATCATTACTGTTGGACGGCTTGACGTGGAGGGTGGGGGACGGATCAGCAATTAACATTTGGGAGGATCCCTGGGTTCCTATTTTAGGAGGGAGTGTATTGGAACACAGGACAATGGAGGGAGAAGAGATCACTGCGGTTAGTCAACAGCTGAAGGAAAGGGGCGGAGGATGGGATGAAACGAAGATATGAAGATGTTTCCATACACATGCAGCTGAGAAAATTCTGGAGATACCCATTAGTAATCAAACGCAAAAGGACTTGAGATACTGGTGGCCAAGTAACAATGGTCACTATACAGTTAGATCCGGATACTGATTGCCACTGCCACCTAACAGGAGTCTGTAGCATCTACGAGCATGAGAAAGAATCCATTGGACGTATGCTTTTCCGCTGTGACAATGCGAAGAGCCTATGGTCAAAGAGCAAGACGCAGGTATAGGACCGGATACGCAGGGTGCAGGATCAACAAGTGCACGATGCACTGGCCGCACTATTGCAAGATGGGAGAGAGGATGAGAACGTGGCGATGATGGCTTCATTGTGGGCGATTTGGACAGTGAGAAATAGCAGGATCTTCAAGTCATCACAGAGACCAGTAGAGTATACGAAGAACTCTTATCAGGCGTGGATCACTGAATATAAAAAAGAAAGGGAAATGGCAAAGGGGACGAGAGGGGAGATGAGGAAGAAATAGAACTGGAAACAACCCGAGGGAGACACTGTCAAGTTAAACTGTGATGCAGCGGTAGGCCAACAAGGAAGGATGGTAGCGGGGCTGGTCTGGAGGGATGCAGATGGAGCAACTGTAGCAATAGAGGGGGTACTGGATAATAAGCTAGCTGATACGGCAACTATGGAAGCCTCGGCGCTACGCATAGGCATGGAGAAAAGCTTACAGCGAGGAATCTCAAATATCCAGATCGAATCAAACTGTCTCATAGTGATACGGGCAGTTCAAGGTGCGGAAGAACGGAGGGATCTGCTCGGTACTGTAATCGAGGATATTAAACGCCTTAGTAGGATTTTCCTTTCTTGCTCTTTTACACATTGTCGTAGAGAATGTACTGAAGTAGCCCACCGCGTAGCGAAGGCTACAGTAGAGAGTAGTAGTAGTTTTTGGGTTGAAATCGCCTGGGCCCGGGACAATGCGCCCAGTACATCCCGGCCATATATTTCCCTATGGGGCCCACAAGTGTATGGATCAGATCATGTGGGTACATAGGTGGACACAGAGGTTGGGCACATAAGATTTAGACCCGTAGTTTTTATCTTATGCAAGATTATCCAAACTATGTACTTGAAGCTCTTTCGGCTGATTTAGCCAATGAATAGATAGAAGCATGGTGCCCTCAAAAAAAAAAAAAGAACAATATCATTCTTTTCACTATCTCTTACGGAGAAATGTGTCATATTGAAGAAATTTTTTCTTCTTAAGTATAATTGGCTGAAATATTCTTTTACTCACTCACCTAAAGGATAAACACCTCAAAAATACAGTTCAAGTACGAATCTCCTTCAATCTAAATCAAACTTTGAGAAATCAATCCTTTTTTCCTACTTTCAACTCAAGATTCCTGGAAATGGACATTAAAGAGAAAGAAAGAGAAAATAAGGTTATTTGATACCCTTTTGAATCTAATCAGAGGAAAGTAGAAATTACACATAGGAGATACTATTATAAAAATATCTAAATTAGAATAACTTACTTGATTTCATCACTTGTATAAAAGATAGAACCGTAGATCAACAACTCTACTTCTTTCCTCTTCCAAACCCTAGTTCTCCCTCTCTCTATAATATTTCATTTCTCTAAACTAAATGACAAAATATGAGATCTAGTAGGGTGTTAGGTTACTCATAGATCAATTAAGGTTCTTAGGAAAATTGAAAAACTATTCCCATATTCAATTTTCATTTTATTTAGGTAGAATATTTATGCCATAAAAGTTTATTGAAATGGTTATCTGATGTCAATTAAACTATATATATATATTAAAAAAATTAACCACATTTTCTAAAATATTGTTCAGAGCCACAATTAGAATTTCAGATTATTTGGAGTTACCAATAAATCATAAAATTCAAACAACACTGGTTCTCTGCATCCTATAGCATGGTCGCCTGAATTTTATCCCAAATACTCAACACATTTAGTAGAATCTTTATTCCTCAAACCGACTCTAAAATTTATGTAATTTTACATGGGTCTTGAATGCATGAAGTAAGCTACAACTAAATTTTCACAAAAGTCTATCTTTCAAAGAAAACACAAAATTCATATATTATATCGAAAAAACCTAGTATGAACAATTTTGTTGGATGGATATTTTTTGGTAAAACTCATTCGAAAAATAGGCCCTTCAATCAACAATTTTTTTTAAATGTTAACATATCATCACATGTGAAATTTCTAATACACCCTAAGTTTCCAGGAGAATTTGAGTTATGAATAAAATGCCACATATGATATATCCCACTGTTATTTCTTGATATTAAATTCCTCATCACATTTATGATTCACATGCTATCAAAATTGGTGGATTGAGCTTCAACAAACTAAACATATTATATATTAGCATTTTTAACAAAATCATACATATATCCAAATATTTATCTTAATAAGGATCATGTTCATAAAGATTTGATATCAAATTCACATTAGACGTCTAAAAATTGAGCTTAGGGTGTTATAACCCTCAATTACCTACTAAATAGGGGCATGTTCATTACATTGGTTCATTACGGAGAATGATGAAATCATATTATATGCATTATGTATGCAATTGTCAAAATTTTCTAGGTGCATTTTGATCACATCCTCAACATATCTATACAACATGGCCATGTCATGTCCATTTATAGTACGAGGAGTAGACATGATCATAAAGATTCATCCAAAAACCTACAATGACAATTGCTTCATATTATTTGCCATCGACTACTTCACCAAGTTGGTAGAACCAATCACAATCTCAGTCACATTTTCCTTATACAACATCAAGTTCTATTTCAACAATACCATCATCATTATACGATATTTCAAAGAAAATATCTTTTATAATGAGCTAACTTCTTTACAAAATGGATACAAGTGCGCCAATATTCTTTCAAAAATAAGCACCACAAACCCTACAATTTCACATTTTGATTACTAAGCAATGGGGGTGTGGATATAATGTCAGAAGGTGTCTGGAGGGGAGACAAAATGGGTGGCCCATGCAATTTGTGCCACTGCCAGATGCCATCTAAGATACCTAGTGAGATATGGAGATAGAGAGATGACAATGGTGAATAAAATATGAAGAATTACATTGTGGGTATAGATCTAACCTTATCTGCTTCTCCAAATAACTAGACAGAGGTTGTAATATGTAATGAGGGTGAAAAGGACCTGCCAACTTTGGAAGCAAAGGATATCCAAGTTATTAACGACAAGTTAGTGTATTCAATATTTGAAACTAAAGAGAATGTTGTGCAACCTCATATTACCACTCTTGAATGTTACCTGAAATGGGTTTGGAATCTTATTGGTATGATGGAAGTTCTCAATCGGGGCTAAGGTGTCTTCATATTGAAATTCTCTAAGGAAAAGGATATGAAGATGGCCTTGGATGGATCTTATTGAGTTAAAAATAGGCCCTTGTTCTTAGCCAAGTGCAAACCAAGGGATGATGTTGTTAATCATGGTGTCATAGATTCTTCAGTATGGGTAAGGTTGTACCATTTCCCCTTAGATGTATGGGATACAACTACGTCTGAAAGTATAGGCTTCTTTAGGGGTAGCCCTATATGTTCTGATGAACCAACTTGAATTTTCTCTAGGCTGAAGTTTGCTCGTATTCAAGTTCTAATCCCATCTCACTTTGAATTTTCTGATACTATTACTCTTTTGAGTGATGAAGGAGATTCTCATACAAAAAGAATTTGTTATGAATGGGTTCCTTACATTTTTTAGATTTGTTGTTCGTTTGGTCATGAGAGATTTTGTTGTCGAGATGAATCATGGAACAAAGAACCTAGACTCAAAAAAATGGAAAATCAAGTCCCATACTACTAAAGAGGTTAATATCAATCAAACTAATCTATATCAACAATTACTAGATTTAGTTCGTGATGATACCCCTTCTGTATCTAAATGTAACTCAAGGGTTAATGTAGTATATGCAAAGCATAATGAAAAGATTGTGAATGAATATATGCATCAACAAGCTAAAGGAAGGAGGTCTATTCCCTCCATTATAGTTCTTATATTCTCACTGTCTTCATCTAGTAATTCAACAAGAAATGATGAGGGTGATGGGTTCAAACTGTAAGTACAAGAAAAAGTAAGTCACCTCCAAAAGGAAAAGTCAAACCAAAGATAGGCATATACCATAGAGTCACTTATTTCATCTTCTCACCTATGCCTAAAAAGTTTAGTGGTTTAGAGACTATAAGTGAATAAATACATGTTTAGATTGAAAGACTGATTGCCCTTGGTATTAAATGATCATCTCTATCAATAGCCATTCTTAGAATGTTATAGGTACAAGTAATAAGGTTGAAGGTGTCGAAGAAGAGATAAATAGAGATAGTAGTGATATTTTTACTCTTAATGAAATGAAGATTATAGCTAGAAATGCAGATGTTTTCTTTAACAAAAGTTTTCCTAGATATCGATGGATTTCAAAACATTCCTCTCAAGTTCTGGGTAGATTCGTTATTCTTTGGATAGTCAATGTCTGTAATATTTCAAAAATTATAGAAATGGATCAAGTTATTCATATTGAAGATAGCATAAATGGTTCTTTCTTCTATCTCTCGATCATTTATAATCACAACCCCTTACGTAAATAGAGTAAATTGTGTAATTCTATATATGATTTTTCCCTCAAGTTGATGGTCCTCAGATTCTAGTGGGGGACTTTAATTGTGTTTGTAATGTTATTTAATGAATTGGTAAACAACTTCCAACTAAAATTTACATGGAATACTTCAATAGTTGTTTTCTAAACTATGGTTTGAATGATGTCAAGATGAATAGGACCTTTTTTGCATGGGATAATAGGAAGGAGGGTTATAAATTTATTACCTCTTAAATTGATAGAATTGTTTATAATTCTGATTTGTTATCTACTTATCTGGATTTTCATGATGAAATTTTTTCAAACATTATTAGTGATCACAAGAGAATCTCCCTAACTATTGGAAATCCTAGGATGCTTAAGGCTCCATTCAAGTTCATTAACACATGGGTTGGAACGAGAGTTTCTTATCTATGATTATAAATGCTTAGAATAATGATGTATAGGGGCATGCTATGTGCAAGTTCTATAGGAAGTTCTCTTATCTGGAATCAACTCTTGTGTAATAGGATCAAAGGTGTTGGGAGGGTTCATGAGAAAGCTAAAATCTCTAAAATATTGCTCTTAAAGCTCAATATGAGATTGATCTTGACCTAACCAATGTGTCTCTTCATACGATTATAAGAAACCTCAAAAGTGAAGCAAGATTGCATCTGACCATCAATAGTATCTTCATCATCAAAAATCCAAAATCTCTTGGCTAAAGGAAGGCCACTCAAATACTTTTTTCTTCTATTCCTCTATGAAAACCAAAAGACTAAAAAATTCTATTAACATGCTCATGGTTGATGAGAATATATCTACTTGAATGTCAATAAAACTTCAATTACAAATTTCTACTTTAACTTTTTTAACAACAATAAATTTTCTTCTAACGTGTAGAGCAGTGAATGGGAAGGAAGTACTCTTCCTCTTCTCAAAAGATTAATCTTAATTATTCTTTTATTAGAAAATAACTTCAAGATATTATAGTTGAAATCAATGTGGACAAGGCCCCTAGACCTGAAAGCTTTCACGGGAAATTCTATAATAAAATGTGGATAGTCATAAGTGATGATGTTTGTAATGATAAGTTTAAGTTCTTTAAAAATGGTTGGATCCTTTAAGAGGCCAATATGACTTGCATTACTTTCACCTATAAAGGATCAGAAACGTCAGATATTAAAAATTGGAGACACGTCACTTTGTGTAATTTTTTCTATAACCTAATTTTGAAGATTATTGAAAACATGTTACAAAAGATTCTTCCTAGCATTATTGATTCATCTCAATGTGCCTTTATCAAATGGAGGAGCATCAAGTATGGCACGTTTCTCACTAGTGAGATCCTGAGTGATTTTAAGAGAGCTAACTCTAATGGTAAAATGTACATTCAAGATGATATTTAAGGCATACGATTTTGTGAAATGGAGTTAACTTTTCTCTATTATCCATAAGCTGGGATTCCCTTATATCTATATTAAGTGGATAGATATAAATATATTCTCGACCTCATATAAAGTTTTTTAATGGAGAATCTTCTGGTTATTTTCACTCTTTGAATGGTGTTAGACTAGGGGACCCAATTTCTCCCTATTTGTTTGTCATTGCTATGCAAAGATTTTTTAAACTTATGAAGACAACTGTCATTGATGGACGTATTTCCCATATAGCTACATCAAGGGACTTAAATGTTTCTCATCTAATTTGTGTTAATGATTTAATAATTTTTACTAAATTAAATGATACAAAAGTTGCTAAACTTAGTATTCTCCTAGAAATTTTTGGGAAAGATTATGGTTTGGTTGTCAATCCTTCTAAAAGATCCATTATCTTCAGTAAAGGGTTTGTTAAAGATTCTATTATTGATGGTTTTTGGTTTATAGAAGGAGGCTTCTCCTCTAAATATCTTGGGATCCCCTTATTCACTAGGAAGCTATCAAAAAGATATTGCTCCAAGATGGTATTATTAAGAAGAAGATTGAGAGTTGGAACTCTTAATTACTTTCCATGGGTTCATGTATTAATCTTATTAAGTCTATTCTCTCTAATATGAACGTATATTGGATTCTTTTTTCAATTACTACTTCCATTTTAGATCAAATTAATAGGTTATGCAGGGATTTTCTCTAGGTTGCCTCAGAGTCAAAGAGGAACATTCACTTGATAAATTGGCTTGGGTTAATAAGCCTAAATTGGAGGGAGGCCTTGGTCTCAAAAATTGTAAAGATATATCCAAAGCCTTCCTCATTTGAAATGTGTGGGATATTGCAAGAAGGAAAGACACCCTACAGGTGAAATGGATTTCTGAGTAATATCTAAAAAAATGTTCTTTGTGGTTGGTCTTTGAATCTCCTAAATGCTCCTAGTTTTTTAATAGTATTATCAGAATCCACAATGATCTGCTACCTCATGTTAATTTTCATATTTGGTATGGCAAATCTATTAAGATGTGATAGGACCCTTGGTGGTCTTCAATTTTTTATCAGTTTTTAAACTAGAACAGAATATATTATTAAAATAGGGTGTGAATGGGATACTTCTTTGAGTGTAGACATTAGAGGGTCATTTGGACATTCCTAAAGAAAGTAATAGGAACCAGAGGGACCTGGCTATCTTTCATCAGGAACTTGGTACTCATTTCTATATTTATGATCATTTGACCTTCTATGAGAAAAGTAACATTGGGTTCAACTTTATCTGGAATGTCATTAGATGCAAAAGTCTTGATAGTGAGTTATTCTGATGGATTTGGGTTTGCATAATTCATAAGAGAGGAAGGTCACACCTTTGGAAAGCTAGACATAATAAACCGTCCACCTCCAATTACATGATAAGGAGGGGCATTCATGTTTCTTATATTTGTTTTTTGTACATGAAAGACTATGAAGATCCAAATCATCTTCTATTTTTTTCATTCATAAAAAGTATGGAACGAATATTTGTCATCTAGTCCCTCTTATCACATAGTAGATAGCTGGGAAACTTTTATTAACAATACTTCAACGAAATGTAATATGATCAGTTGTCTCAACTACTATCATTTTTGGACTGAAAGGAATTATAGGGTTCACAAAAATAGATATAGAACTGCTAATAATGTTTAGTCCCAAGTGGAAGAAGAGTTCAATGTTTTCCATCTATCATAACCTTGTCTATTGTTGATTATTATGTGAATCAATCTAGGTTATGGTAGCTTATGCCTCGTGCTTTCTAGTTTATTCTCCAAATTTTTGGTTGTTTTTTCTTTTGAGTATTCTGATGTTTTCATTTTTTATGAGAGATGGTTAACTTTCTATTTTCTTTGGGTTCTTGGTTTATTTACTCATGATTACTTTATTTCTGCTCCTCACTAAGTGATTTGTTGAGATATGTATTCATAAAATCTCTCCGCACTACTACAGAAATAGCATTCAGTGTCACTTTTCTAGGCGTCGGTTATTAAGGAAAATCGACGCCTAACATATAAGGCGTCGGTTGTTTAAGCAAACCGACGTCTATATTCGAAGACCAGCCAGACATGGGTACCGCTTTGTATTCAGCGTCGGTTGTTTATAACAAACCGACGCTTAAAGTCACCCGCGAAATCCAACTTTTGATAAAAAAAAATAGTGTCATTTTCAGCGTCGGTTATGTAGGTATAAACCGACGCCTATGTGCGATGAAAATTTGCGTGAAAAGTGTGACGTTCAGCGTCGGTTATCCTTGTATAACTGACGCTGAAAGTGGTTCCCGCCAAATAATTTCATGAAAATATCGTCCAATTGGACGTCGGTTTTTTCAAACAACCGACGCTAAAGATGTTTAGGCGTCGGTTGTTGTAAACAACCGACGCTATTTGAGAACTTATAACCCGCGATCGCCCGACTCTTCCCCTTTCTTCTGTTTCATTGCTACCCTATTTCCCTGTTGCGGCGATTTCTCCGGCGATTTTGTGTTGCTGCTGCTAGTTTTCTCCGACGCTTCTCTCCGGCGCTCCATCTCCGGCGCCCCTCTTCTCCGGCGCGTTTCTTCTCCGCCGCCGCCTACTGCTCTAACCGCCTGCGCCGCCGCCCTGCTGCTCCAGCCACCTGCTGCCCGCCCTGCTGCTCCATCCGCTGCGCCGCCGCCACGCCTGAGAACCGGCGCCGCCGCCATGCCTGGTGCCCTCCTGCTTGCCCACCTGCCTGCCCTAGCTCCTTCCTTTCTTCCTGCTGACGCCCGGCGTCCTAGTTCTACAGCACTGGTTAGTTTTACTGATTTCCTTGCTGCTTTCAGTGATTAATGATTGATACTACTGGTTAGTATTTCTTTAGTGATTAATTTAATTCAACAATTCATAGTTTGTTATTTACAATAACTGATCTGCTTGCCGATTTTAATGATTAGAGATACTGATTAATAGTAAGTATTGATGAATACTTAGTTAATTACTGATTTGTTGATTAGATATGTATAGAAGTTCCTTATAAATATATTTTTTATATACACATACATGTAATTTTGTATAAAATTCATGATGTAGTGTGATCTTAAATCCTAGAGTGTACCCCTTTTGTTCTATGATGGTACCTATGACCCTAAATACATCCATAAGGGTCTATTGTATCCTAAAGAAGATTTATTTCTTCCTTCTGCCCTAATTAGAAAGAACAATCACTAAATTATGTACTGTTTGTATGGAGTCCGGCTTCATTGTAGATATCTATTATTGTGTTTGTTGGCCTAGAAACCCGTTCAAGATTGACTCATTAGGAGTAAATCTTGGATAGTCCCCGGTTTGGGACTGTTCTTGAACACCTAATCTCACTTAGGATGTAAGTGTATAATGTGTATTGAGTTTTCGAGAAAATTTTGGTAGCATTTCCCCGTTTGTTCTCTAAGTACATATGTACTTAGAGAACAGCGGGGAAATGCTGCCGAAATTTTCTTGAAAACCCAATACACATTATACACTTACTAGTGAGATTAGGTGTTCAAGGATGGGATAGGTGGTACACATTTATTATATATAAGAATGACATCAAATGTGTTTGTAGGCCTAGAATGTGAATAATCATTGTTTTTTATATTACTTGTACATTGGTATAAATTAGAATGAACAATCACTAAATTATATACTGTTTGTATGGAGTCCGACTTCATTGTAGATATCTATTATTGTGTTTGTTGGCCTAGAAACCCGTCCAAGATTGACTCATTAGGAGTAAATCTTGGATAGTCCCCGGTTTGGGATTGTTCTTGAACACCTAATCTCACTTAGGATGTAAGTGTATAATGTGTATTGAGTTTTCGAGAAAATTTTGGTAGCATTTCCCCGTTTGTTCTCTAAGTACATATGTACTTAGAGAACAGCGGGGAAATGTTGCCGAAATTTTCTTGAAAACCCAATACACATTATACACTTACTAGTGAGATTAGGTGTTCAAGGATGGGATAGGTGGTACACATTTATTATATATAAGAATGACATCAAATGTATTTGTAGGCCTAGAATGTGAACAATCATTGTTTTTTATATTACTTGTACATTGGTATAAATTAGAATGAACAATCACTAAATTATATACTGTTTGTATGGAGTCCGGCTTCATTGTAGATATCTATTATTGTGTTTGTTGGCCTAGAAACCCGTCCAAGATTGACTCATTAGGAGTAAATCTTGGATAGTCCCCGGTTTGGGACTGTTCTTGAACACCTAATCTCACTTAGGATGTAAGTGTATAATTTGTATTGAGTTTTCGAGAAAATTTTGGTAGCATTTCCCCGTTTGTTCTCTAAGTACATATGTACTTAGAGAACAGCGGGGAAATGCTGCCGAAATTTTCTTGAAAACCCAATACACATTATACACTTACTAGTGAGATTAGGTGTTCAAGGATGGGATAGGTGGTACACATTTATTATATATAAGAATGACATCAAATGTGTTTGTTGGCCTAGAATGTGAACAATCATTGTTTTTTATATTACTTGTACATTGGTATAAATTAGAATGAACAATCACTTGTTTTCCTAATATATACTTGTTTTCTCTGATCATAGAATGGATAGATCATGGATGTCCATTCGTAATCGTTGCACCCCAGAGTTTATATCTGGTCTTGATCAGTTTATTAGATTTGCCGAGGAACATAGGAAAAACCTACAGATAGGTTCTACTGTCCATGTAGGCATTGCGGTAACAACTTGAAAGTCAACACTGGTGAGGAAATCAAAAGTCATGTCATGTGCAACGGGATTGTACAAGGCTATACAGAATGGCACTGGCATGGAGAGATTTCAAAATCGAAACCAGTAGATGTCGATAGCAGTGCTTGGGTGGAAGAAGAAATTGCCTCCGATGACGTAAATGTGAACGAACCAGTTCCAGCAGACATCGTTGATGCGATGCTGGATAGTTGTAGGGTAGAGCACACCGATCCACCTCCTATCTTTACAAACATTGTGCATGATGCTGAGATACCGTTATACACAGGCTGTGCTAAGTTTACGAAGCTTAGCGCTGTGTTGAGATTGTATAAGTTGAAAGCTAACAATAGATGGAGCGACAAAAGCTTCACTTCATTGTTGACTTTGTTGAAAGAAATTCTTCCTGAAGGAAACGAGCTTCCAATCTCAACATACCAGGTAAAGAAAATGTTGTGCCCAATGGGAATGGAGGCCAAGAAGATACACGCATGCCCGAAGGATTGTGTATTATTTCAAAAGGACTATGTAGATTTGAAAGATTGTCCAAAATGTGGTGCGTCACGGTATAAATTGACGACTTCGGGGGAGTCCAAAACTGGTTCTCCTGCCAAGGTGTTGTGGTATCTACCTATAATATCACGGTTTCAATGCTTGTTTGCAAATCTGAAAGATGCGAAGAATTTGAGGTGGCATGCAGATGTTAAGAAAAATAATGATGGGATCCTACGACATGCGTCTGATTCCCCACAGTGGAAGAAGATTGATCTATTGTACCCTAAATTTGGTGAAGAAGATAGGAATCTAAGACTTGGGCTTTGTACAGATGGGATGAATCCGTACGGGACATTGAGCAGCCAACATAGCACTTGGCCAGTCATGCTTGTTATATACAATCTTCCTCCCTGGAAGTGTATGAAAAATAAGTACGTTATGTTGTCATTGTTGATATCGGGCCCTAAAAAACCCGGAAATGATATCGATGTCTATCTTGAACCTTTGATTGATGACTTAAAGAAACTTTGGGCTGAAGGTGTGATGACCTATGATGCTTCAGCAAGAGAGACATTTCGTTTGCACGCTATGTTGTTTTGCACTATTAATGACTTTCCAGCATATGGGAATTTGTCTGGATATAGTGTCAAAGGAGCTAAAGCGTGTCCTATATGTGAAGAAAACACTGATTCAATAAGACTAAAACATGGCGGCAAGACTGTATATCTTGGTCATCGAAGGTTTCTTTCAAAATTCCATCCGTATCGTAGGAAGCGCAAAGCATTCAATGGATGGAATGATGAACGGAGTGCACCTAAACCTATACCAGGGGATGTTGTTTATGAAAGAGTAAAAGACATTGTCAATGCATTTGGTAAGAAATCACAATGTAGTATGGCCACACGGAGTGACAATTCTTCATTCAAGAAGAAGTCAATATTTTGGGATCTTCCTTATTGGAGTTCTTTGACAGTCAGGCATTGTATCGATGTAATGCACGTTGAGAAAAATGTCTGTGATAGCATCATTGGTACTCTATTAAATATACCAGGTAAGACTAAAGATGGGATAAAATCCAGACTGGACCTACGTGAAATGGGAATAAGGTCAGAATTAACAGAATTACGTGAAATGGGTAATAAAAGAACATACTTACCTCCCGCTTGTTACACGTTGTCTAGAAAGGAGAAGAAAACTTTTTGTGAATGCTTGGTAAATGTTAAGGTGCCACATGGTTACTCATCCAACATCCGTAGATTGGTATCAATGAAAGATCTGAAGTTGATAGGTCTTAAATCTCATGATTGTCACACTCTAATGCAACAAATATTGCCCGTGGCAATTCGATCTATATTGCCAAAGCATGTAAGGTTTGCAATTACCAGACTTTGTTTCTTTTTCAACAGTCTATGCAGCAAAGTTATTGACCCTGATACTCTCGATAATTTGCAAAGAGAAGTGGTTGTTACCCTATGTCAGCTTGAGATGTATTTCCCTCCTTCGTTCTTTGATATCATGGTACATCTTGTTGTCCACTTGACTAGGGAAGTGAAAATGTTGGGACCAGTTTTCTTGCATTGGATGTATCCCTTTGAACGATACATGAGCGTTTTTAAAGGTGATGTTCGAAACCGTTATCGGCCTGAAGGGAGTATTATTGAAGGTTATGTGGCGAGAGAGGTTATGGACTTTTGCAATGACTTTTTCAGTGGTAATGACACTCCTGATAATGACAAGAATATTGAGGAGGGCAAAGGAATTTTGGGATCACGGGTGAAAGTAATCAGCCGTGAGCAGTTGGAACAAGCTCACTTGTATATTTTACACAATATGGATGAAGTGAGTGTTTATATCGAGGAACATACCAATTTCATAAAGAGACAACATCCTCGAGCAAGTTCAATGTGGCTTGCTAGAGAGCATAATAAGACTTTTACTAAGTGGTTTGAAGATAAAGTCTTACATCAACTATCTCAAACACCAAATGATATTAAAGAAACAAATATTCTATATCGATGATCCTGCAAATGATAAATGGTCGGTTGTTCTTCATGGTAAAAGACAGTTCATTGAAGATCCTATAGATGAAGAAGAGTACTATGATAAGTATGATGACTCCAGTCCATTCTCAGTTGGGTTGCCAACTCCACAAAATATTGAAGCTAATGATGACTTATATGTGCGCGGAGATCACAATGAAGGATTGTTAATTGATAAAAGATCACAATTTTAGAGACATGTATGTTTATACAAATGCTAAATGTTTGCCTTTTTCTAGTTAATACAAATGCTAAATGTTTTCCTTTTTCTAGTTAATACAAATGCTAAATGTTTGCCTTTTTCTAGTTAATAGAAATGCTAAATGTTTGCCTTTTTAATGACATTTTCAGATGGCTGACCATGATGAGCATGATGTCCATGATGAGCATGAAGTCCATGATGAGCATGCTGTCCATGACGAGCATGGCTAGGATACTAATGTAAGTTCTAAAAACATATCCTGTATTTCTATAAAATTCATTATCTTCTAGTTATGTCATAAATCCTATATTTCTATATTGGGCTAATTTAGTGTGTTTTATTTTTGTCAAATTTTAGGTTGATGCACCTGTACCCACTGAAGCACTGGAGCAACTTGATGCGCAACACCAAACACTTAACAAGAAAAGGGGCATCACTCTGTTGAAGAAGTTATTAGCGCTAAGTGGTAGTGGATCCAAATTGGTGGTGGAGTTTGATAATGGAGGAAATCCAATTGGAGTGAACCGCAATAATTTTATGAACTATCTTGGGTGTACCACTCGGAGCCATTGTGGTGTTAAGTATGACAATTGGCATAAAGTTCCTCAAGGGAAAAAAGACTTGATATGGAAGGATTTATGTGTGAGTTATTATTATTTGCAATTCTATTTTGTAGATTACAAATTCTATTATTTGCAATTCTATTTTGGATACTAGTTAATAACATTTCTATTTTACAGAATCTATTTGCATTGGATGAGAAGTTGCATCGTAAAAATGTGATGCAACGCGCTGGAAAGATGCTTAGGAATTATAGGACAAATTTGAACAGAGAATACATAAAAGAGGGTGATAAGAAGAAGAAGTCAGCCCTTGATCAATGGAACTTCTTGGACAAAGAAGATTGGGACAATTTTGTTGCTTCAAGAAAATCTGAAGAATTCAAGGTATTAGGCGTCACTCCCAATTTAATTAATATACATTGTATTCACCTATTCAAGATTAGCATTTAGTGCTACTAACCAAATCATTAATGTGCATACTAACTAGGCCCTCAGTGACGCACAAAAAGCAAGACGTGCACTGAATGTGCATGACCACACTATGGGTCCAAAAGGCTATGCAAGCGTTCGCCAAAGACTACAGGCGGAGTCTGCGGCTACTCAGGAGTCTGCTCCTACTCAGGAGTCTGCCACACCCATGCCTCGCCATGATATCTGGATAGCTGGCAGGCAAAACAAGAAGGGTGAAATAAAGAAGCCTGTAACTGCTGAGGCGGCTGCAAAAATGGTAAAATAACACTCTTAGAGAAATCGTTTGAATATTGATTATTTGTGGTGTTAACTTACCAATTTCTGTTTATGGTGATTAGCGGGAGCTGCACGAGCAGAGGAAACAAGGCACGTTCATCCCTCAGGGCACAAGGGATGAATTGACAGTTGCTCTGGGTAACCCAGAGCATCCTGGATGTGTTAGAGGTGTCGGCGCTGGTGTTGGCATCAAAGCATTCTTTGGGCCATCCCAGCGCAAACCCAGAGCGGGACTTTCTCAAGAAGAGGTAACCTATTCTTTTTTTAGAATGTTACTGCAAAAGGAAATTCATTAATAAGAAGCTAATGTTTCTTTTATCCATGTATAGGAGAATAAGAGAGTTGAGGATTTAGTTGCTAAGAAGGTCAACGATGTAGTTGCTGAGAAGGTCAAGGAAGAATTACTGCGGTGGCAGGCATCTCAGGCTTCCAATCAGCCTATGGCGACCCACTCTTCTCCTGATGCACAGACTGCGAGTAATCCTGGAGACCCATCGCCTAGCACGTCTGTTGTAAGTATTGTTTATGACATTGTAGCTAGTCTTTTCAAGATGATATGTTTTCAATATTATATGTATATATGTATAACATTCTTTACGTAAATTTGTAGGCATTGAAGCCATGCCGCTTAAGAATAGAAGACTATGTTGTTGTAGAGGCGCAAGCTTACCCGTCCCTTCCTGGGGAAAGGTTTCACGGGACTCCAATGCCACAGGGATATGTTCGTGTGGGCCCATTACGTGTGTTACCCGATTGGAGGGAAGTTGCGTTGCCATATGCCCACCCAGATATTGATACACTTGGTGAGGCAGAAGGCGGTGTCATATTGTGGCCCAAAGCAGATGCCGTCTACACGACTGAAATTGTAAGATAAATTTACATTGATTTAGACTGTTAATGTGTATATATGATGTCAACTGATCTGAAATTATATATACAGGTTAAAAAGAAGACACCAGGAGCACCTAGGCCTCCACCTCCACTTCCCGCATTACCAACTTGGGTTCCAACTGACCTAACATACCCGTTAGGTCCTGCTTGTAGGGGAATGGCATGTTGGCTACGGGCACATAATATATATTGCCCTATAATAGTTTCTTTAGATGTAGATTATGCAGGTCGATCATACGATAGCTCTTTATTTATACAAGATATTATTGAGCTGTTTATGTATGATTGGCTGAATACATCAATGATAGAGACATGGATAAGGTGAGATCTTGTTTATACATCCATATACCTTGTGTAAGATCCGGTGATCTGGTTTCTTATATATTAATGCATACGCCTATATGTTTTGCAGCTACTTAGTCGAAGATCATTGCAAACAATTTGCATTTGATCATGTGGGATTTTTGATTCCATCATTGATTAGTTTGGTAGCTAAAGACCCTGATAATGTTCAACAATACTGTATAGATGCTTTTACAATTTTTGGTCAGCAAAAGAAGACGATAATAATAGCTCCATTCAATGTCAAGTAAGTTTACTTTATTTATAATTTGGACTTAAGAAAATTCCATTTTTATTTTGCATTTTGAGTTATTAATTGTTAACTTCTTACTTCTAGCGGTAGACATTGGGAGTTACTAGTTATTGTCCCCGGGACATTCACTGTTTATTATCTAGATCCTACGGGGAGTACATTGAACACTAAAATTGGACACGTAATGAGAATGCCATTATTCTGGTGAGAAATATTTCATTTTTATATCCGTTAACATCTTTTATTACATTACTATTTACTTATGCAATTTATTGTGTTATATTAACATGTAGGGGTTTAGATGCATTCAAAAAGGCTGGAGGAACGGTCCCAAGGAAAAAGAACCAGCCAATAAATTGGCAGAACGTACAAGTAAGTTCCCGACTCGAATATATATATTATTGATGTGAATTGTGCTTAGTTGTATTATTTTGTATGTTTCAATTTATAGTGTGCTACACAAGACAATGGCTGGGCATGCGCATACTATGTGATGCGATTTATTCAGATGATTATCAAATATGCCGCATTGGACATCGATACCATACATGAGGTATTATATATAGTCTCATTAGTTAGTATGAAATATATCAATCTTATCTTATTTTTACATTATTACTTATATATATACATCATTCTCTTTGCAGGTGTTTAAAACTGACAACACTACAGGTAAACGCTTAAAAAATATACATGCTCCATATACGATGGAAGCATTAAATGAAGTAAGAGAAGAATGGGCAAAAGCCATACAAGCAGTGGCAACTGTAAGATATAATTGGGATGTTGATAGCGATAATGAATGATACTTTGTAAATGAATATTTATGAATGTTAATACATGTATTTGAATGTTTCTATATGTGTGAATGTGAGAATTGAATTGATGTCTGAATGTATGTACTTGTGTAGAATTTTCCTTGTGACTTTTGCAGGTTTGCGGCCTGTTTGTAGGCTGATATCAATGGATGTCGTAAACCTGCTGTTCAGAAAACTGAACTGCAGGTTCTCATCCTGCTGACCAGCCACAACAGGCCTGCAAACTGATATGAAAAAAATATATATATAAATAGGCGTCGGTTATTTATAGAAAACCGTCAGTAAAGACATACAGCGTCGGTTATTTGATACAAACCGACGCCTAATAGTACAAACAACCCGACCGTGCAGGATAGCACGGTCGTGGTGTAAAAGGGGTCGGTTATTCATATAAAACCGACGCCTATAGTACTAAACACGGCCGTGCAGGGAAGCACGGCCGTATCGTCTTGAAGTACAGGCGTCGGTGGTTTAGTATATAACCGACGCCAACAGTGTTCGCGCCACAAAAAATGGCGTCATCTAGGGCACTTTATGTGTCGGTTATCTACTAAAACACCGACGCTATATTCTATATAGGCGTCGGTTGTTTAGTAAATAACCGACGCACAAAGTGCCCTAGATGACGCCATTTTCTGTGGCGCGAACACTTTTGGCGGCGGTTATTTACTAAACAACCGAAGCCTATAGACAAATAGGTGTCGGTTAAAAAACCGACGCCGAAGTGTTCGACCTTTAGTGGCGCCCACATAGGCGTCGGTCAAAAACCGACGCCAAATGGGGTTAAACTACCGACGCCAAAGGCCGTTTCTGTAGTAGTGCCGGTTGTTGGATGAAGCTATTGTTGTTGTGATGATCTTCAGTTCTATTGTCTATTCAGAGTGATGATGGTTTCTTAATCTTATCTGTGGATAGTTGCATCCTTATGCCTATTCCTTTGGTTGATCTTTCTTCTTTGTTTTTCATGGAGGTTTGTTTTGGCTCTCATTCTTTGTTCTTTCTCATAGGTCTTGATTCATAATGTTCTATCAAGTCATATATAGTTTTTATCCTTACATTTTTTCTTGCTATGTAATGTTTTCATTAAATACAAAATAAGTGAGTGTAAATTACAAAAAAAAAACGTTATGCGCAACAATACTTCTCCTTATTCACCTTAGATGAACAAAGTAGTTAAAGTAGATAAAACAAATCTCATAAAAATACTAAATAAGATCTTCAATATCACATGAGACTGGCTCGAGCAACTTCCCATCTCTTTGTATGCCTATAGGGCATCTATTCAAACATCAACATACCCGACACCTTACTCCCTCATTATGTCACCAACTTGTTCTACTAGTAGAAATTGAGAGGCCTTCCTTACACATACTTCAAGAAGTAGACTTCCTATAGCTATATTGTGTTCAAGATCACACATATATACTCAAAATGATCAAAGAATGAAGTCTTTATGCTCCAAATAATACATAATTCTACCAACCTTAAATGGTACAATTTTTGGAGAAGAGAGTACATTAATGCCAATTTTAGAAAGTAGACCACGTGCAACACATGTTTCTTAACTATGAAACCCAAGATACGTTCAACACAAAAACAAATTACTTTACATCATCCACATATTTTATAGTGGACTATAAAGCATGGATGGTCACTTACCCTTAGTTTCAATAATTTCCATCCACAACAATAAGTATTATTCTTGTTGATAAAGTGGTCATGTAGGCATGTATTATGAACCAATAGAGAAAACTCCTTCTTGACTAAGTTGGTGAAAATAGTATATCACATAAGATGATAAGGGCTAATAACCAAAACTTGGAGGTTGAGGTTTAATATTTTGTAACTGTCACTCTCGGCCACATTTTTTGCAATTAAATAATTGCAAGAATTCATCCTCTTAATCAATGTATTCATAATCCATGTAACTTAACATGATTACACATATATTCTAGATAACAAATATGCTCACTTACGGGTGGGTCAACAAACACGATCCATTATGCACCCTTCATAAGGGAAATGATCATCCACTCTTCTTATTGGAGTCCCACCAAGGAGCTATTTAATATTATATTTAACCTTCATCCTAAAATGCTCAACCTCCCATCCTATCTACCACCCAATGGATCCAAATGAAATATTGGGTCCTACGACCATGTCCTTTACTCCATTGTAGAAAATACCAATGCATCTGTGACTTTCAATTTCTCGACCACATGGATCATATATGCATGTTATGAGATCCCCCATACATTTTGCACATCCATAATATCGCTTCCATACTAAGACTCTGAGCACTACTCCCTGTGGGGAATTCTATCATGACAAACACACCCAATAGGTGCCAATTGAAAAGAAATTCTACACCACATCAAAAAATAGTGAGGCACTAGCCTCCATCCTAAGATGGGAAGTACCATTCTCAAAGTTCTCATCCTTATTGATAAGAAGACATTGAAAGTAATTGTGACCAACTGTTACCTAGAAAGAGATTTCCTAATGACCTATAGTATAACATTTTTCTATTATCAATAGGGAACCTATTTGTTATTGTTCAACCTCTTCTTGTGATATTTGTTTGATTGAAAGGATGCACGACTCATATCTAAGAACATACTTTGTATCTAAGACATTTTTCTAAGACTAAAATCAATACTAATTTGAATCCATCCACCCTTAATTAGTAGTCCAACGACATCATCATTCCTTACTATGTGTTCCTAGACAAAATGGCTATTACTACCTTAATTAAGAGTTATGAGCCTTATAAATCTAGTAGTGCCATGGAAAAGTCAAGCTTTTTTCTAACAAGAGACATATAAAGTGAAAAAGATAACATTATATTTCATTGATTTTTTTGGATACAACTTCATCAAACAAAATTGAAAATACAAAAGATAACAAAATTGAAACAAAATCCTAAGCAACATGAATACAATTCCTACAACTCACCCTCTTTTATACATGTGATACCCAAACGTAGCCACCTCAAAAAATGCAACTCTGTCTCTTCTATGATTCCATACCATTGTGGGTAGGTTCCAACGTCAACATCACGTGATTAATCCAATGACATTGAAGGTCATGTTGCAGACCAACCTGATTTATGAAAATCTCTTCTCTCCATCTTACTAGAAGCTCACCCAATATGTTGTAATCTTTATAGTACCACTCAAACCACGGAGGAATGCAACAAGGTAACAACCCACACAATTCCTTAACCTAGGAAGCATAATGAGGTAGTAGTACCTATCCATCACCAACACTTGGGACCCATAGGTGCCTAGGCTACAATCAATTTCTAGTAGACGTCTTGATCTATAAAAACATACTAACCATTATACTAGTCAACCATGAGACCAAGGAAGTCTAGTGCTAATGATTTGGGAAGAGGTGTAATGTAGGCACACTATGTTTGCATCTCTTCTCAAAGGTGGTGAAAACCTAACACACGTGAGGTGCATCACCAACCATATTTGCAACGGATGGGCCTTCTATGTGTCAACTATGCTTTACATTCATCAGACACTAAAATAATTATGAGAAAACTAAGGGAGGTTCACTTTTATTTGATGATGGCTCCATGGCTAGAATCACTTGCACTAACACATGCTCCTTGGGAAGGTAAAAATGATTTTCCCAATAGATTAACCAGGAATGCCACCAAACAATCTCATAAGTTGTTGATGCCAGGTGAACACTTCTTTTATTTAAAGGAGTCCCAAAACTTGTGTGGTAACACCAAACACCTGGTTAGCTATTAAGGATGCAGCTACAAAAAACCAACTAAGATATCCATAGAGAATCCATATCACACTATGACGGGAAACTATCATGTAGTTTTAGTTGTGCTATACGTGGCATGCCCTCCATCATTTTCACAAGGTAGGTTCAACTAAACCTAGATACATTGATGTATGGTTTCTAGAATTGTGTCATTGTACTCATCAACTAGTGTCTGCCTAGAAATGGGGTAGGTTGAATAGGCCCTACGTATGGAGACTTTCTAGAAACCCTCTATCCTCCTATATTTGATCTCACTTCCAATGCATCCATATCCCACCCTCAAACTATTAACCATAAATGCATCAAACTTTTAGCAATGTGTTGGATGTCACCCCTAATGTCATAAGATAAATTGTAGGTGGAAGAAAAAATCATCTCCTAAACTAGATGACAGATGCAAGATAAATAGTGAGATCAAGATCTAAGATCTGGAAAAAAGAATCCTAAGTTTCCTCTTTTTTGTTATGAAATAAAAACTATCGAAATAATAAAGATGCCTCAGAATATAGGAGGTTGACTATTTACCTTGAATATATAGAACCAAGGTGGGTCACACACTTGTTAGGTACCCCCTTCAAGATGATTTCCAAACACATTGTAGCGGCTCCCCACTTCCTTGACCCAAACCCTAGTGCTTCAGTATAGGTGGGCACATACCAGGTTCATGTCTTTCCCATATTTGTCTCCCTAAGTGGCTCAATAATCCTACCACGTACCCCACACACAACTTGGATGATTGGGCTCAAATGTTGGGGCCCAAAACACTTATTATTCAACATTCTATGCCCTTTTTGGGTGTGCTTCACAATATTTTAGCCCTAAATAGATTCAAATTTCTCCACTTTGTCTCTATTTTCAACTCAAATAAGCCTTTTTGAGAAGACCATCTTGATTTGAAGCCTTCTTTCATAAGAAATTCACTTTAAGCCTTGCTAAATTAAGAAATTTTTTTGAAACAAAAAAGCCTTGCAAAAAGCAATAACAATCATTTAAGACTTGTTCCATCATGCACATATTAGAAATCCATACTAATGTCAGAAACATACGACTAACTGGATCACGTATACTCCCTTTATGAGTATAATTGTGCCCAAACATCACCTACATCTAGTGTCATCAAATTGACAGTCAAGGCCAAAAGTGACTATCAATTTGTCTTAATGTTTCAACCCTCATAATATTTCAATTCATCTACCATGCTCTATATTTGTCTTGGGAGGGGAAACTTTTGAAACCCTATTTTTGTTTATGTATAAAAAAATTCTCAATGAGTAATATTGTGAATAATGTCAATCAAAATGATTATGAATCAAATAAAGATGTGTGAACAAATGTAAATCAAACAAAATTTGGTGATAATATATGTTTGTACCCTTAGTCCCACAAATCTAACTAAAAGGTGCTAAAGGTCAACATAGAGTGAGAGCAGGCCAAAGAAACATCTTAGGTACGTGAAATGCATAATGATGATTTACTGTGATATCTCCACAAACCCCACCTACCATAAAAAATTTAACTAGACTATTTGTCAATTATTCAAACTCACAAAATGAGTTAATAAATAAAATCTTAAATATATTATTATTAAATGTTATATTCATATAAAGTTAGACTGCCTAGATGTGGAAGGATGTCAATTGAAAGGGATATCAAATTTATGGACATTTCACTACAGACTACCTTTCTTGGACATTGTCATTGAGGCCCCAACCTTATTCATATCTTTAACCTAGATATCATCACCTAGGTTGAGATTTCCAACTCAAACTCATGCACTTCATCCCAAACAAGAACCTTTATGATATTAGTAATCATTTTTAGGCTCACATGCCACCATATCTTGACTGAGCTCCATTGAGAACTAACATCAAGTAGGTTGTATACCAGACATACACTCACTTTGGAGCATCATACTACTCCATTAATCAATCTACAATCTAGTTGTTCAAACCTATCTGGTGCCTAGTAATATAGGAAACACACCAATTTTGGCTCTTCCTCCCCTCTTTTATTAGTCAATAAAATTCCAATTAAATGTATTTGGAAGACCCTAGAAAGCGTGTGCACATCAGGAGCACACCCACCTTCCTCCTTTTGATTTTTCAATGCAACATTAGTCAAATGCACTAAAAACTTCCTATAAACGTCTAGTGCACACTAGGAACACACCTAGCCTTCCCTTCTCTGACTATTCAATGAAACACCAATCATATACACCCATAAGTCTATTGAAGGAAGGGTCCTGACTTAACACATGTGACACCTTTAAACAACCATCTCTTGCCTTGGGTAAGGCTCCACTTAGACCTTAACCCTACAAATTCCATTAGCATCTATAAATGCAACTTAATGGCTATCATAACAAAGGGTTTGAACCATATACAAATGGTGGGTAACAATGACTTCAGTTGGAAACTTATTTTGAGAGGCTAGATTTTAGGAATTCAGATCCATACCCCCTTTACTTCCTTTTGAAATATGATCCCTTCATCACATACTTCAAAATTCCAAAGCGAACCTTACCTTTTCGAAGAGAGGATATACATATATATTCACCTCCTATGGCATTTGTGCAAGGTACATTTGTCCCATACATAACTAAAGCATTCCCACATCTAACATTCCAATACCATTGTGGTGTGGTGATATCAGAACACACAATTAATGGTCCTCCATATAATATTGAGGTGTTAACTTCTTACTTGTAGGTAATTTTTACTATTTTAACATGCACTTATATTTCTTAAAACAAAACCACCTCAATAGGGTTTCTAATATCAAAAGGTCATTGTGGAGTGCCTACACCTTCACATGCATGACCCAAAGCATTACCCTTAGCTTTGGTTGATTCTTCCTTTTCCATCCACTTTTCTAAAGCTCTTGCACTTTCCTTATTTTCCATGATAATGTGGTACTAACTCGAATACCCAATCCAACCATCAATATCCACACAATGTTTTTAATATCCTCAAAATCTAGATGTATCTTATCTTTATTAATCAAACAAATAATTAGTTGTATAAATAGAAATTGACGATTTTGATAGTGACTTTGTTAAGTTTTCTAAGTCAAGGAAAAGCCTCATAGAAAAATGCTTCTTCTTTATAAAGAGAATACATCCTACCCATGTAGATGAGATATATTGACTCCAAACCCAAGAAAAAATGTGTACAAATGTTTTTTAGCTCAAAAGGTACATGTAATAAGGTTACTGCACTATTGCTCAAGTGTTGGGCATAAGATTGATTTTAGAGTTAGTCTCCCTTAGGAGGGGAAAACCTAGATGTTATTTAACGAACAAATCAACACAATTACTCACATATAGAAGATTAATAGGATCCTTACAATGAATATCATTAGTTAGGAACATCCTTTCCTAACAATCATTACTTTAGATACAAATCCTAATGACAAAATCCTATAGATGTATAACAAAATCAAAATAGAGTCTCTGTCATGGAATTGTGCCTCCTATGAATAAAATTATAACCTAACCCTATACTTTTTAAGGAAACACATGTGTAGGGAAACATAAGAGATGTCCCTTAAAAGTGGAAGGAGATCCACTTCACTGTAAAACTACATAAATTTAAACCAACCAATAGAAAATCCATCATCTGTTTTCCATAGCTGCTTCTTTTACCAATATTGTACACCACACTATCATGATATCCAATGGAAAGTCAAAAATAGAAAATCCATCATCTGTTTTCCATAGGTACTTCTTTGGTTAGAAAACAATGTACAAAATCTAGCTCTATCAACACATAGAGTTGAGAAAAAAATCTAAATTAGAAGCATCTAACATGTAACTAAGAATGGAGGTGCCAAGCACTCCTATTGTGCCAAGGCAAAATTCTTCCTATTGCTTAAAATATACCTCAACCCATAATTTGGACACCTGAAAGCATTCCATGTGAACTACAACCTGACTAAGTGACTATCCCCTATCTAAAATAACAACCTAACATTTCTTTTAGTCCCTAATAGAGAAGCTCTCAATAAATTATCTCTATTGAAAGCATCATACTTGTCACCACAAAACAAATCCATCACAGTCCGACTCTAAATTTTTTCCATTCTAAGATCTACCATAAAATGGAAAAGCTAGACAAGTAGGTGGTTTAGAATGCCCTATCATTGACTGTTAGACCCCAACTTGGGGATGCCACACAAAGAATGTTCACTTAAAATAAAATGTTTAACTTCTATAATTAACTTTATAAAACAAGATAGGAAAAAATACATGAGATATAATGTCATCCATATATCCACAAAGATGCTCATAAATGAGCTAAAATATTCATTACTAGCATGTAACTATACATAGTTATCATTGGTAAACATTGTCACAACCTATGTATACAAAGGGATTCTTATTAAAGTTTATAACATGAGCATATATATGGCACTCAGGAAAGAAATAAATATTTAGATGCATAAAGAATAAATGATCCTTCTTAGACCACCAGTGTAAATGGGAAGCTCTACACGTCTTCGAAAAGACAAAAACCAATCTCCAAATGACTATTACCTGTCCAATGGAGCTCCTTGCTCATATTACACTAGATTTATAGGTAATCACCTAAAAGGATGTGGATATCCATGAGAGTGATACCCATGTCCTGCTATTTTGATATAATAGTTGTAGGACATTGTTAGCGTACAAGCCTACTCTTATAAGCACAAGTACGATAGATTCATAACTAAGAAGTAATATTCAACTGAAGTAATTCGTAATAGATACTGTATAAAAGTAAAATGAGTGATACTTGCAAGGTGTATAGGTGCACTAAAGGATCACGATGTGAATCACTAAGATACTTATGCAAATATAGATACACTTTATTACTTTTTTTTTATGAAAGCCCTGAGTAGTTTCAGGTATACCACTCAAACCACTAACTAGTAATTATGATGTCTCCTTTATCACAATATATGATCTTTGGATAACCAATCCCATAACATACCACTGCACCGCGGTTGGTGTGAGTATAAATAATGGGGATCATAGGCCAAAACAACAAAGTAACAAAAGCATACATGTTTATGGTACATAGACCATAAAACCTATCTCATGGGCATAACAGAGATGTGTATAAATCATCATGTCACATAGCTTACTCACATATCTCTTATACCTTGAGATACAAAATTGGCCCCAGTCATATGCATAAACTATATCAAGGTACCAAAGAAACCAAAACTCCTTTACTAATGTATACTCAATAATATACAATATTGAGTACCTTCACACTTCAATATTGCTACAAGGTTACTTGTTTAACTATCCTAACTTTCAAATAGTGGGATTATGCTACAGTTATAGGACTACATGATTTAGGTTTTGCTTAATTAATCAACCTCTTACTAGTCTTTTGTGAAGCAAAAATGGTACAAAATAGTACATAAAGTCAAGCTACAGTAGTACCCAAGAATAACGAACTCAAAAACTTTAGCAATTCCTACATCATCCTTAAAGAGGGGGAACACATAGCCTTTCCATCTTGTTTGGACATATCACAGTCGGACCCTCATAGAGTTTTAACATTTACCTCAAAAGATATGTATCATTTACAATTCTGAAATATATAACCATGCCAAATTTCATTTATAAGATATGAAGCATAAGAGATACATAATTAGATTTGTATAACAAATAAAAATGCAATGCTATCTTTAATTAATAATCATACATATAAATAAATTTCACAATTATAATAGATAGGAAAACTTATCTTTTCATTTTAGATTCACATGCAAATAGAAAGGAAGGTAGGAATTTTGGATTTCTCCCAACATGTAGCCCAACAAAGCAAAAACATTATCAATTTTAGAGAAAGAATATTATATATATAATATAATATATATCAAAATTTTAGCATGATGACAATAAGAAAGATTAATGATTTCGTACTAGATAATCATCGATAGGGAAAGAGAGTAGAGAACCCAAAACTACCCATTATACTACCCAAGCAGTCCATAAAAATTACATCTTTAAGAAAATATAACATGTATTAGCATTTTTATAGCTTGTATGAAGGATATGTAAGCAAAGAGTAAAAAAATATATTCCTTCTTTCCGGCCTTTCATCAATAAAACAAGCTCATAAAAAGGTGCAAATGATCAAGGCTTCAAAACACCACTAAATAGACCACCAACTGCTCATCGATGCTCCTTCTAGAAAGGTTTAGCTGCAACCAAGCCAAAAAGGGTAGAAATGAGAGAACTTTAGTTTAAAGAAACTATTTAGACTATAGTTACCTAAGAACCACAACCTGAGAAGGTATAAGAGAGATAATCAACGATGAAAAGATGAGAAGTGGTGAAGATATTATATGTTAAATGGTTAAAACATTGATCTTTAGCCTTACATGATCTAAAGAAAGTTACATCACCACCAACCAACCATATGCATGTCCAATAGCCTTGACATCAACCTTGTCTCACTCCAGTAGCTTTCTAGAAACTCTAGCTAGAAACAATAATGTGTATAATTATAGGTTGTTGACAATGGAGAAGTCATAATAGCTGATAAAAAGGCTCTGCTAGCTCCTGCATCGACAAAACAACCACTTATTAGAACACAAATTAGGCTAGGACCAAACATGCAACACAAACATCCCATTAAATGATCAATCCAAATTGAGTGATGCAACATCCCTGTCAACGTGCCCACATCAGATGATGTCTCAGTTTGATCAATGCAACCATAACATTCACATCAGGACTAAGACTTATGTCTGATGAGCCAAAATGAAAAACACACCTCCTAAACCTAACTCACCCATTATGATCTATTCAGCCACAATGAAGATCCCTTGCATCTACTCGCATTGACTAATGCAAACATATTTAAGTTTTTTTCTATATTTCTAGGGAAACCCACCTCCCCAGGCAGGCTCCTAATCGCATGGGATGGTAAACCCGAGGGACCCACCACCCACACATTAGGGACCCTTGAAGTCGCATTAGAGGTTGTTTGACACAGTGGAAAAACATTTCCGAATAGCACCACCAGGGGGATTCGAACCCAAGACCCTTTGTGTGGGGATATATGTTACGACCACACGAGCTACTGCTCTCCGACACATTTTTTGAGTATAGTGACATAAATATACCATTAATTTGAGTAAATAATTTTCCCATTGTTAAATCAGATGTGCACAATACAACAACGCGTGATTTTTTCTTTTTAATTATCCCAAATTATTTTCATACTAATTCAATAAATAATGAAAATAATGCAAACAAGGTTTCATTAGAGCTAGATTAGGGTTAATAGAAGGACGGGTAACACAATAACGCTCTTATGCAGCTCATTGATCTTTACATAAGGTAAAGAAAGAAAATCACTACCTCTAATTTTGATTGAATAAGAAACTTCTAAATGGTTGTAATAACTACTGAACTTGTTACCAGAACATTGATTTAAAGGTTAGCAATTTATTATGGTCCACCTGTTGGTCTTCATCTATAAGCACTAGATTTTTTTGTGTTTTATACTATAATCTAGGAAAAATCCTTTCAATACTTCTACTTCCACAAAAGAGAAAACTTCTACCTATATTCAAATGAAGCTATCATTTTCTAAAGTTCCACTATCACACAATCCTCAAAGAAACAAATGGTCATCACCATAGGAGGTCAGTTGAAGAAAAGAACTTAAACTTCAATGAATTGAGTCTATTACTCTATCATACAAAATATGTAACTATCTCATGCTCTTGAAGTGTTGGATCTTATCACCAATGCATGAGGATGGGCATTAGCATGCACAAAGAATCTACAATAGAAGCTCATCCAAGACACCACTTGGCCTCATCCTATGATCACTAATGACCTATACTACCTTTAAGCAAGAAGATATAATGATTACTTTTATCTTCTTCGCAAACTCTAGCTATATGAGGTACTTTTTCTCATCCATACATACGCCTATCAAAAAATATGTCACACCCATGTGAGGGAAACACTTGTAGGACATATATATACATATATATTCCTAAGAGAAAAGCATGTGTGGATTTAGGTCGATGTTAAGAGGGGATATAAGCCTCCACTTTTTGCAAGATAGTCCCCATCTGAGATCCACCACAAACAAAATTTCAAGAATTTAACTATAGAAAAAAATGATCAATAAATCAATATAATGTTATGCATACTGCATAACTATGATGAAAATACAAGTCTCCGTCTCTATTGTTCGGTTACGCTCATCCATTGCCACTAGGATCCATTGTGGTTGGATCACATGACTTGCGCTCTCCCTCTCCATGGCGGCTATAGGTGGTGGCAGTCGGAGTTACCCGTTGTAGGTTTTACACTATGCGTATCATGCGTGTGCAGTATTCAAAAATCCACAACAGCTTGGGGTACACACTCATAGGTGCATCGAGCGGCAACCACTGGCTGTAATGAATGAGCACCACCCGCCGCCAGCCACCTTTGCTCCTTGTGAGTAACGACCATGGCCGGCTCCGTTGTTACAACAACTGCACTTCTAGCAGCAGCCGCTTACTTTATTTGGAGGTGATCATTCTATCGACGTGGATCTCACGTGGTTGGGGCAACCATCGCCACAGTGAGAGCAGGATGAAGATGATGTCGAGGACAATAACAATGATGATGACGAGGAGGACGGCAATTACTTGATCCTCCGTTTAGGATACTATTGTTTGTTGGTGTGCAATAGTAGATATCTCTAGACAAACAGCAAAATCAGTCTTGTGATGAAGCCAAATCCAATCTCGAATTGATAATATTTTTTTATAATGGTCCTAGTAATTTTCTAGCTCTAGTGTTAACGGTGGAGAAATAATGTTAATGGTAAATATTGATTGATTTATAATAAGAACTTAAAACCCCAAATCCAAGAAAAAAAAGAGAGGGAAGAAAATGCATCCACTAGAAATTATTTTAACCCAAGATATTGAGGGTGTAAAGGAAGAAGAAGAGATATAAACGAAACTGGGGATAAGTCTATGAAACCATGTTGTTCGTAAAATCAACAATGTCATCATTCCCACGTCGTTTAATTGACTCAATCATGGGATTGAATTCCCTGTTCCGAGGAGCCTGTTGCAGGCGTGTTACAATTGATCTAGGATGGAGCTGGGCCATGGATGGAGCTGCAAGATGCCAAACTTTGTGTACGGTTGGGCTTGGCAGCTTCAGTTAATTGCGGTTGATACGTGACAGCAACGCGTCTGGTCAAATTATGGTCAGTGCAAAGTGAGGTGAGCGGTGGGGATAGAACATGGGGCGTCACAATAATGGAGTTGGGCACGTAGGAGCTGCCACCTGCTTGGAGTTGTGTGGCTGAAGAAGGTGCCCGTGTCATGGAAAGGATCTGCAGGTTCAATCCCTTTACTTTGATGAATCGAGAGGAGCTAGCTAGCTAGCTGCTTCTGCCGAGTTTAGGCAGAAGCTAGGTTACTTTGATAAGATGAATATCTGAGATCTGGGGGGAATATTTCCTCAGTGAACACGTCTGTTTCTGTAATGAGAAGGGAGAACTCGGAAAGATGGTTGCATGTGAAGCCTAAAAGGGACATGGTAGGTAGCAGTTGGCGATCATTCATTCAAAGGACCACATGAATGAGCATAGCCTTTTCGCCGTTCGTGCAGTGGGTTGATCAGCCACTACCAAAAAACATGGTATAGGTGTGGAGGTCCCATTTCGATGATGTCCCTCAAAAGATTTGATGTGCACTTCACTCCGATGGACAAGTTAAGGGATGTATATAATCCTCAATCAGGATGGGGCCTACATTTTCTTTTTCAACACTTCTCCCAGACGGACGCCCAGATGATTCTCTCATGGTCCCTCAATCTTAACCCGAGCAACAATGACAAAGCGATCTGGATGGCTACAGAATCTGGGAAATTCACTCTGGCTTCAACTAAAGAAGGTTTATCACGGAATAGTGGGACTCTATGGCCAGGTCACAACTGGTTGAGGTCGTCGATGACCCCTCTCAAGGTGGCTGCTCACACATGGAAGTTTCTACAGCGTGCACTAGCAGTAGATGATCGGGTCATCTCATGTAGCATTCTACTTACCTCTAAGTGTGAATGTTATGAAGGAGTGAATGAGGATTTAGATCATTTATTTCTAAAAGGGGACGCAGCAAGGATCCTCTAGGCCAAGCTTGAAGATCTCTTAAAATTGCCTTTACTTCATAATAGCCTTTCCACGACAGGCGCTTTGAGAAGATGTTGGAGCAAGGCGGTTCATTACTCCTTCCTAGGTCTCATACAAGAAAAGCTCTCACAGGTGGTTTTATGGTTTCTGTGGAAGGCTAGGTGCTCGAGCAGATTTAACGGCCGAAAGCTTTCCCCAAATGCAATTTGGAGATGAGCTATTCAGTTATTCAACTAGATGACTAAGCATTCTTCCATTAACAAGTCTGGATGGCAGCTGATAATAGAAGAAGCATGGGCAAGAAACATGTTGGTTACCCCACATATTAATGCTTGGACTCATAGTCTGATTAGTTGGTCTAGACCTCCTCAAGGAAGTATCAAACTCAATATAGCGGCCAGACGCTAGAAGAGTAGAGGAGGAGGAAGGACCTATCTCATAACAGTGGGAGGCATAGCGAGGAACTCAGAAGGAGATGTTGTGTGGGGTTTTTCATCATCGGATATCTCCACTACTAAGGTGAAAGGTTATATGGAGGCTCTATTTTACGCTTTGAATCTGGATCGTGCATTTGGTATAGGAAATAATATTTATGAAACTGATCTCAAGATGGTTGTCGACTTAGTAACTGGAGTGTATGACACCCCCATCGAAGATCAGAAGGTTAAAAGGGGTCATTATCGAGTCCCTTACCAATACATGGGCGTATTTACACAAAGTAGACAAGGGGAGAAATCATATGGAATGAAGTTTTGCTGATTACGACAGTACATTATTAGAAAGTTACATCTTCAGTTCCCTAACTTTGATGCCTCCTCCAACAAGGGAGTTTTACTTTAGGGATATACAGGATTATATTTACTCGACATGTGTAAAGGCTCAATAGGTTTCTGTTTCTTAGGGTTTGTCTCTCCGATTTTGCTACAGAGTTTTGTTGTACAAGGTTTAAACCTTTTATCCTAGGGAAGGATCCGGGATGAATGAAAATCTCCTTCCTAAAAAAAAAGGTGACAGTCGTGTAAAAGGTTACACACTTTAGGTGACACGTTTGTGCATCACTAATAAACTGTATGGACCTACCTAAAATAGATGACATACATTTTAACATATTTGCAAGGGTCACATACTTTAGGTAACATGTATGTAAATCAACTATACTCTATATGAACTCATGTAACATAGATGATAGATAGGTTTATAATACTTGAAAGGGTTACACCCTATAGGTGACATACATTTGAATCACCTATGTTCTAATGGTGGATTACCATCTAGGTGACATATATATGAGTCACATGTGATCTACAATGGAGTATATTATTTAGGTGACATGCATGTCCATTACTAAACTTTAGGTGGCATGCATGTCTGTCACCTAACCTTTAGGTGAAAAACATGACAATCATCCAACATCTCTCCAGTAATAATAAGCATCGAAAATTTTCTCATTGAACTTTCGTGGGATATATCAATACATTTACTTGACAATTCATAATGGAGATGTGTGAGAGAGATTTTTTCTGGGAGTCTTTCTAAGTCATTCTGATCAGCATAAATCATATGCCCAAAAGGAGCAGATATAAAGTAATTAAATTTTTAAATTTATGACCCGACACTCATAAATGTGTATTGGCATGACGATCATCCCCAACTCATACACGTCTCTTTTGAGATCATTCTAAGACTAATGAGTCTTTATCTTACAAGGAAAATTTCTCCTTAGCAGCGGCTTGCATAAACCACCCAATCCCAACAATAATTATTGTAAATGAGTGGTGGTTTTCATAAGGACCTAAGTGACTATACCTCAATCATCCTTAATCTCATACACGTCTCCTTTATGAATATTTAAGAGGACAATACATATATACACATCATCGAATAAAGAATTTCCTGGGACTTGTACAGACTTATTGTGAGATGTTACTATGATGATATAGGTTGTTTCTCCTTGCAAATACATTTTGGGGGACTTGTTGTGAAAGAAATTCTGATTATATGAGCCCCAAGTCCTCACAAATGCATTATTAAGAATTTTATGTGAGAGGATAGTGTCATGATATGGCTCTCGACTCCTTGCAGATACATTTCTGGTGAATTGTTGTGAGAGGATATTGTCATGATATCGGTCATGGATCCTCACACATATATTTTTATGGGAATATAGAAATATATTTAAAGGAGTTATGTGAGAGAAATTATTTTTGATAGTCATTTTTCAAGAGATATTGGCATGAAGATTGTCCCCAAGCTCATACATATCTCTTTTTTATCATTCTAAGGAAAATGGGCATTTGTCTTGCATGGCAAACTGCTCCTTGGCAGCAGCTTAGGTAGACCACCCACCCCTAACAACGATTGATAGAAATGGGCAGTGGCTTCCACAAGAATGCGAGCGACCACGTTTTGATCATTTTGAAACTCATACAAGTTTCCTTTATGAACATTTAAGAGGAAAATACATTTATACATGTCTCTGATGAAAGCATTTTCAAGGATATTATGTGAGCGTACACTATCATGATATGTGACCAGCTCCTCGAAGAAGTGTTTTCATGGGCATGTTGTGAGGGTTCACTATCATGATATGGGTCCTGGCTCCTGGAAAACAATTTTTGAGGGACTTGTTCTGAGAGTACATTCTCATGATATGGGCCCCAGCTCCTCACAAATGCCTTTTCATGTACTTGTTGTGGGAGGATGCAGTCATGACATGGGCCCTAGCTCCTCCCAAAAGCCTTTTCATGGACTTACTGTGATAGGATATTAATATGATATGTCATGGCTCCTCCCACGTGCATTTTCATGGGAATATATCAATACATTTATTTGTCAATTCACAAAAGGATATGTGTTAGAGAAATTGTTGTTAGTAGTCATTCTTAAAGGGATATTGGCATGAAAATTTTCTGCAAACTCATACATGTTTCTTTTTTCATATTTTAAAGGAAGATGGGACTTTGCCTTGCAAGACAAACCACTTATTGGTAGCGGCTTGCGTAGACCTCCCACTTCTAGAAACAATTGATACAAATGGGTGATGGCTTCTACAAGAACCCGACCGGCTATGTTTTGATCATTCCCAAACTCATAAAAGTTTCCATTATGAACATTTAAGAGGTGTAATGACCTCGCTTCCCGGTAACTTCCAATTAAGGGAGACCAAGAAGATGGAGGAATTATTCTAAAATAGGATCAGTGGTTTCGCAAACAATCAAAAATAATTAATAAATTCTACTCAAGACGAAACTAAAAATTGGAATAAAATTTTTCTTTTAACATACCTTCAAAATTAGGTAACTGGGACTTCTACCCGTAGTAGACTTCTATCTACCTAAATCCTCCGTATTATTTTAACTTTAATCTTCACATATGCCTCTTTACTATTTGTCCAATTTCAGGTATTACCTAAAATGCCAGCAAAACCAAAAATTAGTGGTCAGTATAATGAATTATACTGGTATGTGGGGGATCCAATAATCTTACATTTAATTGTAACAACTTATTGCAAGCAATTATGATTTAATAAAACAAACTTTACATTTTAAACATGGCTACTCAATCCTTACATATCCTAGCCTCTGTGCTATCCCTACAGTGGACATGGATACTACCTCTCATATGGTAGATCTCAACTAACCCCTAGGATCCTACCTTACAGGTAGATCAATACATAGGGTTGTGGAGTCGTATGGTCCTACCCTAGGGTAGACCAACACATTGACTAATGATAACCTGATCATCCTACCTCACGGGTAGACCATGTACTAGGTCATCTATCTCATCATCATTAGAGCTATAGAGGAGGACCAGGATCTGAGCTAGACATGCACACATAATTATAGTGATAGTCATAATCACTTTATAGTTGTATGAAATAAAAGACAATCAAGCAATTATTTCCAAGAAAGTGATAAACACTTGGGAATCATCATGAAACTTAAGCGATTCAACCATAGACGTAACCACATACATATTCTTGAGCAAAAGAATCCAACTTCAACAAGATATCCAAGAAAACACCTTAATGCAAGCAACCCTTAATTCCTAAAACATATAGATTACCTAATGTCAAAACACCTTCCTAATGACATGAGGACACTTTCTAAGGCTTCCAAGCCCCTTAGGGTTCATTAGGGTTTCTTAGGTTGCTTTATCCAACTTTACCTCCTTTTATGCTCACAACCCTAAAATAGGTTTCTTATATACAAAAACCCTAATTATTCCAATTATCCTCATTAAGGGTTCTTTTAATATCAAACCAAGTTCAAGATCATTATATCTCTGTTGTGTGTTTATATTTTAGGATTAAAACCATGAAAACTCATATTTTCCAAAATTAGGGGTTCTAACCCATTAATGCATAGTTATCTGTACAAAGCCCTAAAACAAACATAATATCATCTTTTTCAGATTTAATTCTTCCTTTTATTCTCACTAGGTTAATATTACTCAAAATAACCCAAAAGAGACATTAAAACCAATCTGCATATCAAATTAGGGTTTTACCATAATTTAATGCATTAAAAGTGGTAACTTCATGTACTTTTTAAAATATAAGCAATATCAGGCTTCAATCTTATTTTTATCAGATTCTACACATTTTTCTGATAAAAAAACACTATATACTTTTATTTTTTGGCCAAAGAATCGATTTTTAATGAATTAACCAAGATCTAATGATTTTCTAGAATTTCTAACTAGAGAGGCGGATTACCTTTTCTTTTTGAAAAAATGATAGCCATTGGATCTCAGGTTGTCGTTGATTGAGTGAGGATCATCTGGCTCTCTTTGATCGTTCCCACTCACGCCCACTGAAGCGCAGAGTAACCGGATCTGTCAATCTCTTCCATGGTCAGCCGTTGACTGGGTTTGAAGGGCTTGCGTTCATCTTGTCCACTGAAGTTAGGCGCTACGACCTGCGGTGGCATGCGACGGGGAGCTCTTCGGTGCAAATCCAATAGAGGAACCAGGGTCACAATGAGGCAGGAGAGGTAGTTGTTTGCATTCGTGAGGGTCGTCTGAAGTTGAGGGTGGCCCTATTTATAGGGCTCGAGTAGGATTTTAGGGTTTTTGACCCTTGTCGTCGCCCCCCGATCTGGGCACTTTGGGCGTTTCTTTTAGAAGCCTCCAAAGCTGAAAAAACTTGGGTCTAAAGTGTTCAGAATCTTCTCTCAAACACAACTAGGTGATTTCCTCATCCACACATGGGATGAGTTGCGAGAAAATCGGGATGGAAAACCTTGCTTTCCTTCTATTTGTTTCCTAGTTCTGCTAAAACTAGACGATGAGAAGTTGCAGTGGATCTTGGATCCAACGGACCACATCACGCACGCAAATTCGAATAATTGATTAATATTTTAGGAAAAATAGTGACATTAATAACATCCTTCTCATTTTAGGAAAATTTGTAAAATTCATAACTCTCAATTCCTAGCTCCTTTTTATCCCAAATTTTGAGGGAAAATCATTAATAATTTAATCTACCTGTGTGCCAAGCTTGGAGTCATAATTAGAAAGTAAAAGAGTATTTCCTTCATGTGCAAGTTATTACTTAATAAAGCATATTTTATTCACATTTCCTCTCTCTTACTCTCTTATTTTCCTTTATTTAGATTCCTTGCATCTCAAGAAACCATGTGGAGTTTGAAATATCAGCCATTATGATTTATCCCACATCTTTCCACATATATCTTGTATTTTCACTTTTATTTCAATTTCCTTCTTTATTTATGCATTATTTGTTTTTTTTCAACTTTTCCTTCTTCTTTTAACATCTTGGACCCACTTTTATAGTAGGATCCACGAAAACACATGCACAAGGAAAAAGTTGTAAAAGAAACCCATATATTTATCATAATTCATGCCATTTACAACTAAGTACATTTCTTTGGAACAATTTCATTTACAATCATACAAGAAAAAGTCAAGGTTGTAACATCCTCCCCTCTTTATAAGAATGTTGCCCTCAAAATTCAACCAATCAAACAAACAATTCAGGGTATGCCTTTTCCTTGTCTGTCTTCAGCTCCCATGTGGCTTGATCCTCTCCATGGTACTTCCAAAAAACCTTTACCATCTTTATCTCTTTATTCCTGAGCTCTTTCACCTTGGTATCCAGTACCCTCATAGGTGACTCAGGATAGGTCAGTCTCCCTTGGAGCTCAATGGGTTCAATGCTCAGTACATGGCTCGGGTCCTTCACATAGTGCTTCAGATTGGATACATGTAAAACATCATGCATCATACTATACTGAGGGGGTAAGGCCAAATGATAAGCAGCTTAACCAATCTGTTCCAAAATCTCAAACGGACCCACATATCAGGGACTCAGCTTTCCTCTATTCTTATCTATAGAGTGGAGGGGTCGGATTTTCAAAAACACTTGCTCTCCCAAATGAACTGCAAGTCAGTCTGCTTCACATCTACATACGAATTATGTCGATCATGTGCTCTCTTCACCCTTTGCTTGATCAAAGCAAATTTATCTGCATACACCTGGAGCTTATCTGACCTCAACAAGGTCCTCTCACCAACATCATCCCAGTGAAGTGGCGACCAAAACGACCTCCCATAGAGAGCTTCATACAGTGGCAACCTGATACTATCTTGGTAGTTGTTATTGTATGCAAACTCAGCGAGGGGTAGGCATTGCTCATATGATCCACCCCAATCGAGCAAACAAGCTCTCAAAAAATCCTCTAAAGTATGTATTGTCCTCTCTGACTATCCATCAGTCTAGGGGTGATGCATTGTACTGAACTTTAGTCTAGTACAGAGTTCTTCTTGTATCTACTTCCACAGTTTGGAAGTGAACTTCAGATCACGGTTAGAAATGATCAAACTCAGAACACCATGTAGTCGTACAATCTCTCAGATGTATAGCTCAGCTAAGTCTGTCACTTTGGCAGTGGTCTTTAAGGTAAGGAAATGCACCAACTTGGTAAGGTGGTATACCATAAACCATATGGCATCATGACCTCTCTTGGTCCTGGGAAGACCCACCACAAAGTCCATGGTGATCTAATCCCATTTCCACTGCGGAATCTCAATCGACTGTAGCAATTCATCGGGTCACTGGTGTTCATCCTTCATCATCTGGCAAGTGAGACAACTGACCACATATGCCGCTATATCTCTTTTCATTCTGGTCCACCAAAAGCATAGCTACAGATCCTTAAACATTTTGGTAGTGCCAGGGTGTACTATGTACTTAAAACCATGAGCTTCTTGCAAGATACACTCCTTCAACAACAAATCTTCCAGAACCCAAATACGACTTTTATATTGGATTCCACCATCCACTCCTACTGAGAGATGAGTCTGAGGTTTATCCAACAAACCTTTCATCTTGTCAAGCTATAGGCTGGTTAATTGGGCAGCTACCAACTCATTCAACAGGTCTGGTTTAATCTGTATTTTAGCCAAATGAACTCAGTCTTCTAACGGTTGTGGAGTCCACTCCACAAGATTTTATAACTTCCTCCAGTGGCTTGACAAGACAGCTACACACCTAAGTTGTTTTCAGCTAATAGCATCAGCTACAACATTTGCCTTTCCAGGGTGATAGGCAATGATGAAATCATAGTCTTTCATATATTCCATCCATTGTCTCTATCTCAGATTTAGGTCCTTCTGAGTTAGGAGATACTTCAGGCTCTTGTGATCAATGAAGATTTCAAAGGTGGATCCATATAGATAGTGTCACCAAATCTTCAGGGCATGTATAATTGCAGCCAACTCTAAATCATGTGTCAGATAATTCACTTCATTGGGTTTGCGTTGTCTGGAGTCATGGGAAACAACATGCCTATTTTGTTCTAGTACACATCCCAGTCGCATCTTTGATGCATCAATGAAGATCATAAAACCCTCATTACTAGACGGTAGAGTCAACATTGGAGCCATAGTCAACTTCTCCTTTAACTCGTGGAATCGTGCTTCACATATGTTTGACCACACAAACTTTTCATCTTTCCAGGTGAGCTTGGTAAGAGGCAAAGCAGTCTTTGAGAAATCCTTTATGAAGCGTCGATAATATCCGGCCAATCCCAAAAAGTTTTGGATCACTAAAGGATTATTCAGTGTTGGTGAATCTCGAACAGCTGACACTTTAGCTGGATCCACTGAGATGGTCCCTTCAGATATGATATGTCTAAGAAACATGACATGGTCTATCCAAAACTCACACTTTGAGAATTTCCCATAGAACTTCTGCTTTCTCAAGATATCAAGGACTCTACCCAGGTTGTTTCGTTGTTTCTCTAGGTCATCAGAATAGACTAAGATGTCATCTATGAACACTATGATGAATGAGTCAAGGAAGGGCTGAAACACACTGTTCATGAGGTTCTTAAACACACTCGGGGCATTAGACAACCCAAAAGGCATAACCACAAACTTGTAGTGGACATAATGAGTTCTAAAAGTGGATTTTGGGATGTCCTCACTCTGGACTCACAATTGGTAGTACCCCAACCTCAGGTTAATATTTGAAAAGACTCAAAATGACTTCAACTGGTCAAACAAGTCATCTATACAGGGTAAAGGGTATTTTTTCTTAATGGTAGCTTGCGTGATCATCCAATAGTCTATGCACATTCTGAGTGACCCATCCTTCTTCTTCACAAAGAGCATTGGTGCTCCCCATTATGATGTGATAGGTCAGATAAAACCCTTGTCTAGAATTTCATGTAGTTGTTTCTTCAACTCAAGCAACTCAGCAGGTGCCATCCTATAAGGTGCTCTCGAAATAGGGTTTGTCTCGGGAGCTAGCTCTATCGAAAAGTCTACCTCTCTCTCAGGAGGGATCCTATGTAAATCATCTGGTAATACATCTATATAGTCCCTGACTACCTCTATTTCCTATAAGGGCTTCACCTTGGGCTCTGACTCGGTAATGACTACTAGGAAAGCTTGACACCCTTTGATTATCATCCATTCTGCCTTCAAGGATGACACATACAAGTTAGTGGTAGCATCCTTCCTACCCCTAATAATGAACAATGGGTGACCTAGTCTCTTTATGATTACCTTCTTCTCCCTATAATCGATATTTGCCCTATAGGTATAAAGCCAATCCATACTAATGATCACATCAAAGTCATTCATGTCAAGGAGGATAAAATATGTAGGGAACTCATGATCTCGATACTTAACATGTATCAGAGGAGTTTTCAAATGGGATGTAAAGATATGACCACTTGGGGTTGTGACATCCAAGATATACCCTAAATCCTTGATATCCAAACCGAGCATAGTTGTGAGATTCCTCGAAATAAAAGTATTAGTAGATTTAGAGTCAAATAAAGCTTTTACATTGTGTCCCATAACTTCAAGCATGCCTAAATTGTTTTTCACCATACATTAGACCATTACATGCTTATCTTAAAACATAAAAGAAAACTCTAAGGGTTATTACCCTCTATCAACTGATTAGCATTAGCATGAGCCTCCTCATTGTCAATAGCAAAAACTCGAGCTTGTCTTCTTTCTCCAGCAGGTGGGGCTGCAGCTACAGGTTGGGCTACTACAGGCTGGACTACTACCGGGCCTGACCCCTTTGGGTCTGGAAGAGGGCAGTTGGCTTGAAGATGTCCCTCTTGCTGGCAACAGTAACACATCCTCATCTAGTAGCAGCACTCTTTTGAATGCCATTTTTCGTAGGTGCGACACCTAGGCCAGTTGTTCTCATAGCGAGGCTTTCCTTTACCACCATGCTTTCCTTTGGTATGATTGCTCCCTTGTCCTTTCTTGTGATCATTCTTATGACCATGGGTACCTTCAGTGAAACCCAAATATCCTTTGGGTGGGTTCCGAGCAGGCATCACTATCTTCTCCATGTCCAGGGCAGTGTTGTCGGCTTCGGTGAAAGTTTTTGGTTTACTCACCATCACATTAGTCTTGATGGAAGGGTGAAGATGCTCTATAAAAAGGTCCACTCATCTCTCCTCGATCATCATGCGCGCAAAATGCTCCAGGATGCAAAACTTGTGGCCAAAGTTTGTGACTATTAAGCTACCTTGGATCATGTTGGTGAACTCTCTTTCCTTCTCCTTCTTAGCTGAGGTGGGAATGAATCTGGCTATGAACATAGTTCTAAAGTCAGTCCATGCCATTGGGTCCGCACTCAGATCTCGACCCATGATGTGGTTCTCCCACCAAATATTGGATGCTCCTTCCAAGAGGTGAGCAGCAAAAGGGACCTTCTTGTTCGGCTGCACCTCCAGCATGTGAAAATTGTTCTCGGTTGCTAACAACCAACCATCTACTTTTTCGACCACTTTGGTCTTATCCTCTCCCCATAATTTCTCAATGTTCATCTTGACAAAGTCCAGAATGGTGACTCCAAGTCGGGGACAGACAGAAAGTGGTTCACCATTTTCATCTCTGGCTATATCCCTAAGGGCCAGGGCACTAATGACCTCGGTTAGCCTCTTTTGTTGTTCCATCCATAGGGAATTAGGGGTGTGAACTACCATTGCAGGTCCTGGACCACCAGTTGGGTTCTCCTAAAACTTGACCTCATCTCCGAACATGTGTTCCTCCTCCTGGTCCATCTCAGGGTTGTCGAAGGGAACCAGCTTAGGGTCTGAGCCTTATTCTAAGGATCCCTCAGGTCTCTTTCTCTTCTTTGAGGACTCGTCACCGTGGTCCCTCTTCCTCTTCTCAGAAGATCCCTTCCTCTTGCAGGGATGCCAACCCCTAGGAGGGTTCTCGGTGGCCTCGGGGATAGCTACGGTCTTCACACGAGCCATGCTGCTTCACATAAGTTATAAATCCTTTAAACACATATTTATAACTTGGATGATATATAAGCTTAAACTTACATCCATGTACTCTTATTTACATGCATTTTATTGTTTGATGGAGGATCCCTTAATCATTAACACTTTTTATTCCCAAACCTAGGAGGTGGTGGAGAGAGAGAGAAAATACTAAGTACTTAATGTTTCTCCAGAAATAAGAGGTAAAGAAGGGATGAAAATAGATGATAAGACCTAGAGGTATCTTATTTTGATTCAATTACTAAGATTTCATCCAGGAAGTCACACATAAAATGGGATTCCTTGTAGACCGACTAGCGGGGTGGAGAAAAATATTTCCAGCCCCCAAACTGTGACCCTTTTCTAGACACCTCCATCATCAGAAAATCCTCTAATAACTCCCTTGGGCTCTAAAGAGTTTGTAAAATTTAATAATTATTAGAGATTAAATGGAAAACCACACTTTGATACCAAATGTAACAACCCCACTTCCTGGTAACCCCCAATTAAGAGAGACCAAGAAGACGGAGACATTATTCTAAAACATGATCAATGGTTTTGCAAATAATCAAAAATAATTAATAAATTCTACTAAAGACTAAACTATAATCTGGAATAAAAAATTCTTTTTACATACCTTCAAAATTAGGTAACTTGGACTTCTACCCATAGTAGACTTCTATCTACCTAAATCCTCATGTATTATTTTAACTTTTATCTTCATAAATGCCTCTTTATTGTTTGTCCAATTTTAGGTATTACCTAAAACACTGACAAAACCAAAACGATGGTCAGTATAATGAATTATATTGGTATGTGGGGGATCCAATAATCTTGCATTTAATTGTAACAACTTATTGCAAGCAATTATGATTTAACAAAACAAACATTATGATTTAAACATGGATACTCAATCCTTACATACCCTAGCCTCTGTGTTGTCGCTATAGTGGACATGGATACTTCCTCTCAAATGGTACATCTCAACTAACCCCCAGGTTCCTACCTTACTGGTAGATCAATACGTAGGGTCGTGGAGTCATATGGTCCTACGCAAGGGTAGACCAATACATCGACTCATGACAACATGATGATCCTACCTCGTGGGTAGACCATGTACTAGGTCATCTATCTCATCATCATCAGAGCTAAAGAGGAGGACCAGGATCTGATCTAGACATGCACATATAATTATGGTGATAGTCATAGTCACTTTATAGTTGCATGAAATAAAAGACAATCAAGCAATTATTTCCAAGCAACCGATAAAACCTTGGGAATCGTCATGAAACTAAAGTGATTTAACCATAGACGTAACCACATACATGTTCTTTAGCAAAAGAATCCAAATTCAAAAAGATATCCAAGCAAGCACCTTAATGCAAGCAACTCTTAATTCCTAAAACATATAGATTACCTAATGTCAAAACACCTTCCTAACATGAGGATACTTTCTAAAGCTTCCAAGCCCCTTAGGGTTCATTAGGGTTTCTTAGGTTGCTTTATCCAACTTTACCTTATTTTATGCTCACAACCCTAAAATAGGTTTCTTATATCCTAATTATTCCAATTATACTCATTAAGGGTTCATTTAATCTCAAACCAAGTTCAAGTTCATTATATCTCGATTGTGTGTTTATATTTTAGGATTAAAACTATGAAAACTCATATTTTCCAAAATTAGGGTTTCTAACCCATTAATGCATAGTTATGTGTACAAAACCCTAAAACAAACATAATATCATCTTTTTCAAATTTAATTCATCCTTTTATTCACAATAGGTTAATATTACTCAAAATAACCCAAAAGAGACATTAAAATCGATTTCCATATCAAATTAGGGTTTTACCATAATTTAATGCATTAAAAAGTGGTAACTTCATGTACTTTTTAAATTATAAGCCATATCGGGCTTCAATCATATTTTTATGAGATTCTGCACATTATTCTGATAAAAAAGCCCTATCTACTTTTATTTTTCAGCCAAAGAATCAATTTTTAATGAATTGATCAAGATCTATTGATTTTCTAGAATTTCTGACTAGAGAGGTGGATTACCTTTTCTTTTTGGAAAAACGGCAGCCTTCGGATCTCGGGTCGTCATTGACTGAGCGAGGATCGTGCGGCTCTCTTTGATCGTACCCACTCACGCCTTCTGAAGCACAGAGCAACCAGGTCTGTCGATCTCTTCCACGGTCAGTTGTTGACTGGGATCAAAGGGCTCACATTCGTCTTGTCCACCGAAGTTAGGCACTTCGACATGTGGCAACACTGTGGTGGGGAGCTCGTCAGTGCGAATCCAAAAGAGGAACCAGGGGCACAAGGAGGCACGAGAGGTAGACATTTGCATTTGTGAGGGTCGTCTGAAGTTGGGGGGGTGCTATTTATAGGGCTCGTGTAGAATTTTAGGGTTTCCGACCCTTTTCGTCGCTCCTCGATCTGGGCACATTGGGAATTTCTTTGAGGAGCCTCCAAAGTTCAAAAAATTTGGGTCCCAAGTGTTCGGAATCTTCTCCCGAACACAATTAGGCAATTTCCTCGTCTGCACATGGGATGAGTTGCGAGAAAATCGGGATGGAAAATCTCACTTTCCTTCAATCTATTTCCTAGTTCCACTGGAAGTAGACGATGAGCAATTGTCATGGATCTTGGATCCAACGGACCATGTCGCGCACAAAAAATTGAATTATTGATTAATATTTCAGGAAAAATTGTGACATTAATAACATCCTTCTCACTTTAGGAATATTTGTAAAATTCATAAGTCTCAATTCCTGGCTCCTTTTTATCCCAAAGTTTGAGGGAAAATCATAAATAATTTAGTCTACCAGCATGCCAAGTTTGGAGTCATAACTCAAAAGTAAAAGAGTCTTTCCTTCATGTGAAATTTATTACTTAATAAATAATGTTTTATTCACATTTCCACTCTCTTACTCTCTTATTTTCCTTTATTTAGATTCCTTGTATCTCGAGAAACCATGTGGAGTTTGAAATATCATCCATTATGATTAATCCCACATCTTTCCAAATATTTCTTGTATTTTCACCTTTATTTCAATTTCCTTCTTTATTTATGCATTATTTGTTTTTCTTCAACTTTTCCTTCTTCTTTTAACATCTTAGACCCACTATTATAGAGGATCCACAAAAACACATGCACAAGGAAAAAGTTGTAAAGAAACCCATATATTTATCATAAGTTGTACAATTTACAACTAAGTACATTTCTTTGGAACAATTTCATTTACAATCATACAAGAAAAAGTCAAGGTTGTAACAAGAGGACAATACATTTATACATGTCTCCAATAAAAGCATTTCCAGGGACTTTTAGCAAAGAGTAAACTATCATGATATGGGACTTAGCTCCTCGAAGAAACATTTTTATGAACATGTTGTGAGTGTACATTGTTATGATATGGTTCATGGCTCCTCACATATGCATTTTAGGGGAATTTCTATGAGAGTAAATTCCATGATATAGGCCCTGACTCCTTACAAATGCATTTTTAGGGACTTTCTATGAGAGGACATTATCATGATATGGTCCCTAACTCCTCACAAATGTATTTTGAGAGACTTGTTGTGAGAGGACACTATCATGATATGGACCATGACTCCTAAAAAATGCATTTTGATGGTAATAATTTTTAATGGAGACGTGTCAAAGATTTTTTGTTGAGAGTCATTCTTAGAGTCATTCATAACGGGATATTGACATGATGACCATCCCAAAACCCATAAACATATCATTTGTGATCATTCGATGGTAAATGAGTCTTCACCTTGAGAAGCAAACCACTCCTTGATAGAAGCTTGCATAGACCACCATCCCCCAACAAAAATTGCTCCAAAGGGTAGTGGTTGTTGTAGGTACACAAATGAACTTGCTCCAATCATCCTCAAAATCATACATTCTTATATACTTTTTATAGGACAACACATTTAAATACTTCTGTGATAAAAGCATTTCAAGGGACTTCCTATGAGAATACAAAGTCACGATATGGGTCAAACTTCTCCTAGAAGCATTTTTCACAAACTTGTTGTGAAACGACACTGTCATGATATGGGCCCTGACTCCTCGTAAATGCATTTCAAGGGACTTGTTGTGAGAGCATATTCTCGTGATATGGGCTTGGGATTTTCACAAATGCCTTTTCAAGAACTTTTTATGGAAGGACACTATGATGATATGGGCCCTAGCTCCTCCATGAATCATTTTCATGGACTTGTTGTGAGAGGACATTGTCATGATATGGGCTCAGACTCCTTACAAATTCATTTTGGGAGACTTACTGTGAGAAGACATTCTCGTAAATTGGTCCTAACACCTTACAAATGCATTTTCAAAGACTTGTTGTAAGAGGACACTATCATGATATTGACTTCTGCTCCTCAAAATGCATTTTAAGGAATTTGTTATGAGAGGACATTATCACGACATGGATATGGACCCAACTCCTCACAAATGCATTTCAAGGGACTTTTTGTGAGACGAAACTTTCACGATATGGGCCATGGCTCCTTCAAAGTACATTGTTGGTATATATCAAAACTTTATTTGACAATTCATAAAGGATATGTGTGAAAAAAATTATTGTTGAGAGTCATTCTAAGAATCATTCATAAAGGGACATTAGCATGACGATCATCCCCAAACTCATAGACGTATCTTTTGTTATAATTTTAAGACTAATGGGCCTTTTTTGTAAGGACCCTGACCTGCGTTTAGGGTTTACCCTGTTTGTTTTGCTTAATCTTGGTGCTTTGGTGCTTGCTAATCACCTTTAATGGTGATTAGGGTTTTTATGTGCTTTGTTGAGTGTTTGAGGGGCTACTTGCAAATAACCCAAGTTTAGGGTTTTGGGTGCAAGTTTGCCATCTTGTGAGATGTTTTCCTCTCTTTTCTTCCTCTAGGGTTGAGAGGAAGGCTTGGGCTTGTTGTTTGGGCCTTGAGATGCTTTGTTTGGGCTTAGTTCAGCCTTGTGTCGGCCAAGACTTGCCTTGTGTCGGCCAAGACTTATTTGTGTCGACCAAGGTGAAGTTTGTGTCGACCTAGAGTAGCTTGTGTCACCCAACATGGTGGTGTGTCGCCCAGGAGCCTTGGTGTGTCGCCCAGCAGAGATGATGCATGTGTCGCCCATGTTGCTTGGTCTTGGTTGGTGGACACTTGGTGCATATCTTGGAAAAGTGTCTCGTGGTGTGCTAGTGTGTTGGTTTGAACCCTAGGACAAGTGTCCCTTGGGTGGACGACACTTAGCATGGACCTACCTTGGTTTCTCCTCCCCTTCTTTCTATATAGGTGGCTCTTTCCCTTGCCTTACCTTCCTTTTCTCTTTTGGTCTCCCCTCCACCTTGAGTGCACGACACTCCTCTCCTTCATGCTTGTGTTGGCCAATACACCTTCCTTGGAATAGCTTTGGTGGACGATACCCCTTGGACCTTGGAGTGCTTCTTCTTCCTTGGAGCTTGGAGCTTAAGGCGGGTTGCATAATTTCTAACCCTAACTCCTTTACCTCTAGCTATGATCTTATTGCATGTTAGTAGCTTAGCTTAGTTCCTTGCTTTTGTACCTTGCTTGTGTACCCTTGGTGGCCGATCCTCCTTAGGGTTTAGGGTTTCCTTATGACCTAGTGTACCTTGTGACCTAGGGTTTGCACTCCCTTGAGTTGGAGGTTGAAGATGACCTAGGATGGGCGATATCCTCCCTTGTTTGGGTGAGTTGGACGAAATGGATGTCTTGTGATGGACGTTATGGTGTGAGCTCTTGAGTTGGACGATACCCCTACCCTTGTGATGGGCGATAGGATGAGCTAGTGTGGGTGCTGGCCGATATGGCTATGTTGGATGATATGGACTCTCTTGTGTTGGACAACATGATGACTTTCATGTGTTAAATGATACTCTATGTTCTTGTGATGGACGATAGGATCATGTATGGCCAGCTGGTTTGGGTTGAACGATAGGCTAGTATAAGTGTGTTGGCCGTTATAGTTGTGTTGGGTATAAAGGGTTGGTATCGGGTGATACATCTAGTTGTGTGACGGCCGACAGGGTTGGGTTGTGACGGGCGTCACACCCTTTTTCTTTGGTATGTGCTGGCCGTTAGACCTTGGGTTGTTGTTGCACGTTTGGTGGGAGTCCTTCTCTCTTTCCTTCTCTCTCTCCTGGTTGTTGATGGGTTGTGAGCTAGATGATAGCCCTTGAGTATCGGGCATTCTTTTGGCTTGTGACGAGCGTCGCAGCAGAGGTGTGACGGGCATTGCCCGATAGGCACGGATGCCCGACACCCCTGACGTGCGACATCCTTGTAACGTGGCGTCGTGTTGAGTGCGGGGTAGCAACGCAGCGTTGCTGCTCTTCTCCCCTCCAGCCGTTGTTGTGGGATGATTAGGTGAGGGTTATAATGGGTTTTAGTGAGGGTTATGATGAGTTGTAGTGAGGGATGGTTCCTTGTACCATGGAAGTGATTGGTTATACACAATTAACAATAATGATGCCTTGCTAGTAGTGATAACAATAACGATGTTAATGTAGGTAACGATATGATCTTTATGCTTATCTGTTAAGGATGATGCTAAGTGGTGCGTCTTCGCTGGTGGTGCTTTTATACCCCCACGAGGTCGGAGCGCACGGGATATGGGATTGTGCTTTCGAAATTTATAAGACCTAAACTAACACACCTACGTCTACTAAAACAACTACACCCGCAAGCGCACGGGGTCGTGTCGTAGTATAGGAAGGTGGCAAGTATAGGGTCGATCCACAGCGAAAATAGGGGGCACTAGATCTAGGTTAGTTTGGCTAGGTTCCTACTGCGGAGACTAGGGTTAAGGGTTTAAAGGTGATTTTGATTGTTAACTACGTGAGCAAGAAAGCAGTTAAAGGCAGGAATGAAATCTACGTTAACCCTAGACTAGATTAAGACTAAGCAGGAAAGAAAGGACTAAGCTAGGTATGAAAAGACAAATTATGCTAAGGCAAGCAAGAGAAAAGCAAAAGAGAAATTAAAGAACTAAACTAGCATAAACAAGGCAAGAGCAAGGCAAGAAGCTAACTAAGCAAGGAAAGGACTAACTAAGCTAAGCAAGCACAAAACTAGGGTTTTAAGAAGTAAAGAGATGTGTGGGCTGTTTAGGGGTATGAACTTATCACTTAAGTTGGGGGGTGACATATGGACATTATGATTCCATTTAGATTATCCAAACCAAACAAAAAGTTAGAGTCTAATGGATTAACCTAAGCTGCTAACTGGCCATGGATATGCTAGGTTGTGTATAGGGGAACTAGTCCCTAACACCCCCTACTACCCTTACGAGGATCAATTGGGTTAGGGGTTAGGTTTAATCCAATTAGAGTCTAATCAAGTCTAGGTTTCTAGATTAGACATTCCTAGGGCAATTAGGGGCCGAGGGTAGTAATGGGGGGGTGAAATTAGGGTTTTGGACCCCAATCCCCCCACATTCTAGCCTTGAGAAGGCGCCATACTAATTGCACTAGAATTATCCAATCTAGCTACTTAGATCTCTCACTTAGGTTTAGGGAGATTGATTAGGATGTAGGAAGATGGGAGGCAGCCTAGGGATCCAAGAATTGGACCTAGGGGCAAATCCCAAAATTCACACATATAAGCAATTTGCCTAAATTCCTAAGTGATTTCACACACAAACCAATAAGCAATTAATGGAGAGTGAGATATAAATAGAACATAATCATTCACAAATGGAATTACAAAGTTTACATGTCATTTTCCCCCAACATGGTATCAAAGTAACATATTTGTCCCCAAACAGCCCACCTAAGGGGGGCTAGCTACTCATGGAAATAGAAAATACAAAAAGAAAGGGGAAGAAGATGGAGGTGGCCATGGAGCTCGAAGTAGTAGCTGTCAATCCTCTCTCCAGTAGCAGCAGGTCGACCTCCTCCCTCCTCCAAGGTGCAAGGGTGAGAAATGAGGGGGATTATGGGTAGGAACTAGTGTAAACTAGTGATTTGGTGGTGAAAAATGGTGGAATGGGGTGGATTTGAGGTGGATATGGAGTGGAATGGAGTGGATGGCGATTTGGGGAGCTAGGAAGGGGTAGAAGGTAGCTAACCTCGTGCCCCAGACACCACCTAGGTATATATAGGTATGGGGGAAGCACTAGGTTAAGTTAGGGGTAAAATGGGGAAAGCAGTGTAAAAGTGGTTGGATTCTGTGAGTAGCACGGCCGTGGTGGGGTACCACAGCCATGGTGGGTAGGATAGGCCACGGCCGTGGTGGCTGGGGCACGGTCGTGGGAATTAAATTGCACAATGTCAGGTTGGTGGTCAAAACGACCACGACCGTGGTGGTGGTGGCGTGCCACGGCCGTGGTGTATGGCACGGCCGTTTTGCTGTGTTGTGCCATGGCCGTTTTGTGGAGCACGGCAGTGGTGTTCTCTGCTTCACTTGGATGTTGAGCCTGTTAATTTCTAAGTGACCTAGCACGGCCGTTTTGTTGTACCACAGCCGTGCTGAGTCCTGGGGCAGCGCTTTGACTTATATCTTCGGATTTTCTTGGACATCTTTGCTTCACATGATCTTTGGCCACTAGGGGTAGGTCGAGGGAGCGTCGGACTTCACTTTGGGCCTCTCCAAGTACATAGGAACCCTAGGATCACTCCTTCTCTCTTTCTTCCATCAATCGTGGTCCAAATGCCTGAAAAACTTGCAAATAATGTCCATAAGTGCATTTTATACGAATAAGCATATTAGGGGGAATGACATGCAATCTAACAGGTATAGATGTGATTGAAGAGAAAAATAACACAAGATGAAGCCCTAAAATGGGGCTGCATCACCACCCCAAACTTGAAACATACTTGTCCTCAAGTATGCTCCAACTCAATCTCTCTACAAACTTTCACAAAAAAAAATGACAAATGCAATATAAAAGACAATTGTTGCTGAATGGGATCAAAGATGACTAAGTACATGCATCTCACCTCTCTCCTCTCCTTCTTTCACAATCCAATCATGAAAAGAGCACAAAGCATATGAACTTCAAATATAGCACATAGAATACACAAGTTATCCATATTTCTTCCATTAAGTTCCGGGTAAACCGTTTCATGGTGGCGTTAATCAAGAATGACTAGGAGTGTTGTTTCACATTCATGCATTCAGTCTTATATCTCAAATCACACCAAATGACCCACGTGGCTGCAGAAAAGGGTAGAATGAGCTAAGTTTGATGTTTCCTAGCTCAATGGGTATGAAAGTGGAAGAAAGGGTTGCGGTAAGATTTTTGGAGTGTTTTTACACACTCATCTTTTATTTATTTGAATGCTCTTAAACAGGAGCATCCTTTTATTTTATTTTTCTTTTCCTTTTTTTCTTTTCTTTTTCTTGCCCTTGGTGTAGATAGGGCATATGGTGGATAGAGTGAAGCGGGGAGATAAAGATATGGCCACACCAAACTTTTGGAGGTGGCCAAGGCTGATTATGTGCACTAGGGCATCTTTTTATGATGCGGAGGGGTATGAAGATGGTGGAAGAATAGTCGGGTCAAAGAGGGGTCACTGGTATGATTTCCCACATAAGACATCCTGCATGAGAATTAATCCAACACTTCATCCACGATATCACACCACATGAATGAACAAAATGAAATTGATATATCAAACAAGTAATTCCACAAACACTAAGCGTTCAAAGCTTGCTCAATTTCACAATTCAACCAAATCAATCACAATCCTAAGAGAGGTGATGCGCATGTAAAAAGTCGAACATTGATACCACTTAGCAACAAACAATGATAATTCACTTGCATTTGTCAAAGGTCAACATTTTAGTTCAAAACAGTAGAGATTGGGTCGAAACACAATTTTTAGACAAGAAGTTCCAAATTTGGGCAAAATTGGCCAAAATGGTGCCAAGTTGCCTTCAATCACACCTAAGCCTATATTATTGAACTTAAAGCAGCAAACAAGCAAATCCTAACTAAAACATGCAAAAATTACCAAAAATCTACATGATATGCAATGCATGGAAAAAGAGCAAAATTTTTGAAAATTACGCAAAAAATGACAATAAGGTAAACTACATGGAATGTAGGTATGCAAAGCAGTAAAATTCTAGACAAGATAGCAGGACAAGCAAAAGAAATGAAAAACAACAAACAAAAAGTAAAATAGCAGATGAGATGCAAAAATGAGTGAAAGAAGAATGAGGGCATACCGCCCTACCACCCCAAACTTTTGAATCGTGTTGTCCTCAGCATGACACTAAAGTCTAGGGTGATAGGGTAGATGATCACTGCGGAGGTGGTGGAGGTTCTCCTCCCTGTGTGTAGTAGGCGCCCCAGTAGTCTGACTGTGGAGGCGGATAGCTGTCCTGAAAAGCTGATAAAGAACTCCACCAGTCCTCACCCCACTGTGGGTTCCTCTGGGCCTGGGCATTGTGAAACTGATAAAGGTGGTTGACCTGGTAATGCATATGTTGGTGGTCCAACCACATGGCATCATGTGTCCTCTGAAAGCCCTCCTGTGCCTGTAGAATTCTGTCCTGCGTCGCCTGAATGCCCTCCAGTTGTGCATGGATGGTACTCATATCATATGCATTCACTGAAGGATGTTGTGGCTCTGACGCTCCCATTCTTTCTTCTCTGTGCCTCACCCGTCTTGCCGCTCTCTCCTCTGCCGTTCGCCTCTGCTCTGCCACCTGTGAAGGCTCTCCTGGACTCCCTGCAAACCTCACCTCAGGGATTTCCTCTCCTTTGGGGTTCTCCTCCTCGTACCTCCTCAACTTTTCCAGAAAATCTGGCGATGGTCCAAACTGTGCCATGAGGGGAGGAGTATGGTAAGGCAACTCCAATGGGTAGGGTGGGTTGATTTGGTACACGATCTTCTGATCCGTAATCGTAATCATGGATGAGCGAGCCAGGTAGTGCAAATCAACCAACTTGCCACCCTCGGCCTTTGTATATCCTGTCATGTCATGTCCTAAGGCAGTGGCAATAGAAGTTACAATCCCTCCCATTACAAATGGATTTGTGCTCTTAGACGGGATTGTCCTCATGTGATCAATCAATAACGCCCCCAGGTTCACATGTCTCTCCTTCACCATCCAACCAAGCACAAAAAGATCTTTGTTGGTGCATCTGCCTTGATTTTCATACCTGCCAAAGATGGTGTTTGCCAACACCTTCTGAACATAGCGGAGAAATGGGCTATGAATACCACTATTCTTTGATTTCCCTGCTACAAATGTACTTTGGCCGGTGAAACACTTCCACATGGCTTGATACGTAGAACTAGAGTCATTTTTTGTCCTTCCTCCATCTAGGAGGGCAGCCATCTCTCCACTTGGGGCAAAAATCTGATTTAACATCTCTGAGGTTATCTTCCACCTCTTATCCCCAATCGTTACCTTAACTGCATTCTCGCCATCATAGGTTGCTTTCTCTAGCGTGGCGAAGAACTGTTGCGTTAGCTCAATGTAGGTCTCCTGCTGTAGTGTCAATATTTCATAAAGCCCCAATTTTTCCATCAATTCTTGAAAACAGACAAAGAACCCCATTGCCTCCAATGACGCTTGGCATGCGTATCTAGTAGCTAACACTCTGCGTGTTAGGCATCCAGGGTGCTTGGGCTCCTTTTCCCTGCCTGTAATATCCTCTGGCTGTGAAAACGGGCGTTGTGGCGGGCTTGGTTGCGGCTCAGCCTCAGGCATATCAGTATCATCTTCATCATGTAAAATGAGGCGTCGACGTGGTCGTCGTTGTGGCTCGGGTTGCGGCTATGCCGCGGAGGAGACTGACGGTCGTGCGACCAAAACTGACGGCCGCGCAGCTGAGGCGGAAGGTCTCTCAGATGAGATGGAGTGTCGGGAGGCAGACGGCGGTGGCTGTGACGAAGATGGTGCCCCCCGTTGTGGTTGTATGGAGGCTTCTTCAGCAATAGACTCCACCGTGGCATCCAATTCCGCCTCTGTCAACTGGGGGTGGTTGTTTCTTGGCTTCCTTTGGTAGGGGATGACACCCCTAGTCTTCTCTACTGCCTTCCTTGCAAACTTCTTCATTCTTGCTCGAAAATGGAGGTAGAATTAGAAAAATTTTGATTTCTCCGAAGAACGGGGTTGTTGGGGCGGAATGGAGAGAAAGTGGTGCGTTTGTGGATGGAAATGGGTGGGATTTGAAGATTACGGTAGTGGAAATGGTAGGGGAGTGATTGGGAATGGTTTGGGGGTGATTTGGTGAGGATTCAATTGTTGGAGGAGGCAGGCGGAGTGCTGCACGGGAGCTAGGGCACGGAGCACGGCCGTTCTGTTCTTCGGAGAAATGAGCAAGTGAAAAGAAGGTTTGCAAAAATTGACTTAAATCTGCTGGAATCGGGATGCTGCACGGCCGTGCTGCATGGCACGGCCGTGTTGCCTTGCACGGCCGTTCTGCCCTAGTTCAAAACTTAGTTGATTTTCTGAATTTTCTGATCATTTCCTTGTTGAATGTGAGTGCACCACCACGGCCGTGTTGATATACCACGGCCGTTTTGGGCACTGCAACAGCAGTAGGAGACTCGAATCTTGTTTAAATCATCAAAAATAGGTCTCAAGTTGATATTCTGTTGATTCTTTGTCAAACTTTCATCTATTCGTTTTCATTTCACTCTGTTCTCACCTACACATATCAAAACTATACAAAAACTATCAAAAACGAGTGTGTGTGTGCTTTCTTGGAAAAAAGTAAAAACAAAGAAAAAATATCAAAAATGCAGTCTGGGTCAAAAATTCCCAAACCTAGGTGGGTTTCCTCCCACAAGCACTGAGTTTCTTACCTTCAGCTAGGCTTCTTGGTGATTCTTCAACATTCATCCGTTTGGCATTCTCATGTGTCCATTTTTGCAAAACATGCATCCTTCCTTTGCACTCAATCTGTTTTCCTCATCCCTTTGATCACAATAATCATCACTAACTTCTTCACCTTGATGTCCTTCTCTCAAATGCCCATTTGGACTTGTGAAGGGGCCATGTCCAATATCCCTATCTCGGACTCGCCGGGTTGGGGTCTTGTACATGTTAATGTTGATCTTCATGTCCATGAATGAGATTGTCATGGTGCCACTGCGCACATGAATGTCAGCATCAGCTGTAGATAAGAACGGCCTCCCCAAGATGATGGGAATCTTCCTATCCTCCGGCTCCATATCAAGTACAATGAAATCCGCCGGGAACACCACGCCTTTTTCCTTGTCTATCATCACCAAGACATCATCCACTCTACCTCTAGGCACTTGTATGGATCTATCCGCCAACTGGAGAGTGCAATGTGCCGGCTTCAACTTGCCTAAGCCCAGCTCAACATAGACATGATATGGCATCAAATTCACACTAGATCCCAAATCAAGTAAGGACCTATCTATGTGATGTCCCCCTATGTAACTAGGTATGAGTGGGGCTCCTGGGTCCTTTCTCTTCAGGGGAAGTGAGTGGTGTATGGTGGAGCTCACTTGTTCATTCAGTCTCACCTTCTTTGGAATCCTCCCCGTTGGCCTTCTTTTCACAGTGCATAGGTTCTTGAGGAACTTGGCATATGATGGGATTTGCTTGATAGCATCCAAAAGTGGAATGTTCACCTTTACTTGGCGAAACACCTCGAGAATGTCAACATTGTGCTTTTGCCTCCTTTTCAACTCCGGTGGCTCATCTAGTGCTTCTACAAACGGAGGATCACTAGTTTTTGCCGCACTTTCATGAACATGAGGCGGAACACTAAGGATGGTAGGACCTGTAAAAGGGGTATTTGGCGGATCACATGGAATCCCAAACTCAACATGCGGTATCACAACATCATCTTCGGCAATATCAATCACAGTATCACCACTTGGCTACCTTTGCTTTGCTTTATCAACCTTTCTTTGACTTGCGGTCTGCTCAAGAGTTTTCCCACTCCTTAGAACTGTCACAGCACTACCTTTCTCATGGTGAAGAGGGGGAGCATGTTGTGGCTGTGGAGGAGGTGGAGGTGACACTTGGGGTTGAAATTGAGGTGGAGAAGGGAATTGAGGGGGGTGAGAGAATTGGGGTTGGAAAGTGAAGTTTTGGGAGATTTGAGGTAAGGGAGGTGGTGGAGGGGTGTAAGGCTGGGAATAGCCTTGGAATGAGTGAATGGGGTGTACTTGCATGGGGGGTGGACTATAGAAATATTGAGAGGAGGGCATGGGTCCAGTTGCTTCATGGTGGCTCACGAGGGGTCTTGAAGACAATTTTTCCTCTTGGAGAGTGATTATAGAAGATAGTTGCTCTATTCTCTCTTCTAACCTTGCAACATCCCTTTGAACATCATCAAACACTCTCAATCTAGAAAGAACCTCTTCCTCAAACCTTGAGCTGTATGTGGGACTTTGTGGTTCCTAGTAGCTATAGGAGTGAGGTGTCTTCTTTTCTTCCCCATAGAACTCAATAGAATTGACCGGGTAGCAAGGAGCACTTGTCACTTGGTTCTTCATGAGGCTTACCATGTCACCAAGAATCTTCATCACTTGCGGGCTTGAGTCATCATGAGTAGGGGGTGTCACAGCAAAGGCATACCCTCTTTCATTCATCATGCTAGAAGCTCGAATTCTTGATCCTTCAGCCAACTGCTCAAACAAAGGCCATATCTCCTCAGGTGGCCTAGCCATGAAAACTCCTCCACAAGAAGAGTCCACTGTGTCTTGGTCCTTTAGAGACAAACCAGAGTAGAATGATTGAACTAGCTGCCACAAAGGGATCTCATGGTGAGGACACTCTCTCAACAGCTTCTTGAATCTCTCCCATGCATCACGAAACTTCTCACTGCCCATTTGGCTAAAACTTGTCACGGAACGCCGCATTTTTGTCAACCTTGCAATAGAGTAGAACTGTCTCAAGAAAGCATTCTTCATTGTTTCCCAACTCATAATGTCCCTTCTTGAGTCATACCAATCTTTAGCTCTATCTTTGAGGGAGAAAGAGAACAAGGTCAACTAGATTGTATCATCACTGGCCATCGACGTCCTGAAGGTGGAGCATACTTCAAGAAAGGCGTCCAAGTGCTTATAGGGGTTCTCACTCTCTGAGCCGTAGAAGATGGGCAGGATCCCAAGAAGACCTGGAGGAATAGAGAATTGCTCCCCAGGCATTTGATCAACCCTGCTAGCAATTGGCGATTTGTAGTTGCTAGGCATGAAGTAGTCTTGAAGCGGCTTGTGAGGTGCATTTTGGTCTTCCATCTTATTTCCTCCTGAATGGCTTGTCACATGCATAAAGCACAACCAAACAAAAGAAAGCAAGTTAGTAAACCAATATACACAACAAATGCAAAGAAAAATGAATAAAGAATAGAAATGATGAGGGCAGTAGGAAAAGTCAAAGAAAAACTAACTAGCTACGCCGAGCGCCTCTAATCCCCGGCAACGGCGCCAGAAAGCTTGGTGCATCTCCGCTAGTGGTGCTTTTACACCCCACGAGGTCGGAGCGCACGGGATATGGGATTGTGCTTTCGAAATTTATAAGACCTAAACTAACACACCTACGTCTACTAAAACAACTACACCCGCAAGCGCACGGGGTCGTGTCGTAGTATAGGAAGGCGACAAGTATAGGGTCGATCCACAGGGAAAAGAGGGGGCACTAGATCTAGGTTAGTTTGGCTAGGTTCCTACTGCGGAGACTAGGGTTAAGGGTTTAAAGGTGATTTTGATTGTTAACTACGTGAGCAAGAAAGTAGTTAAAGGCAGGAATGAAATCTACGTTAACCCTAGACTAGATTAAGACTAAGCAGGAAAGAAAGGACTAAGCTAGGTATGAAAAGACAAATTATGCTAAGGCAAGCAAGAGAAAAGCAAAAGAGAAATTAAAGAACTAAACTAGCATAAACAAGGCAAGAGCAAGGCAAGAAGCTAACTAAGCAAGGAAAGGACTAACTAAGCTAAGCAAGTACAAAACTAGGGTTTTAAGCAGTAAAGAGATGTGTGGGCTGTTTAGGGGTATGAACTTATCACTTAAGTTGGGGGGTGACATATGAACATTATGATTCCATTTATATTATCCAAACCAAACAACAAGTTTGAGTCTAATGGATTAACCTAAGCTGCTAACTGGCCATGGATATGCTAGGTTGTGTATAGGGGAACTAGTCCCTAACACCCCCTACTACCCTTACGAGGCTCAATTGGGTTAGGGGTTAGGTTTAATCCAATTAGAGTCTAATCAAGTCTAGGTTTCTAGATTAGACATTCCTAGGGCAATTAGGGGCCGAGGGTAGTAATGGGGGGGTGAAATTAGGGTTTTGGACCCCAATCCCCCTACATTCTAGCCTTGAGAAGGCTCCATACTAATTGCACTAGAATTATCCAATCTAGCTACTTAGATCTCTCACTTAGGTTTAGGGAGATTGATTAGGATGTAGGAAGATGGGAGGCAGCCTAGGGATCCAAGAATTGGACCTAGGGGCAAATCCCAAAATTCACACATATAAGCAATTTGCCTAAATTCCTAAGTGATTTCACACACAAACCAACAAGCAATTAATGGAGAGTGAGATATAAATAGAACATAATCATTCACAAATGGAATTACAAAGTTTACATGTCATTTTCCCCCAACATGGTATCAAAGTAACATATTTGACCCCAAACAGCCCACCTAAGGGTGCCTAGCTACTCATGGAAATAGAAAATACAAAAAGAAAGGGGAAGAAGATGGAGGTGGCCATGGAGATCAAAGTAGTGGCTGTCAATCCTCTCTCCAGCAGTAGCAGGTCGACCTCCTCCCTCCTCCAAGGTGCAAGGGTGAGAAATGAGGGGGATTATCGGTAGGAACTAGTGTAAACTAGTGATTTGGTGGTGAAAAATGGTGGAATGGGGTGGATTTGAGGTGGATATGGAGTGGAATGGAGTGGATGGTGATTTGGGGAGCTAGGAAGGGGTAGAAGGTAGCTAACCTCGTACCCCAGCCGCCACCTAGGTATATATAGGTGTGGGGGAAGCACTAGGTTAAGTTAGGGGTAAAATGGGGAAAGAAGTGGAAATGTGGCTGGATTCTGTGAGTAGCACGGCCGTGGTGGGGTACCACGGCCGTGGTGGGTAGGATAGGCCATGGTCGTGGTGGCTGGGGCACGGTCGTGGGAATTAAATTGCACAATGTCAGGTTGGTGGTCAAAACGACCACGGCCGTGGTGGGTCAACACGGCCGTGGTGGTGGTGGCGTGCCACGGCCGTGGTGTATGGCACGACCATTTTGCTCTGCTGTGCCACGGCCGTTTTGTGGAGCACGGCCGTGGTGTTCTCTGCTTCACTTGGATGTTGAGCCTGTTAATTTCTAAGTGACCTAGCACGGCCGTTTTGTTGTACCACGGCCGTGCTGAGTCCTGGGGCAGCGCTTTGACTTGTATCTTCGGATTTTCTTGGACATCTTTGCTTCACCTGATCTTTGGCCACTAGGGGTAGGTCGAGGGAGCGTCGGACTTCACTTTGGGCCTCTCCAAGTACATAGGAACCCTAGGATCACTCCTTCTCTCTTTCTTCCATCAATCGTGGTCCAAATGCCTGAAAAACATGCAAATAATGTCCATAAATGCATTTTATACGAATAAGCATATTAGGGGGAATGACATGCAATCTAACAGGTATAGATGTGATTGAAGAGAAAAATAACACAAGATGAAGCCCTAAAATGGGGCTGCATCACTAAGTGACAGTTACACTAATAGCTTGCTTAATGACATAACAATAACGATAATAGTGGATGATGATAGTATAATGTTGATAACAGTAGTGAAGGTAATGATGGTAGTAATGATGTTGATGGTAATATATGATGATGACAAGGAAGGTAGTGGTAATGAGATACATGAAGTAATCCTTATGCTTATTTGTTAATGGCAATAGTAATTGGTAGTTACGTTAATGGTTTCTTAATGATAAATATAATAATGATGATAGTGGATGGTGACAACAATGTCATTGGTAATAATAATGTTTGCTCTGTATTCTCAATATGACATCTTGCTTGATGTGAGCATCTTGTTTATTCATATAAATCTTGAGATAAGGGTAAGCATGAATATGGTTTGTTAATGATGTGTTTAATATGCTTGATCACCAAATAGTGTAAGAATGATAAGTAGAGTATCTTGTATGATGTTTCATGATAGTGAGCATATCCCTTATGTTGAAACTATGATTATTGTGTACCCTAACCATGCAGGTGATGTTTAGCCATGAGAGGGCTATGAGACACATGTGATGAGTAACATTACTTTGATAATTGTCTATGAGGTTGTATGTATGATGTGTTTGTCCCATGATGATGATGTGAGCCTTGAGAGGCAGTGACAGTACATGATGAGGGATTGAGATCCCATGGTATGTGGTAATCCTTGAGATAGATCTGGATGATTGGCAAGAGGAAGTGGTAACATATGATGATTGGATCCTTGTGATGGATCAGGTTGATGTGGTTTCAATAATAATATAATGATATTTACCTTCTGTTATATCTTGCATGATTATACAACTTGATTGAATCTTGCAATCCATCTAAAAGATACTAATTAATCACAGTGAAATATATCATGTAGTTTGCCCTGGCCATAGATCCATCATCGTCAGGACTTGGTGATGGTGAAACGGGTTCTCCTACAGGTTAACCTGGAAGCGCATATTGTTGAATATGTGTAGGTTGATCCTAGCTTGAAAATGAGGAGGTAAGAGTGTAACTTCGATTACATACTCAGATATGTATATAGAGCATGGTGAACAGGCCCATGGCTCAGGACATGTGATGTGAGGAGCATGAATGCATTCATGGCACAGAGCACGGTGAACAGGCCTGTGGCTCAGTTTTACTAGCACCGAGGCCTGTACCAAGGCGGGCTAGAGTGAGGGTAGCCTATGGAGTTGACCGTGTGGCTTAGACCACTTCAGCATGTGACTACGGTTCTGCTTGTGTTGTACTTGTACACTGACCACGAGGTGGGAGGTCGTGGAGTCTGGCTCTTCCATTGACCTTGTATGGCACCGGCTTGGGTTTCGTAACCGAAGGTTGGATTTGAATGGTACGATTCAAATCCTCAGGGCATAATAATACATAATACAGCCGTTTAGTGCTTACTACTTAAGATAAACATGAAACATTGGTTGAGGCCTTGTTTGTGTAACTAATTCTATTATATTTGCAGTTACTTCTATATATATATACATCAGGTATGTGGTGATATGTTGTATCTTGATAATCAGGTTATGTGGCAATATATCTTATTCTGATAATCATGTTACATTGTGATATATCTTATCTTGTCAATAATGTTCCATTGAGAAATATCTGGTATATGCTTTTGTACAACCGGTAAGCTTGTCGGTAAGAATAGTTTTGCTTTATTTTGATTGTTCTTGTTATATCTGTTGATTAGTTATCTACTGTTATAGTTTATCTTGCTGAGGTTCTGTAGTTGCGGTGGGGAGTTATGTTTCCCGTTGGGACAATTGTTCAATTGTCTCACCCCACTGGTTTAACCCCTTTTTAGGTGGTCGAGGTAGGCATGGTCGTGGTCATGGTGTTGCGACCCAGCAGCTTGAGGAGCAGTAGAAGGCAAGCGTTGGACATGCTGCTGTTTTGGATGTTTTGTAGTAGAGTCTAGAGTCATGCCTGTACTCTCAGGTCCTTGGCAGTTTTTTGACGATGTTTCACGACGAACGATCGATGATGTTTTTATATCATACTATTGGCCGGATGGGGGCCTTTTTGTATATGAACAGGTGGTGAACTCATGTGATGGATGAATAGTTGTTTCTGTAAACTGTAGACACGTATCAGATCTCGTGTATGTATATATATATGACATGTTTCTGTGCAGGATGAGGACTGGAAAGTAATAGTTTCACAGTTTATCAGTTTTCCGCAATCGGTTTTAATTAACCTGTGTTTTCATAATCTGTGGTTATGGTGATTTCCGCACGTTTTCGCGTAACACCTCGTTATCTATGTGATAATGGGATGTGTTGCCACAAGTTTTGGTATCAGAGCTTTAGGTTCGCTGAGTATATAGGGATTTAGGACTAGGGTGAGTCTGTTCTTATGAGTTTTCTAGGTATTCTTACAACATCTTCTGCCCTCAGCGGAAGAAAAGCCAAGATGTCTGGAAACCATGAAGAACAATCTGCTGAGTACAGTGATGTTGCATCGGTTGATGGAGCAGATGGACAGGCACGTGAAGATCGGGTGCCTGAGGTTCCCCAATTTAACCCAGCCATACTTGAACATCCTACTTACCAACAGCTTATGGGGCAGTTAATGGGTACGATGAATCTCATGGTTGAGCGATTACCAGTGCCTCCTCCGAGAGCACAGGTTCCCCGTGGAGAAGCATCGGGTATTGGGAAGACTTTCGAGCAGCTTCGCCGAGTCAGAGCTTCAGATTATGCTGGAATGGCTGATCCAGCGGATGCAGATCTGTGGCTGACAAGTCTTGAGAAGGCTTTTTGGATCCTTGACATCCCCGAAGCAGACAAGGTAAAGCATGTTGTCTACCTTATGAAGGGTAGTGCGGGTCACTGGTGGACCATCAAAGAAGAGAAGCGGCCTGGTGAGGTGATCTGTTGGGAGGTGTTCCGACGCGAGTTCGTCGCCAGATACTTCCCAAAGACGTACTTGGATGAGAAGGTGAGTCAGTTCGAGAACCTGAGACAAGGAACGATGAACATCACCGAATATGAAGCCAAGTTTATGGATTTGTTGAGGTTTTGTCCTCACATGGCGGCGACAGATGAGGAACAGATCAGATGTTTCGAGAAGGGTTTGAGTGCTGAGTTGAAGACCCTGGTATCTGCGTTGGAAAACCGAGAGCGGTTTGCTACGTTCGTGGAATCTATGCGACGGATCGAGAGGACGGTACGGGAGAAAAGAGAGTCTATGTCTCTTAAAAGACTTGCTCAGTTTCAAGGACGAAGGTTTGGTGGCTTTAAGAAGCCTAGGTTTTCAGCACCGTCAGCAATGAGAAGTGCTGGTGTACCATCTCAGTGGTCTCTGAGTAAAGGGAAAGGTTATGTTTCTTCGCCGTCTGAGGTGCACAGTTCAGCATCTGTGGCAGTGACAGGGCCATCTAGGCCACGGTTTGAGGACAAGGCATGTCATCTTTGTGGACAGGTCGGGCAGTGGAAGTTCAATTCCCCGAATAGAGACGTTGAAGTGACGTAGCAGCCGAGAAAGAGTTTTCAGAGGTCAGAGAGACCACAGCCCAGTGGTAGAAGAGGACGAGGACGGGGGCAAGCGTCTCAAGATGGATCGTCTGCTTAAGGGAGCAGAGGTTGTGGACAACAAGCAACAGCTCGATTCTATGCTATGAGTCATCCGGAGGCGATAGTCAACCCGTGAGTGGTGACAGGTCAGATGGAGTTATTTCATTCTGATATGTCTTTTTCTTTCTTTATATCTATTCTGGTTGACCTGGGTGCTACACACTCTTTTATCATCTATAGTATGCTTGAAAACTGTCATTTACCTGTTAGTTGTAAGAAGGATAGCTTGTTGTTAGAAACCCCTCTTGATGGTTCCTCTTTGCTTCGAGAAGAGTGTCCATCTTGCGTCTTGTCTTTCTCGGGACATCGTATTCAAGTGGATCTTATACCACTTAATATGCATGGTTTCGAGGTTATCCTTGGGATGGATACCTTAGAGAAGTATAAGGTTGTCTTGGACTATGGTTCCAAGCAGGCAGTGTTTGATGTCGCTGGAGAGAAGTGGATCTTCCAGGGAGATAGGAAGATTCTTCCGACATGCTTGGTATCAGCTATGGTGGCAGATAAGTTGTTACGACAAGGATGCGAGGCGTTCTTATCTCACGTGGTGGATACCGTTGTGGTTACCAAGGCGAAAGGTCCTAGTCTTGAGGAGGTGTCAGTTGTTCGAGAGTTTGCAGACGTGTTTCCTGAGGAGTTTCATGGTTTTCCTCCACCCCGAGAGATTGATTTCGAGATCAATCTGGTTCCAGGAACACAGCCAGTTGCACAGTCAGCGTATAGGATGGCTCCAGTAGAGATGGCAGAACTGAAGAAGCAGTTGCAAGAGTTGTTGGAGAAAGGTTTTATCTGACCGAGTACATCACCGCGGGGTGCTCCCGTGTTGTTCGTTAAGAAGAAGGATGGTTCAATGCGGTTGTGTATAGATTACCGGTAGTTGAACAAGGTCACGATCAAGAATAAGTACATGTTGCTGAGGATAGATGATCTGTTTGATCAGTTTCGTGGTGCTACAGTGTTTTTGAAAATCGATCTACGATCTGGATATCATCAGTTGAGGATAAAGGCAGATGACATACCAAAGTCAGCTTTCAGGACGAGGTATGGTCATTTTGAGTTCGTGGTTATGCCGTTTGGGTTAACCAATGCACCTGCAGCTTTCATGGATCTGATGAACAGAGTGTTCCGTCCATTTTTAGATCAATTTGTTGTAGTCTTTATAGATGACATCTTGATCTATAGTCGGGACAGACAAAAGCATGGGCAACATCTTCGTCAAGCGTTGACTCTTCTTCATCAACATCAGCTGTATGCTAAGTTCAGTAAGTGTGAGTTCTAGTTGGAGGAAGTGACTTTGTTGGGTCATGTGATATCCGCTGAAGGAGTCAAAGTAGATCCGAAGAAGGTGGAATCCGTTGCGGATTGGGAACAACCGAAGACACCGACAGAAGTTCATAGTTTCCTTGGTTTGGCAGGATACTACCGGAGGTTTATCAAGGACTTCAGTGTGATCGCATTGCCGATGATGAAGTTGACCACGAAGGATGTACCTTTTGTTTGGGATGATCAATGTCAGCAAGCTTTCCAGAGTTTGAAGGAGAAGTTGACCAGTGCCCCAGTGTTGATCTTGCCAGAGCCTGGGAAAGGCTATATTGTTTTCTGTGATGCTTCCAAGAAAGGTTTAGGTTGCGTGTTGATGCAGGACGATCATGTGGTTTCTTTTGCTTCACGATAACTCAAGAAGCATGAGGAGAACTATACGACTCATGACCTGGAGTTGGCAGCAATGGTTCATGCGTTAAAGATTTGGAGACACTATCTGTATGGGGAAGTGTGTCAGATCTTTACGGATCATAAGAATCTGAAGTACATCTTTACGCAGCAAGAGTTGAACATGCGACAGCGACGATGGATGGAGTTGATCAATGATTATGATTGCACTATCGAGTATCATCCAGGTAAGGCGAATGTGGTAGCTGATGCGCTTAGTAGAAAGTATTCTTCTCTTTCTTCCAGGAAGGCACAGTTGAGTTCTCTGGTATGCCATAGGAGAGATATGATTGTTTCTCTGCAAAAGATGAATGTGCAGATGGAAGTTTCTTTGTTGTCTGGTCTTTTCGCACAGATGCAAGTTAAGCCTATGCTGAGACAGCAGATCAAGGACGCACAGCAGACAGATGATGCGGTACAGTTGATCAGATCAGAGTTCGGCAGCGACAAGCGTGATGGGTTTCATGAGTCCGAGGATGGGCTAGTTTGCTATCGTGATAGGATGATGGTTCCAGATGCTGATAATCTGAGGGAGTTGGTGCTTGAGGAAGCACATACGTCGATGTATGCGATGCATCCAGGTGTCACCAAGATGTACCATAGTCTAAAGGACTTATATTGGTGGCCCGGTTTGAAAAGAGATGTAGCCGAGTTCGTGGCGAGATGTGCGGTGTGTCAGCAAGTTAAGGCTGAACATCAGAAGCTGGCAGGTACGTTGCAACCTTTGCCGATACCACAGTGGAAATGGGATCATATAAGCATGGATTTCGTAGTTGGTCTACCCCAGACAACTAGGAATCATGATTCCATTTGGGTGATAGTGGACAGATTGACTAAGTCTTCCCATTTTCTACCAGTGAAGACGACGTATACAGCTGAGAAACTAGCTCGAGTATATGTGGATGAGATAGTACGTTTGCATGGAGTGCCAACAACGATAGTTTCTGATAGAGGTCCTCAGTTTACGAGTTGTTTTTGGGAACAGTTGCACAGAGCGTTGGGAACGCAGTTGAGGTTCAGTACAACTTTTCACCCACAGACAGATGGACAGTCTGAGAGCACTATATAGATTTTGGAGGATCTTCTTCGAGCTTGTGTTTTGTAGTTTCTAGGCAACTGGGATGTACATCTGAGTTTGATAGAGTTTTCCTACAACAACAGTTATCAGCGGAGCATCGACATGGCTCCTTATGAAGCTTTGTATGGAAGAAAGTGCAGATCTCCTTTGTGTTGGTATGAGTCTGGTGAGTATCAGCTTTTGGGTCCTGAGTTAGTTCAGCAGACGACAGATAAGATCAAAGTGATACAACAACAGTTGAAAGTGGTACAAGACAGGCAAAAGTCTTACGCAGACAATCGTTGACGACCTTTAGAGTTCTAGGTAGGAGACAAAGTGTATCTCAAAGTCTCGCCATGGAAAGGTGTGCTAAGGTTTGGACGGAAGGGTAAGTTAGCTCCCAGGTATATGGGGCCTTACTCGGTCAGAGCACATGTTGGAAAGGTAGATTATGAGTTAGAGTTGCCTCCAGAGTTGCACAGGTTGCATCAAGTATTTCATGTCAGCATGTTGAAGAAAAGTCATCCGGATTCAGGTACAGTGATACAGCCAGTTGAGGTTGAGCTTGATGCAGATGTGGCCTACGAGGAGGGTCCTATGGCGATCCTTGATAGAAGGATCATGAAGCTAAAGAGGAAGGACCTGGCTCTTGTGAGGTTCTTTGGCAGCGTCGTGGCGTTGAGGAAGCCACATGGGAGCTTGAGGAAGAGATGAGGAGGAAGTATCCCTCGCTTTTCTCTTCGGATTTCGAGGACGAAATCCCTTAAAGGGGGTTAGCTTGTAAAGACCCTGACCTGCGTTTAGGGTTTACCCTGTTTGTTTTGCTTAATCATGGTGCTTTGGTGCTTGCTAAGCACCATTAGTGGTGATTAGGGTTTTGATGTGCTTTGTTGAGTGTTTGAGGGGCTACTTGCAAATAACCAAACTTTAGGGTTTTGGGTGCAAGTTTGCCATCTTGTGAGATGTTTTCCTCTCTTTGCTTCCTCTAGGGTTGAGAGGAAGGCTTGGGCTTGTTGTTTGATTTGTTTGGGCCTTGAGATGCTTTGTTTGGGCTTGGTTGAGCCTTGTGTCGTCCAAGACTTGCCTTGTGTCGGCCAAGACTTGTTTATGTCGACCAAGGTGAAGTTTGTGTCGACCTAGAGTAGCTTGTGTCGCCCAACATGGTGGTGTGTCGCCCAGGAGCCTTGGTGCGTCACCCAGCAGAGATGATGCATGTGTCGCCCATGTTTCTTGGTCTTGGTTGGTGGACACTTGGTTCATATCTTGGACAAGTGTCTCGTGGTGTGCTAGTGTGTTGGTTTGAACCCTAGGACAAGTGTCCCTTGGGTGGACGACACTTAGCATGGACCTACCTTGGTTTCTCCTCCCCTTCTTTCTATATAGGTGGCTCTTTCCCTTGCCTTAGCTTCCTTTGCTCTTTTGGTCTACCCTCCACCTTGAGTGCACGACACTCCTCTCCTTCATGCTTGTGTTGGTCGATACACCTTCCTTGGAATAGCTTTGGTGGACGATACCCCTTGGACCTTGGAGTGCTTCTTCTTCCTTGGAGCTTGGAGCTTAAGGCGGGTTGCATAATTTCTAACCCTAACTCCTTTACCTCTAGCTATGATCTTATTGCATGTTAGTAGCTTAGCTTAGTTCCTTGCTTTTGTACCTTGCTTGTGTACCCTTGGTGGCTGATCCTCCTTAGGGTTTAGGGTTTCCTTGTAACCTAGTGTACCTTGTGACCTAGGGTTTGCGCTCCCTTGAGTTGGAGGTTGAAGATGACCTAGGATGGGCGATATCCTCCCTTGTTTGGGTGAGTTGGACGACATGGATGTCTTATGATGGACGTTATGGTGTGAGCTCTTGAGTTGGATGATACCCCTGCCCTTGTGATGGGTGATAGGATGAGCTAGTGTGGGTGCTGGCCGATATGGCTATGTTGGACGATATGGACTCTCTTGTGTTGGACGGAATGATGACTTTCTTGTGTTAAACGATACTCTATGTTCTTGTAATGGACGATAGGATCATGTATGGCCAGCTGGTTTGGGTTGAACGATAGGCTAGTATGAGTGTGTTGGCCGTTATAGTTGTGTTGGGCATAAAGGGTTGGTATCGGACAATACATCTAGTTGTGTGACGGCCGACAGGGTTGGGTTGTGATGGGCGTCACAACCTTTTTCTTTGGTATGTGCTGGCCGTTAGACCTTGGGCTGTTGTTGCACGTTTGGTGGGAGTCCTTCTCTCTTTCCTTCTCTCTCTCCTGGTTGTTGAGGGGTTGTGAGCTGGACGATAGCCCTTGAGTATCGGGCGTTGCTTTTTGCTTGTGACGGGCGTTGCCCGATAGGCACGGATGCCCGACACCCCTGACATGCGACATCCTTGTAACATTGCGTCGTGTTGAGTGCTGGGTAGCAACGCAGCGTTGCTGCTCTTCTCCCCTCCATCCATTGTTGTGGGATGATTAGGTGAGGGTTATAATGGGTTTTAGTGAGGGTTATGATGAGTTGTAGTGAGGGATGGTTCCTTGTACCATGGAAGTGATTGGTTATACACAATTAACAATAATGATGCCTTACTAGCAGTGATAACAATAACGATGTTAATGTTGGTAACGATATGATCTTTATGCTTATCTGTTAAGGATGATGCTAAGTGACAGTTACACTAATAGCTTTCTTAATGACATAACAATAACGATAATAGTGGATGATGATAGTATAATGTTGATAACAGTAGTGAAGGTAATGATGGTAGTAATGATGCAGATGGTAATATATGATGATGACAAGGAAGGTAGTGGTAATGAGATACATGAAGTAATCCTTATGCTTATTTGTTAATGGTAATAGTAATTGGTAGTTACATTAATGGTTGCTTAATGATAAAGATAATAATGATGATAGTGGATGGTGACAGCAATGACATTGGTAATAATAGTGTTTGCTCTGTATTCTCAATATGACATCTTGCTTGATGTGAGCATCTTGTTTATTCATATAAATCCTGAGATAAGGGTAAGCATGAATATGGTTTGTTAATGATGTGTTTAATACGCTTGATCACCAAATAGTGTAAGAATGATAAGTAGAGTATCTTGTATGATGTTTCATGATAGTGAGCATATCCCTTATGTTGAAACTATGATTATTGTGTACCCTAACCATGCAGGTGATGTTTAGCCATGAGAGGGCTATGAGACACATGTGATGAGTAACATTACTTTGATAATTGTTTATGAGGTTGTATGTATGATGTGTTTGTCCCATGATGATGATGTGAGCCTTGAGAGGCAGTGACAGTACATGATGAGGGATTGAGATCCAATGGTATGTGGTAATCCTTGAGATAGATCTGGATGATTGGCAAGAGGCCAAGTGGTAACATATGATGATTGGATCCTTGTGATGGATCAGGTTGATGTGCTTTCAATAATAATATAATGATATTTACCTTTTGTTATATCTTGCATGATTATACAACTTGATTGAATCTTGCAATCCATCTAAAAGATACTAATTAATCACAGTGAAATATATCATGTAGTTTGCCCTGGCCATAGATCCATCATCGTCAGGACTTGGTGATGGTGAAACGGGTTCTCCTACGGGTTAACCTGGAAGCGCATATTGTTGAATATGTGTAGGTTGCTCCTAGCCTGAAAATGAGGAGGTAAGAGTGTAACTTCGGTTACAGACTCAGATATGTATATAGAGCATGGTGAATAGGCCCATGGCTCAGGACATGTGATGTGAGGAGCATGAATGTGTTCATGGCTCAGAGCACGGTGAATAGACTCGTGGCTCAGTTTTACTAGTGCCGAGACCTGTACCAAGGCGGGCTAGATTGAGGGTAGCCTATGGAGCTGACCATGTGGCTTAGACCACTTCAGCATGTGACTACGGTCCTGCTTGTGTTGTACTCATGCACTGACCACGAGGTGGGAGGTCGTGGAGTCTGGCTCTTCCATTGACCTTGTATGGCACCGGCTTGGGTTTCGTAACCGAAGGTTGGATTTGAATGGTATGATTCAAATCCTCAGGGCATAATAATACGTAATACAGCCATTTAGTGCTTACTGCTTAAGATAAACACGAAACATTGGTTGAGGCCTTGTTTGTGTAACTAATTCTGTTATATTTGCAGTTACTTCTATATATATATACATCAGGTATGTGGTGATATGTTGTATCTTGATAATCAGGTTACGTGGCAATATATCTTATTCTGATAATCATGTTACATTGTGATATATCTTATCTTGTCAATAATGTTCCATTGAGAAATATCTGGTATATGCTTTTGTACAACTGGTAAGCTTGTCGGTAAGAATAGCTTTGCTTTATTTTGATTGTTCTTGTTATATCTGTTGATTAGTTATCTGCTGTTATAGTTTATCTTGCTGAGGTTCTATAGTTGTGGTGGGGAGTTATGTTTCCCACTGGGACAATTGTTCAATTGTCTCACCCCACTGGTTTAACCCCTTTTTAGGTGGTCGAGGTAGGCGTGGTCGTGGTCGTGGTGTTGCGGCTGAGCAGCTTGAGGAGCAGTAGAAGGCAAGCGTTGGACATGCTGCTGTTTTGGATGTTTTGTAGTAGAGTCTAGATTCATCCCTGTACTCTCAGGTCCTTGGCAGTGTTTTGACGATGTTTCACGACGAATGATCGATGATGTTTGTATATCCTGCTGTTGGCCGGATGGGGGCCTTTCAGTATATGAACAGGTGGTGAATCATGTGATGGATGAACAACTGTTTCTATAAGCTGTAGACACGTATCAGATCTCGTGTATGTATATATATATGACATGTTTCTGTGCAGGATGAGGACTGGAAAGTAATAGTTTCATAGTTTATCAGTTTTCTGCAATCGGTCTTAATTAACCCGTGTTTTCATAATCTCTGGTTATGGTGATTTCCGCACGTTTTCACGTAACACCTCGTTATCTATGTGATAATGGGATGTGTTGCCACATTTTTCCTATAGGAAAAACTACTACTTGGAAGAGGCTTGTGTAGAGCACCGACCCCTAGTAGAAATTATAGCAAAAGGGTGGTGGCTACCACAAGCATGCAACTGATCATGCTCTGATTGTCCCCGAACTCATACAAGTTTCCTTTATAAACAATTGAGAGGACAATGCATTCATACACGTCTCTTATAACATAATTTCGACGGACTTGTTGTGAGAGGACATTGTCATGATATGGAGGACTTGTTCTAATTAAGAAGAATTGTATCAATGTTGCGCCCTAAGGTCTTATTGGCCCAAATTAAGCCACTTAAAGGGTAATTCAGAACAAGTTAGGTCTATATTTGGTCAAAGTATATCAACTTGGGTAAAGTTAATCTAATTTGACCAGATATAGACCTAATCATGCTAATAGACTTAAAGTGTCTTACTTTTCATTAGATGTGATTTACTTCACTTATTGCGAGAGGTTAGACTGATGATGTGGGCCTAAACTTGTCCCAAAGCGGTTTTTTTGACTTTCATGAGAGGAAAGTTCCTCATATAACATTGAAGAGCCCTCCTTCCCAGACCCGTTATCAAATTTGATCCTCTATGATGAGATTTATCACACTTGTTGTGAGAGAGACTCCCATGATGCGGGCCTAAACTCATCCCTAATGTTATATCAGTGACTTGTTGTGAGATGGAACTTCTTTATATGATATGGAAGGACCTTCCTCCATGGATGACCTTGTAAATTAGATCCTATGATTTGTTATTTCTCTCACTTGTTCTAATAGAACACTCTCAATGCTCATCCTCTATCTAGTGTTAGTGACTTGCTATGAGAGGGAACTTCCTAATTTAACATGAAAAACTCCTCCTTGTGACATATTGGTATGATGATATTTCACAATGTGATTTATCTCACTTATCTTCATAGAGAACTCAAATAGTTATGGTTTGAGCTCATGCTCAATGCAGTTTCATGCGGATACATAAATACATTTATTTGGCAAGTCATAAAGGAGATGTGTGAGAGAAATTGTTGTTTAGAGTCATTCTGAGAGTCGATCATAAAGGAATGTTGACATGATGATCGTCCCCAAACTCATACACATCTCTTTTGTGATTATAGTAAAGCTAATGGGCCTTTATAGTGTGAGAAAAATATCTCCTTGGGATTGTCTTGTTGTGAGAGGAGACTCTCATGATATGGTCCTTACATCCTTCAAGAAGCATTTTCGTAGACTTGTTGTGAGATGAAACTATCATGCTATGGTCCTTGCATCCCCACAAATGAATTTCATGGGACTTTTTGTGAGAATAAATTCTCATGATATGATCTCGAGCTCCTAAGAAATAGATTTTTAGGGACTTTCTATGAGAGGAGACTTTTACGATATGGGACCAAACTCCTCAAATTTGTATTTCAAAAGGACTTGTTACAAAAGAACATTATATGAACAATGCCTCCTCCAAAATGCATTTTTGTGGGGATATATCAATACATTTGTTTGATAATTCATAAAGGAGACGTGCGAGAGAAATTGCTTTTGAGAGTCATTCTGACTTCTAAGTCATTTTAAGAGTCATTCATAAAGGGATATTGTCGTGACGATCATCCCCAGACGCGTACATGCCTCTTTTTTTATCATTTTAAGGCTAATAGGACTTTGTCTTGTTTAAGCAAATTGATTCTTCAAAACGAATTTTTAGACCACTCACCCTAAGTAGCAATTGTTGTAAACGGACGTGGTTGTCAAAAGCACCCAACCAACCTTGTTTTGATTGTTCCCAAACTCATATGTATCTCCTTTATGAATATGTCATAGGACAACACAATTGTATATGTCTCTAATCAAAGCATTTCTTGGGACTTGCAATGAGGTGGCACTGTCATGTATGGGTATTAGCTCCTGCCATAAGTTTTTTGCAGACTTGCTTCCGAAGGACACAATCATAATACGGGCCCTGGATCCTCAAAGATGCATTTCAAGGGACTTGTTGTGAGGGGACATTCTCATGATATGAGGTTGCCTCAAGAACCCGACCAACCTTGGTTAGATTTGTTCCCAAACTCATACACTTTTCCTTTATGAACATGTAATAGGACAACACTTTCATACATGCCTACAATCAAAGCATTTCCAGGGACTTGCTATGATATGAAACTATAATGATATGGGTAATAGCTCCTCCCAAAAGCAATTTTGTGGACTTGCTGCAAGGGGACACTATCATAATATGGGGCCTCCTCCCAAATGCATTTTGTGATACTTGTTGTGAGATGACATTCTCATGATATGGGCCTTGACTCCTGACAAATGTATTTTTAGGGGCTTGATGTGAGAGGACACTTTCACGATATGGGCCCAAACTCCTCACACATGCATTTAAGGGACTTGTTGTGGGGGGACACTGTCATGATATTAGCCACGGATTCTCCCAAATGAATTTTCATGAGGATATATCAATACATTTATTTGACAATTTATAAAGGAGACGTGTGAAAGAAATTAATGTTGATAGTCATTCTAAGTCATAATGTGAGTCATTCACAAAGGGATATTGGCATTATGATCTTCACTAAACGCATACACTCCTCTATTGTGATTATTCTAAGGTTAATGGGCCTTTGTCATGAGAGGAAAATTGCTCCTTAACAGTGGCTTGCATAGACCACCCACCCTCAACTACAATTGTTGGAAATAGACAGTAGTTACCACAAGCAAATGACCATCCTTACTCTTATTGGTCCCAAACTCATACACATGTCCTTTATGAACATATAATAGGAAAAAAATTATATACATCTCCAATCAAATAATTTATAGGGACTTTCAATGAGATGACACTCTCATGATATGGGCATTAGTTCCCCCCAGAAGTATTTTTATGGACTCACTGTGAGAGGACGATATCATAACATGGGCCCTACCTCCTCACAAATCTATTTCAGGGGACTTGTTGTGAGAAGACATTCTCATGATATGGGTCCCCACTCCTCATAAATGCATTTTTAGGAACTTATTATGAGAGGACACTTTCACGATATGGGCCCCAAATCCTCAAAAATGTATTCAAAGGACTACCTATTAGAGGACATTGTCATGATATGGGTCGTGGATCCTCTCATTTGCATTTTCATGGAGATATAACAGTGAATTTATTTAATAATTTATAAAGTATATGTGTGAGAAAAATTATAATTGATAGTCATTCTAAGTCAATATGAGAGTCATTCATAAATGGATATTAGCATTGCTATCATTCCCAAACCCATACACATCTTTTTTGTTGTCCTTCCAAGGCTAATGTGCATTTTCTTGTGAGGAAAATTTCACCTTGATAGTGACTTGTGTAGACCACACACCCTCAACAAAAGTTGCTACAAAGGGATGGTGGTTGGCACAATCACTAGTACTATAAATGAGTATTGTAAGTACTGCAAGCATGTACCACAACTGTGAAATTGAAATGGAAAATAGTTTCAATATACCCCAACTTTTTTGATGCCATAGCAAGTTGGAATTATTTTGATGTAATCACAAATTTCATCTTCATTTTGACTAAACTCAAACTCTCCTTTGCTACCCTTGGCCCCCAATAGCCTTAAGGGATACCATTACTATCCTTGGCCCCCAATAGCCTTAAGAGCCCCCATTACTACCCTTGTCATGATATTCTTCCCAAATGCATTTTCAGGGACTTACAATGAGATGACACTGTCATGATATGGGTCATGGTACCTTACATATGCATTTATAAGGGTTTTCTTTGAGAGTATAGTGTCACAATATGGGCCATGCCTCCTCACAAATGCATTTTCATGGGGATATATCAATATATTTATTTATAATTCATAAAGGATATGTGTGAAATTGATATTGAGATTCATTTTAAGTCATTATAAGAGTTATATATAAAGGGATATTGGCATGCCAATCATCCACAAACTCATACAAGTCTGTTTTGTGATCATTCTAAGGCCAATGGATCTTTTTTCCTTTGAGGAAAAATTAATCTTGGAAACAACTAGCGTAGACCATCACCCAACAACAATTGCTACAAATTAGAAGTGGTTGTTGAAAGCACCTGACATCCCGTGTAGTGATCATCCCCAAACCCATACATGTCTCCTTTATGAACATTTAAGAGGAAAATACCTTTTTGCACATAACTAAACAAAGTATTTCTAGGGGCTTTCTATGAGAGGATGCTATAATGATATGGGTCCATCTACTCCTAGAAGCATTTTTTCTGACTTGATGTAAGAGGACACTTTCATGATATGGGCCCTGGCTCCTTGCAAATGCATTTTGAGGGATTTTAAGAGCGAGAACATTCTTATGATATGTTCCATGATCATTACAAAATGCATTTTCAAGGACTTCCTATGAAAAGGATAGTGTCATGATATGGGCCCCAACTCCTCATAAAAGTATTTCAAGGTGTCATAAAATGGACCGGGGTTCCTCCCAAATGCATGTTTGGGGACTTCTTGTGAGAGGACACTCTCATGATATGGGTCTTGGCTCCTCCCACATATATTTCCAAGGACTGATTGTGAGAGAATATAGTCACAATATTCCTCCCAAATGCACTTTTAGAGAATTACTATGAGAGGACATTGTCATGATAGGGGCTATGGCACCTCACAAATGAATTTCTTAGGTCTTTCTATGAGAGTAAAATGTAAAAATATAGGACATTGTTCCTCAACATATTTAGGAAGTTTTTATGAGAGAACACTCTCATGATAAGGGACAAAATTCTTGACCAGGATGGAGTAGGCTAGGAAGGATTGGGAGTTAACTCTTGCAATTGGGGTGAGTGGGGTGTTTCCAAACCTCCCCTCAAGCCTGCCCAAATGCTCACAAGGCGACAATGAAGTCCTTGGGGCTCTCTGCAATGGTAAAAAGGGTATTTATTTATGAAAAGTACCTAAGAAATGAGGGTGTTACAAGTTATCTCTATGGAGATTAATCGGTGAAGTCCCTTTTTATAGTTTCTCGATGATTGTATAGCTTCCCCGCTATTCAAGAGGTACTTGTAGCAATACAATGATTGTGAGAAGGTACTTGGAGCTATACATTTTTTAATATATGTAGGCCAATGAGAATTCCAATGATGCTTGTGGCGTAGCAAATTACCATTTTGTATGAGTGTAGTCAATGTTGTATCTCTTATTGACATATGGTAGTTTGGCCAACATGAGTGGGAAATTTGTGATTCGAGCAGTCAATTGTGATATGATAGGTTTCATGACATGATTATTAGGGGTGGACATGCTGTTTATATGTAGGTTGTAGGTTGGAGAGACTCTACTTTCTACTCCCACATCAGTCAAGGTGTCAGGGGGTCTTAGTTAAATTGGTAAATATAAAGACCCTCGACGTTGGTCTAACAAGACTTAATAGTCACTAGCCAATAGTTTGGGATGTATATTCCAACTAAGTATATTTTGAAAACCTTCTTATGGCCCTAGGGTTACAACAAGAGGATCTATTGTCCTTTCTCATTAGAAGCTAATATTTCCTTTGTATTTCACATATTCGTCACATGATGAATAATTGGTATGTATACAATGAAGGATGAATGTCATGGATTGATATCAAGTGAGACCCTAATTTATACTACTTGGTTTTAGTGAATTCTATGTGGAACCTCTGGGCCTCACACTTAGTTATATTTCACATAAAGGTCAAAAACATTATTAGTATTGAGAAGATAGTATTTTAAAACACTATATTATAATTAGAAAGGAGAGCAGAGAGATTGATGAGATGCAATTCATGGGATGTGGTTTCCAAGGGAGTGAGACAATGAGAGATTATATAAAGGTAAGATAATCATTATAGTTTCATTGGATTTTGATTTACTAGACAATGATATATAAGAAGAGTTCATTTTTAATGGTGAAGAGAGAGGGAAGGCTAATCAAACAGGGTTAATGCGGTTTGATTTCAATGGGAGTGTGCTATTAGATTTCCTTTACAAATAGGAGAACTAAATAGAAGGTGATCAATGGATGAAAGTATTTATGAAAATAACTTTGGTATGCTTGTAATTTTTTTACTTTTATATAAGATGAATTTAGTGAATCGAACACAGAATTTTACAATAAAACATAAGTAAAAAAAAGTATCTTATCTTGACCTAGAATTAACTTCTACAATACAATTGAGCATGAGTACATGAATATAGAAAATGATAGTGAGGTAAATCCAATATAAAAAAGATAGAGATGGAAGTGGGTGGCATTGTCATACTTTTTTTTCAAATACTAAATAATTATGATGAAACTAATTATAATACTCTTTTTTTACATCCATGAAAGAAAAAGTGTACAAATTAGAATTATCGACGGCGAAGTGAGATTTTACTTATCAACATGGATAAGTAACAAATTAATCTAAAAGTGAGATAAGGGACATATTGATTATATATATATGTTCATAATGTACAATTATTTGATCAAAACAACTTATGCCATAAAATGAAAGGATGATAGGATGTGAGAGTGAAGAACATGAAGAGAAAAGATTAATGCAATTCAATGCATAAGATTACAGACAAATATGATATGTAGGAGTTTGATGTAAGTAGAAGACAATTTCATAGTAATATCTGTCAGCTTAAATAAAAGCATTTAAAATCAAATTTATATGTGAAAATAAATTAAATATATTTTAAATGTTTTGGTTGCAAAAGAATTATATATAAAAATAAAAATATTGACTTAATAACGAATTGTATATCATTTTTGTTCTCAATGCTAGCTCACAGGGACCTGATATGATATATTTAATATAAAGATTGATGGAAAATAATTTACTGATTCATTTTAATAAATATTGTAAATCTAATCTAATTTAACAAATCTACAATCCCACGCTTCCCCATATTGTGCGCACGATTGTGCTTCCCTCCCCCAGACTAATCGCAACTCCGTACACCCATCGGACTGCCTCCTTGCCCTACCCCACTCCCCAACTACACCCCTCCGGAAACACCCCCTCTCACGAATGACCGACTCGCCGCTTCTCCAGGAGTACTCGCCTCTGTAGGCCACAGACTTTGGTGACAGTCATGCTAGACTGGTAGTTTCTCTTCTGGTGATCTCCGCCAACGATGCCAATCCCGCCGTACTCTGCGTGTCGTCCAACATATCCAGCCGCTCCATGCGCCGCTTGCAAGGAGGCCAGAGATGACGCGGAGCTTGTTGAACATCTACTTAGATCTCTTGGTGATACGGTACCTTGAATGCGTTCATAGTCTCATAGAGATAAAGGTCTTCTATGCGTAGGTGAGGATGAATGTCTTCTAAACCTGGGGCTGTCGAAGGCGTTGACGATTGACAGACGGTCTCCGCCAGTGGGGCATTTTCCATCGGGTCCAATTTTATTTCTTTTCCCAAATCTGATTTTAATACTTCAATTCCGTCGAAACACCAAATTCATTCCTCATGGTGTTATAAGAACAAAGCTTTCTTCTTTCAGGATACAACCTTTGATCGCTATCACCTCCCTCTACACGACCAAGCCTCTACGTGATCATAGTCACAATATACTCCGTTTTTTTTTTTTAAAATGCGTTTAAAATGCGTATTATTCACGTGACGTATATGACGGCCGTTTTAAACTCCAAACCGAATAATACGTTTTAAACGTGTTTAATTCACGTTTTATTCGCGTATTGCGTTTTAAACGCATTTAATACGTTTTTTTCCGTTTTAAACAGTTCTGTACTTTTACTTCACATTTATTTTTTCCACGTCCTTTTTAACTTGTAGCAGGGTTCCACTAAACCGTCCAACCTTCCTCCTCTATCCCTCGACACACCAGGAGGAGTAACCCTCAACATTCTACATGCACGCTCCATCTTTCTCCTCCATTCTCCCCCTTTCTTTCCTCTGCTCCCACTTCTTCCTCTTCTTCCAATATTAGAGTAATCAGTTCGATGTTTAGTCATTTTCCATCATTATGTGTGGGTTTATATATATATATATATATATATATATAAATATATATATATATATATATATATATATATTTAAAAGTCCGCTTTTTTGCCGACTTTTTTCTGAATAGTTGACCGAACTTTTATCGTACGTTGACCGATTTTTATCCGAATTTTCTGCATAATTCCTGATTTCTGAAATTTTCTAACTTGGCCGTACGTATGCCGAATACCGAATTTGTGACTATGTACGTGATCAAGATATTGTTGCCTTTCTCGGGTAAACAATGACCGGCTCTGTTCTTTGTCCTGACAGCCCAACTGTTTCAGTCACTTGGTTAGTTTTTCTGGCACAATACAACAAACCACCGCTCAACTATTGTTGTCATTTATTTTCTTTCTGAAATGCATCTACTTATGTCCCCTTCTCAAACTGTATTCATTTTCTCAAATGCTTGTTTGATTATTATAACCACTTCGTGGTGTACATATAGATTAGAAAAGTTATTAGATATCGTATATACAACTTGTCATTTGTACCTAATATCTAATTATATTGTTGTTGGTTTTCATGCAGAATTCAATCCAAGCAGTAGAAAGTTGCGACCCTGGCTTTTGTTCTATTTTGTTCAAGATTTCGTCTCAATTCAACTCCATCAGCGTCATTTAAAAAGTTAGTACATTGGTCACAGCTAAAGCGTGTCTAATAATTCTCATGTTCGGTCTTTGATTCTTTTACATCATCCTCTTAAGAGATCTGAAGTGAATAACAAAAACCTTGACGATGAATGATGACAGATGGGACAAACGGAACACTAAAGAATACCTACATAGCACATGCTTCATTGCTACGTTTCCACAAACAACTTTCATAGGGATTATAGTGAGAACATGCCACATGTAGATCAATGGCCTTAGATGCCAATTATTCCTTAAAAGTACTTTTACTTTGTAATTTGGGGGGCGAAGGATCACATCTTCCCCCTTGTAAATGAATATTTTTTAAAAGAAATAAATATTTGAGTTGGTTTTGTAAATTGTTTCTCTATAGATGTTTTAAAATACGGTTGTAGTTGTTCATGATCAAATGTGTATGAATGTTACCCGATGTGTGTAACGCGAATGATTCAACATGGGGGACCCAGGTTCAAACCTCTTACCACCCTTGCAATCATCTGGATTCGGGCACGTTCTTTAAGGGAGGAGGAGACTAATATTTCTTCTAATTAAAAAAAATAATATATGGATGTCGATCACTTGTTGCCTTGTTTCATGCATACGTTATTTACAGGCATGTCACCTTATATGGATTAGGTGATATCATTTCGTATAAAATTTTACTAAGATGTGACAATCATACACGTAATCTTTCACAAGTATACGTGACAATCATGTATGTAATCTTTAACAAGTATATGTGACATGCTTATCAAAGCTTACATAGTGCATAGATTACACTAAAAAGATGACAGTCATTTACGAATGCCAACCATGTTACCTTTTAAATTGAAAGTGACATACATGAATGTCATGTCTGAAGCATTTTTCAGTATTGAGCTGGCATGTAAATAAAGGGCAGAAATTTAAGCAGAGATAAGACATTATATAAAAAATAAAGGGTCAGTTTTCCAAATAACCGACCTTATATGTCTATAAAAACCGCGGGCACCACTTATGACCTTTTGAGTCGCTTTTTTTAAAATAACCGACCTTGTAGTACATCTCTATAGGGTCGGTTTTTCTAAAATAAGCGACCTTATAGACAATTTTTCCCGCGGCAAAAATTTGGTTTCGCGCCTCGATCTCTAGTGTCGATTTTACCTTATAACCGACCCTAAAAGGCACCTCAGTCGACAAATTTGTCGACCGAAAACGAGCTGAATTTCACGTATACAAGCACCTATAGGGTCGGTTTTTTCTTTATAACCGACCTTACAGTCCTCCTCGGTTCAACACCTCTAAGGTCGATTATTTCTACAAAATTGACCTTAAATGCGTCCTTGGTCGACAAATTTGTCGACCGATATTTATTCTGGATCAAGGTTCACGCATGTATAAGCACATCTATCGTCGGATTTGCACTTAAAACCGACCTTAGAGCTTCCTCGGTCGACCAATATTTCGACCGATATACTTGGTCGACAAATTCGTCGACCGATATCTATTCTGGATCCAGATAATTCACGCATGTATAAGCACCTCTAGCGTCAGATTTGCACTTATAACCGACCTTAGAGAATTTCTCGGTCGACAAATTTGTCGACCGATAAGGAGTCAGTTTTCAAGTGTATAAGCAACTTTTAGGGTCGGTATTTTCTTTATAACCGACCTTAGAAGCACATTCGGTCGACAATATTGTCGACCGAGATAAACTAGGATCCAGTTTAGTATTTCACACATGAATAAGTACCTATAGGGTCGGTTTTAACCTAAAAACCGACCCTATAGGTACTTAAGCGAATGAATTCTGGCTCAATCTCGGTCGAAGATTCGTCGACCGAATCATATCGGTCGACTAATTTGTCGACCGAATAACGTCTAGAAAAACCAACCGTCACAACGGCTAGAAAATCGACCGTCGTAACGGCTAAAAAAATCAACCGTCATAACGGCTAGAATTTCAACCGTCGTAACGGCCATAAATACGTCTGTTGGGCGACCAGGAGAACGGTCCAGAAAACGACCGTAGGGGGAGTCGGTCGACAAATTGTCGACCGAAATGGGGTCTGTTTTGCTATAAATAGCACCCAAAACGATCCATTTCTTCACACCTTCACATTCTCACTTCTCTAGCTCCTCTCTAGTGTATTCTTATGAAAATCTTTAGCTTCTTTACATCCAATTCTTGCTTGCTATTTCTCCATTTCAAAGCAACGAAATGGCTTCATCATCTGCGAGCGGAAAGAAGCAAGTTCTAGGTAGGAAAGGAAGGACAGCCCCTTCAATGTTGCCGTTCATCAACGACGTCCCTTTCATCGACGCAGCTGCAGGCGACCGCTACCTCAGGCTATCGGCAAAAGCTCCTCTTCCACGACGGCCGGTCGACGTCATGGACTTCCAAAGCATTGTCGATTTGGAGGAACTTTTCGAGGTGCAACATTTGACTGATTTTCTAAATCCCTCCTTCCCTTCCTACTCCTCCAAAGTAGTTAATGAATTCTATGCCAATTTAGCCGAACATCCTGACCATGATTCCTTCTCCTCTATGGTTGGTGGGTATGGATTCCATTTCACTGAGGAGGGTATTATTGATATGCTTGACATAGATATAGAAGAATATAAAATTTTTATTGATCTCACTAGAGGAACTCCACTCAACAAACTCTCCCAAGATAACACTGCAATTAGCCTTAGTGATGTCAAAAAAGCCATCTTTCAATCCAATACGACTTGTCATGAAGATAGGGGTACCTATTATGCAATAAATTTAAAACCTGAAGCTAGGATCATAAATCTCATTGTTGCCACCAATATCCATCCTAGAGCAAACAAATCTGAGGTACCCACCTTTCGTATGTACCTTATCTATGCCATTCTCAAAAGTATTCCCATATACTTTATTCGTATCATCATTAAGAATATGTTTGAGTTTTATGGAAATCCACCATATGCCGACTTTGTATGCCAAATCACTCAACATTTTCTTAAGAAGAATATTGACGACGACTTAGGTTACACATGGGATAGAAAACCCCAAAAAATAAGTAAAAATACGGTGGAAAAGATGGGAATCGACTTTGGCCACAAAAGGGCTAGGACTGAAGGGGAGACATCCACCCAAGACATACCTCCACCACCTCCTCCTACCAACCTACCCCATGATCCTATTACAAACACCTTGACATACATTGTTGGATCCCAATATCACCTAAGTAGGCAATTGGATTATAATCACCATGGCATGACTTATTTAAACCAAAGGATGCAAGCTCTCTCTCCTAACCAACCTAATGAATATCCCTATTCCCTTAATCCTGGCGTGATAAATCCATACAATCCTTCCTACAACTACTATCAAATTCCACCTCCACCATCTCCTGATATCACACATACTCAGTTTTCCCCAATTCAACTTCAAGACATTGATGCCCACTTTCGCTTTGATCGTGTTCCCACCTTCTTGGAGGCTTATGCCTTAATCAAGACAGGTGCCTTGGAGTGGCAGACACTGGTCAATTATTATGGAGATGAGCCCTTTCTTGGAAAAGATCCAGACATTGATGTAAACCTTCATTCTTTTCAGTGAGATTATGAGATATCTTTGTAATGATGTAATGTTTATCTTTTTATAAAGCATGTCATGTTTCATCTTATAAAGTGTATGGGCATTAAATTGTTATGAATAAAAGTGTTTTCCATGGCTTCATTTGGACATATACATGTTATATAAGAATATTGTTATTTCAAATGATTGAAATATAAATTATGGCTAAATTTAACAAAGCATCACTTGGTTAATCTCATACACACACACACACTTGATACTTAATTTAAAACATTGAAACAAGGTTAATTTCGGTCGAAAATATTATCGACCGAGACAAATCAGTCGACAATATTTTCGACCGAGGATGACTTTAGAGCTTTTTCGTTCGACAAATAGTCGACCGACAAAATTTTTGAATAGAGTTTAGTATTTTTCAAAACGTTATAAAGCATTGGGATCTCAATCTTTTGTCTCATTGTTGGGAATTCACATCCCTCAATACCACCATCATCACATTTGCTGATTCTGGGTATTTAAACCCTTAGTTCATCACTAAACATGGTTATCACTTATCAGGTAACTATTACCTTCAGGTCATCTGACCAAGGTATTCAGGATATTTGTTACACAATCATCTCAATTTCATATCAACCATATAAATTTCATATCAAAATCATGCAATACAAAAATAACATCTCTATTCCCTCATTAGGGTTAGAGTTTCCATCTTTATCAATTAAGGTTTCACATATCAGCATCCCATATTGAAAATTTCAAATAACATTATCCCATATTAGGGTTTTTACACAACACCACCCTATATTAAGGTTTCACATAACATTTCCATGTTAGGGTTTCACATAACATCATTCCATATAAGGGTTTCACATAACACTATCCCATATTAGGGTTTCATACAAAATCACCATATATTAAAGTTTCACATAACATCATTGTTAGGGTTGTGGAAGCACTTTAGAGCTACTCGGTCGACGAATTTGTCGACAGCGTTAGAGTCAGATTTCACGTGTATAAGCACATATAGGGTCGGTTTTTCCTTTATAACCGACTCTAGAACAATACCCGGTCGACAATTTGTCGACCGAAATGAATTTTCGATCCAGTTTTCACACATCTTCGGTCGACGAATCTGTTGACCGAATGAAGCCAAATTTCTTTCTTAGAAGCACCTCTAGGGTCGGTTTTTTTAATAACTGACCCTATAAGGGTCTCGATCGATAATATTGTCGACCAACAATATCCAGTTTAGTTTTTCACACATGTATAAGCACCTCTAGGGTCGGTTATATGAAAAAACCGACCCTAGAGGTGCTTGTACGAAGGAAGTCTTGCTCCTTTTCGGTTTCTTCGTATTAGCACTTGTAGCGTCGGTTTTACATAATAACCGACCCTATAGATCATTTCGGTCGACAAATTCTTCGACCGAGTTTGCGATTGATTGTTATTAAACAACCCGACACTGGAACCGTTTATATGTAGAGTCGGTTTTTGGTTGTTAAGCGACGCTAGAATTTTTCGCTCTGTGCAAAAAGCCAAAATTTTAGTCTTTCTTCATCCCGCGAAACCCTTTTCTCTTTTCTAATCTCTCTCCCGTGGCACCACGAAACCTCTTTTTCCGTCGTTGCCGCCTCTCCACGCTGCCAAGAGGATCGTGAAGCTCGTCGGCGCTGTGAAGAAGATCGTGAAGCTCGTCGTCGCCGCCTTCCACTCTTACTCCATGAAGCCCGTCGTTGCCGTGAAGCTCTCTTCTCTGCCGTGAAGCTCTCTTCCTTACCGTGAAGCTTTTCGTTGCCGTGAAGCTGGTCGTCGCCGCCTTCCACTCTTCCACGAAGGTCTCCGCCTCTCCGTGAAGTTCGTCTCTTCCTCCACGAAGCTCGCTGCCATTTCCAAGTAAGTTCGAGCTTCCTTCTCCTTGTTCCCTTCATTCCGTCCGCAGCCATTGCTGCTTCCAGGTCCATCTCGGTCGATAATTAGTCGACCGAGAGCCCACCTACGCGCAGTGTCCAGGTCCATTCTCAGTCGAAAATTTGTCGACCGAGAGTGGACCTGGACGCTGCGCGCAGGTGGGTTCTCGGTCGACTAATTGTCGACCGAGATGGACCTGGAACTTATTTATGTTAGAGCTATAAATGTTTTAATCATATTTGTTGTAATGTTCACAAATAGTTCTGAATATTATAATGATTTCAATCTTTGGACTGTTGGAAACGGCCTTACTTTGCTAATTTGTACAAGTAATCAAAACATGCATGTCTTTTTTCATATGTAATCATTATATAAATTTTAGAAATTAATACTAGATTAGACATGTGTACTCCTAGATTGACACTTTAGGGTTGATGCATGATGTTTAACTTAATATATAAATATGAAAATAATGCATTTATATATTAACTTAGAAACCCGTTCAAAATTTACTCATTAGGAGTAAACTTTGGATAGTCCCCGGTTTGGGACTGTTTTTGGATATTTTAATCTCACTTAGGATGTACCTATATAATGTATGTTTAGTTTTGTAGATTATTTCAGTAGGATTTCTCCATTTGTTCTCTGGGTACATATGTGAGTGGTTATTTGCCATTTACATCGGTGTACTTGGAGAACTTAGGGGAAATGCTGCTGAAATTTTCTTCAAAACTAAACATACATTATACAGTTACTAGTGAGATTAAATATTCAAAAATGGGATAGGTGGTACACTTTCTATCAATAAAAACTTACAGATTATTATAGTATCAATATTAAACTGTTAGTTTTATAATTAATTTTAATGTGATATAGAAAATGGATCGAAGTTGGATGTCTATCAAGAACCGTTGCAGTCCAGAGTTTGCCAAAGGTCTTGATGAATTTATCAGATTTGCTGAGGAACATAGGAAACTACCTACAGATAGGCTATATTGTCCATCTAGAAATTGTTGTAACAATTTGAAAGTTGATACTGGTGAGGAAATTAAGAATCATGTCATATGGAATGGGATCATACAAGGTTATAATGAATGGTATTGGCATGGAGAGAAATTGAATTATGGAGCAGAAAATGTCGATACTAATAGTTGTGGCATAGAAGATATAGATAATGATGATAATGTTAATGATGAACCGATTGAAGATGACCAGATTCAGGATGATATGATTGATGAGATGCTACGTAGTTGTCGGGACAATGTCATTGATCCACCTTCTTTATTTGCAAACATTGTCCATGATGCTGAAAAACCATTATATAAGGGTTGTACTAAGTTCACGAGGTTGAGTGTTGTGATGCGATTATACACTCTTAAAGCTCAAAACCAGTGGAGCGATAAGAGTTTCACTTCACTGTTGTCTTTGTTAAAGGAAATTCTTCCTGAAGGCAACGAGCTTCCAATTTCAACATATCAAGCAAAGAAAATAATGTGCCCAATGGGAATGGAGGCTAAGAAGATTCATGCATGTCCAAATGATTGTGTGTTATTTCAGAAGGACTATAGTAATTTGATAAATTGTCCAAAATGTGGTGCGTCAAGGTATAAGACTACAAATTCAGCTAAGGCTACAAATGGCTCTCCTGTCAAGGTGATGTGGTATCTACCAATAATACTATGATTTCAATGCTTATTTGCTAATACAGAAGATGCGCAAAATTTGTATTGGCATAGGGAGTTAAAGGTCAATGATGATGGCATCCTACGACATGCATCTGATTCACCACAATGGAAGAAAATTGATTTATTATACCCTCAATTTGGTAAAGAACCAAGAAACCTAAGACTTGGACTCTATACAGATGGAATGAATCCCTATGGTACATTAAGTAGCCAACATAGCATGTGGCCTGTTATGATTGTTATATACAATCTTCCTCCTTGGTTGTGTATGAAAAATAAGTATGTGATATTGTCAACATTGATATCAGGGCCCAAGCAACATGGAAATGATATTGATGTTTACCTTCAACCTCTAATTGATGACCTAATGAAACTATGGGAAGAAGGTATTATGACATATGATGCTTCACGTAAAGAGATCTTCAGTTTGCGTGCTATGTTATTTTGCACGATTAATGACTTTCCAGCTTATGGAAATTTGTTTGGATATAGCATAAAAGGATACAAAGCATGTCCTGTTTGTGAGGAAAATACTGATTCAATCAGACTGAAACATGGTGGTAAAATCGTATATCTTGGTCATCGGAGATTTCTCCCACCAGTGCATCCTTATCGAAGGCAACACAAAACCTTTAATGGGTCAACTGAGGAACGAAGTGCTCCTAAACCTATACCAAGACATGTTGTATATGATAGGGTGAAACATATTGTTAATGAATTTGGAAAGAGTTCAAGTAGTCATACACTCGCATGTGACAAATCTCTATACAAGAAGAGGTCAATATTCTGGGATCTTCCTTATTGGTGATCTTTGGCAATTAGACACTGCATTGACGTCATGCATGTTGAAAAAAATATTTTTGATAGCATCATCAGTACGCTATTGAACATACCAGGAAAGACTAAAGATGGCATCAAATCTAGAAAAGATTTAGAATTGATGGGTATTAGAAAAGAATTATCAGTGGAGATCAGGGGTCGCCGCACATATTTGCCACCGGCTTGTTACACTTTGTCAAAGAAAGAGAAAAAGACTTTCTGTGAGTGCTTGTATAATATTAAGGTTCCACAAGGATACTCTTCTAATATTCGTAGATTGGTATCAATGAAGGATCTGAAACTGATAGGTCTCAAATCTCACAATTGTCACACCTTAATGCAACAAATTTTACCTGTGGCTATTCGATCTATATTGCCGAAGCATGTAAGGTTTGCAATCACAAGACTATGTTTCTTCTTCAATGAAATATGCAACAAAGTGATACATCCTGATACTCTCGATAAATTACAGAAAGATGTAATTGTTACCATGTGTCAGCTTGAAATGTACTTTCCTCCTTCATTTTTTGATATCATGGTTCATCTTGTAGTACATATTACAAGGGAGGTGCAGATGTTGGGTCCAATTTTCTTACACTGGATGTATCCATTTGAATGCTACATGAGTGTTTTTAAAGGTGATGTTCAGAATCGTTATCGTCCTGAAGGGAGTATTGTTGAGGGTTACATGGATAGGGAGGTGATGGATTTTTGTAATGATTTTTTGAATTGCAATGAAACTTGTAGCGATCAAAAAAATTTGCATCACACTGGATCTTATTGTGGCAAAGGAACTCTGGGAGGACGAGTGAAAGGAATCAGTCGTGAGTTGTGGGAACAAGCGCATTTGTATATTTTACACAACATCGATGAAGTTAGTAGCTACATCACATAACACAATGATCTTATCAAGAGAAATCATCCGCGATCCAGTTCAATGTGGCTTGCAAGAGAGCATAATCAAACATTTATTAGGTGGTTTGAAGAGAAAGTATTTAATCAACTATCTGAATTGCCAAATAATGTTGCTGAGAACATAAAATGGCTCGCCTTTAAGCCAAAAATGGATGTCATGTCATATGAAGGTTATGACATTAACAGATTTTCATACTACACAAAGCGTCACGATGAAAGTAGTGTAGTTCAAAATAGTGGGGTCACTGTTAAAGCTTGTTCATTGTATTTTGCTAGTGCCAAAGATAAAAGACCACGCGAAGCTGAGATGTCATATTACGACGTCATTGAGGACATATGGAAAATGGACTATACAAAATTTCAAGTTCCTATATTTAGGTGTAATTGGGTTGACAACAATAAAGGAGTTTTAGTGGATGAGTTGGGTTTCAAATTGGTGAATTTTGAAAAGATTGGTTTCAAAGATGAGCCATTCATCATGGCAAACCAAGCAAAACAAGTATTCTATATTGATGACCCGGCAAATAAAAATTGGTCTGTCGTTCTTAATGGAAAAAGACAGTTTACTGTAGATCCTATAAATGAAGAAGAATACTACGAAACGTATGATGATTCTAGTCCATTCTCAGTTGGTTTGCCAAGTGTAAATGTTGAAGATAACACCGATGAATATTATAAACGTCAAGACCATGCTGAAGGAATTTTCCTTGACTAACAACTCAACCAATACTAAAGGCATGTCTTCTTTGAATTATTTATTTTATTATCATGTATACCTTATCACTTGTGCTTTTATTATCACTTTTTTTTTATCATGTATACTTGCAGGTTCTAAAATGGCGAGTGAAGATGAACATTTTGAGCATGAGCACCATGAAGATGAACATTCTGAGCATGAGCACCATGAGGATGGTAGTGGTGATGCTAAGAACACTAGAGGTCCTACATTGATGCGTATGTTGCAGGAGCTCAGGGCTAAAGGGGATAAATTGCCAGTCCAGTTTGATATGACAGGAGCACCTGTTGGGGAACATGCTAGTTCTTTCAAGCATTATGTAGGGGTGACAGCGCACAGTAAGGTGCCAATAGATATAGAAAATTGGCATGATGTTCCTAATGCCAAAAAAGACCTCATATGGAAAGATATATCTGTGAGTGGAAGTGATATCATTTTAATATGTTTTTTATCTATTGATTCTAATTTAGTTTGCTTGGAATTAATTCCTTTTCAAAACAACAATATTAATTGCTTCTTTTGTATGTATAGGGTATTTTTCATCTAAATGAAAAAGATCACAATAAAAGAGTGCTACAACGTTGTGGTGTACGATAGAGGGGTTTTAAGACATATCTTCTAAGGGAATTTATAAATAATCCTAAACAAAAGAAGAAAGCTACAGATGTATATATTTTTATTGATCCTGAGGTGTGGGAAAGATTTGTTGCATCTAGGAGATTGGAAGAGTTTCAGGTAATAAAGATTGTGATGTATTGTATGAATATTTTATACAATTAAGGAGGTGAATCTTTTTATACATGTTTGCCAAGTCTAAATTGCAATACCTCATTTTAAATGATCAGGCTATTCACCAAGCTCAAAAGGAAAGACGGGTTAAAAATGTGCATGACCATCGCTTGGGGCCCGGTGGTTATGCCTTCTGCCGCCAACTACAAGAGAAGCAATCATCTTCTGGAGAAGAATCTAGTACAACTCAAGTTGAGAGACCACCCCGACACATGACATGGATTGATGCTAGAAAGAATCGAGCCGGTGAAATTGTTAACCCTGCAACTAAGGAGGTGGCACAAAAGGTGGTAGGTTTATCCCAACTAAGTAAAGAGTAACTTCCATAAACTTAGATTTAATTATATCTAATTGATATTGTGATTTAATATTTTTATTAACTATGAATAGATTGATCTCCACGAGCAAAGGAAGGAAGGAAAGTTCATCCCAATTGGCTACATGGATGAACTAGTAGTTGCTCTTGGTACGAAGGAGCATCCTGGCCGTGTTAGGGGATTAGGAGCTGGCATAGGATTCAAGTCTTATTTTGGCCCTTCGCAATCTAAAAGAGGTCGTGTAGGAGGTCTTACACAAGAGGATCTTGAAGCATTAGTAGCGTAGAAAGTAAAAGAAATAATGTCTACATATCAGCCTACTCAACCTTCTCAACCTATTCATACTGCACGTCTCTCAAGTGATGAGGTACAAGCCCATGCTACAGTTGTAGAAGGTCATGGGAGCACTCCCGATGAACCACCACAACAATCTGCAGTAAGTTTTTGTTCTATTATGTTGTGTTATTAATATGATAAATATATTGATAATACATATAGTTGTAACATGTATCTGTTCTATTGTTTCTTATATAACTTATATTATTTCAATCTAGGTTGGTATGAACTGTAAACTTGCAGTGGAGGTTCCAAAATATAATGTTGTGGCAGCGGGCAAAGTGTACAACCTTGGTGGTACATTGCATTGCCAACAAATTACTGATGACATCTGCCGTGTGTCCATCCATCTTGTGTATGACGGAATGGGGGACAAACAACTACCCATACCTAATGCTGAATATAGTATAGTTGAAGAAGCTGAGGGTGCTATGGTGGGTTGGCCTAGACACTTGGTTATCAATGACAAGATATACCTTATTTCTATCATATTTTTCATATTTGACTGCATATATGAACTCATGTAATATAAGTATGTAATTTAATTAACATGTTTGTAAACCGAAAAGTAAAACTTATGCTAGTCATCCTCCTATGCCCAAGCCATCTTTCATTCCTGAAACTACATTCGACGAATTCGTAAGAAAATCTAAAGGTTTGTGTCGATACTTAGCCAACCAAAAATCGGGATCAAATATGATGGTCAAGTTAACAGAAGATGCAGTTGGGAGGGACTTTGAGAATTTTATTTTTCTTGATGATATTATAGAGTTGTTCCGGTATGATTGGCTGAACACTTCGATAATAGAAGTATGGATAAGATAAGGATATAACAATAATATATAGAAAATTCCAATACACATTTTAGCTTATTTCTACATATGAAAATAATTACAAATGTTTAACAGCCATTTATATACCGAGGTCACCAACTTTGATATAAAGAATATTGCATTCTTAGTTCCTTCGGTCACTAGTCAGGTGGAGACAAATATTGAGGATGTGAATGAGTACTTCTCTGATGCATTCAAATGTTTTGCTAGTGAGGGGAAGGAAATTATCCTAATTCCTTTTAACGTCCAGTAAGTATTATTATTCAATATAATTTTAATAATGAATGAAACTATTTATTTTAATGTTTGTTTTACTCTTACTCAGAGCTAGACATTGGGAATTACTGGTGATTGTCCCAAAATTGATGACTCTTTATTATCTTGACCCAATGGGTAAAACAACAAGGAGTCACAAACTGAAATTGTCAGCTATGGAGTAAGCATAAATTTAATCAATTGCTTCAACATGATATTTTTATTTAGAATTTCTATTTTACCAACTATCGTTTAATTGATAGGGGGTATAAAGGCTTTTCGTGAAGCTGGAGGACAAATACCCACAAAATTAAAGACATTGACTTTAAAAAATGTCAAGGTAGCTACTTTGACAACTGCTTACTCTTTATGTATTAATTTTCAACTGTAATATGTCAACTCTTATACTCTTATCTCAATTGTTGTTTATAGTAGTTTACTAACATTAAGTATAATTTATTATTTGTAGTGTCCTATGCAAAATAATGACTGGGCTTGTGGCTACTATGTAATGAAATACATGCAAGCTATTGTCAAACAAGAATCACATGACATTCAGACTATATGTCAGGTAATAAAGAATAACATCATAAATTTACAAGTGATTGTAGTCATTTTTATAAAATATTAACATGTGCATTTTCTGTTACAAATCTTTACAACTCAGCCTTACACACATGTGGACTTGAATGAATTCCGAGAAGAGTGGTCAGAGTGTTTTATAAGTGAAGTCGAAATAGTATTAGATTAAATATGTCGGCTCCATTTATGTATGTGGTTTGAGTACGTACTCTTTCATATTTTTACTTTTGTAATATGTCATCTCAGACTTGCACTCTATCATTTTGTAAATTATGATATTGATTATCATTTTTGTTATGAATGTGTGGTTTTGAATTGTGACAGTTGAGCATCAATGCTCCGCTCTCCCAGAATATATGAATCTTCTTGTTCTTCTGTTCTATATCAATTTCTGCAGAAAGTTTTTTAAAAAAAATCGTAACTTCTAGCTTCGGTTTTTTAAATAACCGACCCTAGAGATTGTACACTCTTCGGTCGAATAATTTTTGACCGAAATAGAACTTCTAGCGTCGGGTTTTGTAAAAAACCGAGTCTATAATGTCCTCTATAAGGTCGGTTTTTTGAAATAACTGACACTTAAATTGATTAAAATATTTTAGTGTAGGACTCGGTCGACAACATTCTCGACCGAATATCTATCGGTAACTGAACTTCTAGCGTCGGGGTTTGTAAAAAACCGAGTCTATAATGTCCTTTATAAGGTTGGTTTTTTGAAATAACCGACCCTATAGATTGATTAAAACATTTCAGTGTAGGACTCGGTCGACAACATTCTCGACCGAATATCTATCGGTCGACAAACTTGTCGACCGAATGTTACACTGAAATGTTTTATTTAATCTTTAGGGTCGGTTATTTTCAAAAAACCGACCTTATAGAGGGTTCTCGGTCGAGACCGAAATACTTTCAGTCGACAATTTTCTCGACCGAAAGTTACCACTGAAATGTTATTCAATCTTTAGGGTCAGTTATTTCATAAAAACCGACCCTGTAAACGTTCTCGGTCGACAATTTTCTCGACCGAGAGTTACCACTGAAATGTTATTCAATCTTTAGGGTCAGTTATTTCATAAAAACTGACCCTGTAAACATTCTCGGTCGATAATTTTCTCGACCGAGAACTTTTACAGGGTCGGTTTTATGAAATAACCGACCTTACAAGCTCCTTTTTTCTCGCCTAGGTCAGCATTTTTACAACCTTTTCCGTCAGTTTTTACTCTATAAGGTCGGTTTTATTTGGTTAAATAATCCGACACTATAGACCAAATTTTGTAGCGACGGCCACCTAGGCGTCGGTCAAAAAGTGACGCTGCAGGCTTTAAAAAACCGACGCTACAGACCCTTTCTGTACTAGTGTCTCTGGACGAAATTCTACTTCTCTTTCTCTGGTCTAGTATTCTGATTCACAAGGGAGATCTCGCCACTTGAGATATTTTCTCTACTACATTCTTATATTCAAAATTTTGAACCTAAAACTATTATGCAATATTAAAAATGAAATAATTGTATTGGTACTATGTAATTCCAAAATTTTAAAATAATGTTATAGAGAATGACATTTGAAGTAAATGTTATAAACGAAAATGACATTCTTACTATTTAATTCCAAATAATTTTATTCTTAGTATCTAATTCCAAATTTAAAATTATTGTTCTACAATCTTAATTACTCTTCTAAAAATGACATTACCGCTCTAAAATATTGGTTTTAAAAAAGAGATTATTGTTCCAATTCAGCTAATTTACTGTTCTAAAATCCAAATTATTGTTCCAATTAATTTTATTTGTTTTATAATGATAGGAACATGACATCTAGTTCACGTTGACAAATGATCAAGCTTCGATATGATGGTCAATTTCACTCTGATGGGTCTTATTGTAGTCGATCTGTTAGACCCATAAATATTTCAGTTATCAATACCCTATTCAAACTAAAATCATATATCCATACAACACTTGACACCAATCCCAGCCACTTCTCTATCAATATATCCTATCTTTTCTCTAGAGAAGATCATATGCTCATACAAGTTGACGATGATGATGCTTATAGAACTTTGTTCTCACTTTCATCTGATGCCAATATTGATGTGTTTCTTAAAAAAGCATCTTTCCACCAACATTCTAGTTACATGAGTCTACTGAATCAATTTCACAAAATGAATCGTAATGTAACCGGTGAATGGAATCAACCACCAGAATTCTCTGAAAATCCTACTATTGAGAATATTGGTCTTGAGGTTGAGGATGGAGAACAAAATATTGAACAAGAAGGTGATGATAATAGTGATTAGGAAGGTGATGATAATAGTGATCTGGAAGGTGATGATAATAGTGACCAGGATGATGACTCATTGACTGAAATTGATGATGGGTATCAACATCCATTCCCTGAGTCTATAACAACATTGAGTTCCATCCCATCCATATTTGATAAAGAATGGCCCTGACACAATCACATTGATACTAACTATGAAGCTTTTTAAGATGATGAATGGGTGGAAGATTTTTGTCAAGAAGTTCATCTCAATTACTATCCTTCCAACACTAAAATTTATGAGGGTGCTTTATTTGCATCTATAGCTATTATGATTGATACGATTTTAAAATGGTCGGTACAAAATAATGTCCAATATCATACACAACGCTCAAATAATCAATTTATCAAATTTCTTTGTATGCATGACCAATGATGTCCTTGGAGTTTGGCCACTTGCTAATTCAAAAGAGAAGGTGGCATGTGGAAGATAAAACATTATAATACAAACCACAATTGTCAACTAACTATTCTGAATTAGGACCATTACCAAGTCACGTCATCTTATATTGATTGTATGATAATACCAATCCTAGTGTCATGATTGGATATGTCCACGCGAAAAATTCGTGACAAGGTGAATGCTAAACTAAACCTTCATATATCATACAAGGCATTTCTAGCGAGGAAGGATGTCTGTAAAATATTTAGAGATTGGTAATCATCATATCATAATTTGTTGTCGTTTTTTATATCTGTGTCACAATATATTCTAAGAACTATATATTCCCACCTTGTGGATGATTATACCCTTCAAACTCAAGGAACACATAGATTCAAGCATGTGTTTTGGGCATTCGGCCCAGCTGTGAGGGGTTGGGTATATTGTAGGCCTATTCTTACTATTGATGGCACATTTCTAATTGGAAAATATTATGGCACACTTCTCATTGTATGTGGAATAGATGCTAATAATAGTCTTCTTCCACTCACTTTTGTTGTTATCGAGGTAGAAAATAAGGACTCATGAGAGTGGTTATTTGGTTCTCTACAAATTTGTATTCTAATCTTTCCATGTCGTACAGATCTGAGTATTATTTCTGATCGATGAGTGATATTTTTCCAACACTTCAGAAACAATTTAACTGGGCTCAACATCGTTATTGTCTTCAAAATCTTTGTGAGAACTTCCATAAATAGTTCAAATCACAAGAGTTAAAGGAACTTTTGTGGAAGGTGGGATCCACAACTGATACACTTGAATTCGGTCATCTAATGGCTGATATAGAAACCATAGAACCAACTACTAAGGAGTATTTGATAGCCCAAAATCCAATAAAGTGGTCTCTCACATATGACTGTGGTTACATGTATGGGTCATTGTCTAGAAATCATGTTGAAGGGTTAAATAATGTCTTAAAAGGCTTAGGGGTTTACCAATACATGCACTAATTATTGGAATATATTATCGCTCTATTACAATGTGGTTGGAGAGGCGTAATGAAGCATATGGTCATGAAATTACGGGAGAGAAATGACCCCAAGGTTTCATAACAAGTTTTTTAATGTACAATAGGATGCAGAAAAACTGAGTAACACGCCACATGAACATTGATGAATGGCTTGTTGATGGCATGGAAGGATATAAATTTCAAGTCAAAGTGCGTCCAAATGGTGTCAGTGAATGCAGTTGTCGTTTTCCACAACAATGGCATTTTCCATGTTGTCATGTTTGGGCAGCTATGAGAACTATCAATTAAGATTGTGACAGACTTGTGATCCCATATTTGACAAATGATTCTTATTTGAACGCATACAAAACAGAATTTTATGGTACTACCGACACAAGGTATTGGCCTCCATTTGATGAAATTAGAGGTATTTATCCCTTATTACCCCCTAGGAAATGAAGGGCACACTGGAAGACCGAAGAAAAAAGAAGGCCTTCAACTATGGATGTTGATCCAAATCAATATACATATCATTGTCATAAGTGTGGTATAAGGGGCCATAATAGATGCACTTGTCCTAATGTAATGTGATGTCATGTAATGTTCTTATTTCAGTTTGTTCAAGTAATGTAATAGTTTCATTTCCATTTCTTCAAGACATGTAATGTTCTTATTTCAGTTTGTTCAAGTCATGTAATGGTTGCATTTCCATTTCTTCAAGTCACGTAATGTTCTTATTTCAGTTTGTTCAAATCATGTAATGGTTGCATTTCCATTTCTTCAAGTAATGTAATGTTCTTATTTTATGTTGTTCAAGTCATGTAATGGTTGCATTTCCATTTGTTCAAGTCATGTATTGTTCTTATTTCATGTTGTTCAAGTCATGTAATGTTTGTAATTTTCATTTAATCTAATGTTTTAACTTTTCATTTAATCTAATGATTGCACTTTTCATTTAATCTAATGCTTGCACTTTTCATTTAATGTAATATTTGCATTTTTCATTTAATGTAATTTTTACTTTTTTCATAGATATGGATCCTAGAGAAGTATCATTTTGACTCTCCCAACACCACTTCATATTGTCACTTTAGCCTATTACTGACGTGGGTGTTTTGTAAAATATTTCTTTGGTTGGTTTTGGGCTTGTTCATAAGCATCAACCTATCCACCTTGATCCCAATTTAATCACTGCCCTAGTAAACTGGTGGGACAAGTCTAGCAACAATTTTAGGTTTCCCTATTTTGATATGAGTGTCATGCTTCACGATGTTGTAGTTCTTTAAGGTCTTAGGATTTATGGCCCACCGATTATAGTTGCATATCCTTTAGGCGCATATGAGAGGCAATTTTCTTCATGGCCTCACCTTTGTAAGAGTTTCTTGGGAGCTGCACCAGATGGGATGTCTAAGGGGCATATTCATCTTGGGTGGTTGCGTGAGACCTTTAGTGGGATGAATTTCACCTTGGGAAATGAAGAACAACAAAGAAAAATGAGGATAAGTTATACTAGAGCATATATCATATACTATTTAGATAATTACCTTATTGCATATAGTACTGCAGATAGAGTTCATGCATGCCACCTCCCACTCGTGGATGACTTTGCAAGTTGTAACACTCTATCTTGGGGTACTGCAACTCTTGCATACTAGTATAGGGAGTTGTACAAGGCTACACCCGTTCTAGGAAAACGGCCCTCTTGTCTGGTTGTGTATGTCTACTGCAGATGTGGTGTTGGGAGAGGTTAGGAATTGGATGCCCAGGTTTAGTGATTACAAATAGGGGGTAGTGGGTAGAAGATGTTTCCTTGGGTTACATGTAAAGATTTACACAACTTCTTTATACATTTGTGTGAATATTTTGTAATGTTTATCTAAATTTAGTTTGTCAATTTAATTGGTGGCCTACTTTTTTTTCAAATGAGTGATACTATGTGAGGATCGGTCCAGTTTTATGATTTTGCATTTCACCAGATTTTGCCCTCTCAGGTATAATTTACTTCTACTAACATGTTGTATGATACATGTTTGTATTTTTTAATGCAGTTTACTGCTTTTTATATGATACATGTATTTTTTGAATAACAGATACATTTAACTCCTTACACTGAGGATATTCTAGAGAGACTTTTAGCATTGTCTCGAGAGGGTCATGATTTTTGGTTGGCCCGAGTGCCTCTACTGTGCTACACAGTAGTAGAGTGGCACCTCCCAAATAGATTACTTAGACAATTTGACTTTGTTCAAGTACAACCTACTCTTGCCTTTCCACACCTTAGTAGGATAGATGGGAGGGGTCATGTTGCTGAGGATTGGTTGCATCACTATTGGGAGGAGGTGCAATTGTGGAACAATAGACATGAGAGCTTAGTTCCTCCTCCACCAATAGAGACAATCTTCAGTCCACAAGTTTACTGTGCATGGTATCATCCAAAGTATGTAGTGCCCCCTCCATCTTAGCCTTCGACCACATACTACTCAATAGTTATCGACAACAATAATTTGTGAGTATCATTATTATTTCCTTTACAAATTTTTATTATTGATCTTTATTATTTGTAATAAATGTAATTGGTCTTTATTATTTGTGCATACTTTGTTTGAACAGGTAGAAGAACATGTGCAGATCTGAGCGTCTTTACAGCATGCCCCTACACAGATCAGAGATGATATCTATGACATCCAAGGGAGCTACTTTGCGAGTCTTCCTAACTATTATCGCCCATATGATCTCATACCCACTCCTATTCATACCACTGGTCCTAAACCCACACCCACTCCTACTCCTACTCCTACTCATACCTAGACCACTCAGTCTAAGCCCATTCCCACTGCTCTTGAGCCCACTCCCACTTATCATTTCATGGGATGGGGACCGATAGACTCATACTTTTTAGGAGTTGGTTCATTTTCTTCATATATCACCCCACCTCCACCAACATCCTACTATGGAGCAGGTTCTTCTTCTGTTCCATACACTCCACTCCCACCACCAGTTATTCATGAGAGATGAAAACCATCTTATGCCACATTCTCATCAACTCCATTTGAATTCTCAGGATGCACCCCACTTGATGCCCCACATCCCAGTATTCTGAGACCCCTTACCCCACCTCTATCTTTTCATTACTTCCCTTGTAATGACCCTGACCTGGGTTATGAGTTAACCCTATTTGTTTTGGCTAATAAAGTTTTTTAGAACTTTAATATAACCCTCTAAGGAGTTTTGTTGTCATGTGACACACTTATGTTCCAAGTTTGGTCATGTTTGAATAACGTTTGCAATTTACCCAAGATAAGGGGTTATAGTGAAATATGTCATATGTTTAACATGCCTCATGTGTTTTATCATCATTATAGAGAAAATAATGCAAGTTTGTGGCTTGTGGAAAGCCTAAATTCCAAGTTTGAACATGTTTGAATAATGTTAGTACCTTGTGCACCAATTTTGGTACAAATTATAATTTACCCAAAATGTTGTGTTGGTATGCAAGTTACCACCTCTAGAGTGTCCCTACTTCCTCCATGTATCATTTAGAGGAGAGATAAAGAAAGAGACGCCATGTTTGAATCAATTATGAGTGATGGTACTCTTTGTGATGAAATGACCAAGAAAGGGGTTAAATATGAAACCCTAACTTGAGTTGTATCAAGTTGAAAAAGCTTATATATGAGTTCCTATCGGCCAAGGAACCATAGGAGGAGTCCCATATAGTTTTTTGGACTCTTGGAAAAGGCCATGTTGTGCAAATCACCTCAAGGAAGTGAAGTGTATCAGTTTACAACTTCCTTAGAAAAGTTGTATCATGTTGTGAATGAAGTGGTGATTTTGTTGATATATTTTATTCAAAGGGAAAAGTAATGGACGAAAATTCATCCCTAGATTATCCTTAACTATTTTGCATGTCAAGATAAATGGTTATGCATGCATGTACACGTGTCATCCATGCATGGACACGTGCACCTAATAGCTCAAATTGATGACACCTCATTTTTACACTCCTTCATGAACAACAAGTATATATATCCATAATTTCACTCCTTAGTGGAAGTTTTCAAACCTTACCACCCTCCTTCTCTAAGGTATCATATATAGGGTCCTTGTATCATGCAGGAGCAAATTGGTATCATGCTTAGGGCCTTGGATATTGTCCATAGAAAGATCATATCAGCCAAGTAAAGTGGTATCGACCAAGAAGGGTGATATCGCCCATAGTGAAGTGTTTTGATCATAAGTGAGTGGCATATCATGTAAGTGAGTGGCATATCGTGCATGGGTGGTGGCATATCATGAAAGAGTAGTAGGTTATAATGAAAAGGTTCTAAGGAGAAATATGGAGCTCATACTTAACCCTAAGGTGAGGCAATGATCATCTTCAACCATGGATTTAAGCATGATTTTAGGGTTCTGATCTTCCTTTCTTTTCTTCTTCACCAATTGCTTATCCATGGTGATTTATTGTATATGAAGGAGTTGTGAACGATCCTTGGACTTTTGATAATTCATATTCAACCTTATAAACGTGGATCTTTGGAGCTTGGAGCTTTGAAGTTGTTCTTAAGGCGGGTTATATAACTTGAACTCAACCATGTTATTATTCATCACCTAAATGGCTATACTTAATGAACTACTTTTAATTCCGAAATTTTCTGGAATAATTGATGACATTATGAGTTCTAGTAGTTGCTTAGACCTGTTTCCATTAACTATAACAGTTAGAACAAAGGTCTAGAGCTTGAAGATGATGGTATCACCTTATAAATTTGATATTAGGTGCAAGCATACAAAAAAGCACCTCTAACCCGATATGATGATTCACCTACTTCACTAAAACGAGATGGATATGATTTTATACCTTCTTGCATGATATGGTGGTGTAGTATACACCTCTTGCATGATATGAGGTCAAGCAAACACCTCAAAAACGATATTGGGTTAAGCACACACCTCTCTGCCCGATATGGTGTGAAGCACACACACACCTCTTTGCTCGATATGGTGTGAGACACACACAGACCTCTCTGCCCGATATGGTGTGAAGCACACACACACCTCTTTTCCCGATATGGTGTCAGACACACACACACCTCAAAAGTGATATGGAAGAACCCATACACCTCAAACCCGATATGGAAGAATACATACACCACAAGGGTGATATGTTAAGCAAACATACACCTCAAATGCAATATGGAAGAATACATACACCTCAAGGGTGATATGTTAATCACAGGATTGGTAATAACCCAATACCTGGCTATCACAAGATTGATAATAACCCAATGTCTGGCTGTTAATCACACGATTGGTAGAGTCTAATACATGACTGTTAATCATAGGATTGGTAATAACCCAATACCTGGCTGTCACAGGATTGGTAATAACCCAATACCTGGCTATTAATCACTAGATTGGTAATAACCCAATACCGGGCTGTCACAAGATTGGTAATAACCCAATGCCTGGTTGTTAATCACATGATTGGTAGTGTCTAATACTTGGTTGTTAATCACAGGATTGGTAATAACCCAATACCTGGGTGTCACAGGATTGGTAATAACCCAATGCCTGGCTGTTAATCACAGGATTGGTAGAGTCCAATGCCTGGTTGTTAATCATAGGATTGGTAATAATCAAATACCTGGTTGTCACAGGATTGGTAATAACCCAATGCCTAGCTGTTAATCATAGGATTGGTAGAGTCCAATATCTGGTTGTTAATCATAGGATTGGTAATAACCCAATACCTGGCTATCACAAGATTGGTAATAATCCAATGCCTGGCTGTTAATCATAGGATTGGTAGAGTCTAATACCTGGCTGTTAATCACAGGATTGGTAATAACCCAATACCTAGTTGTCACAGGATTGGTAATAACCCAATGCCTGGCTGTTAATTACAGGATTGGTAGAGTCCAATACCTGGTTGTTAATCACAGGATTGGTAATAACCCAATACATGTCCGTCACAGGATTGTTAATAACCCAATGCGTGGCTGTTAATTACAGGATTGGTAGAGTCCAATACCTGGCTGTTAATTATAGGATTGGTAATAACCCAATGCCTGGCTGTTAATCATAGGATTAGTAATAACCCAATGCCTTCCTATTATCACAGGGTTGGTAATAACCCAAAACCTGGTTGTTATCAAATGATTGGCATAGTCCAATACCTAGAATAGTTGCACATGATTGGCAAAGCCATACCGGAACTGATTATGATGATGTACATTCACATGACTGGTACAATTCAATATCTGATTTGCAGATTGGTTGAGGCCAATAGATAGAAATGAGAATGATTCATGGATGTCATACCATGATAATGAGTATCATAAGATAAGATTGAGAGGTGGATATATTATGATGGTTAAATGATATATATGTTCTTCCTATTCCTTATAAAGAGAATATATGATTTACTACTCTGTCATAGATAGTTGCAATGCTTTAAAAGATGAGAATATTCTAAACTTCTTATCTTGTGCTCAGTATAATACTATTTAATTGTGATAATCATATTGTTGGCGGAGAGTTATATCTCTCACTGGGACAATTGTCTCACCCCGTGGGATCCACATTTTTTTATGTGGACGTGCACGAGGGGGATTGAGATCGTATTGCAGAGAAAGAACAACAACAACAGGGACAACAGGGACAACTCGGGTTGAGTGTATTGTCTGTCATGTCTTATAGATAGGAGTCCTATGTCTCGTCTCTATACTCTCAGGTCCTTGGAGTTGGTTCGTACTGGTTTCATGGATAATATGAGATTTTGGCTAGAATGCCTTGAGGTTTTATGATGCTCCAGTATGTGTTTTGATAGAGCAATTGTTATATGTTGTCCTTGAGATAAGATGAAACAATGTTGTACAATGTAAATCATGATATGTATGAGTTTTGGATCTTTCAGTAAAAAGTTTTCTGGACAAGGATCTCCTTGCAAAAATGGTTTAAAATTTTAGTGATTTTTGTTAATCTGTTGTTTATGTTTATTCCACTTAATTAGTAATGATTTGTTGTTTGGTGACTATCGTTACAAGTTTGGTATCACAGCATAAGGTTCACTGAGTCTACAGAGACATAGGACTAAGGTGTTGCGTCTGTGTTAGTATCCTCTAGTATGCCCTATAGTGACTTCTGTTTATGCAGAAGAAAGGGTGAAGTTTAAAAATGACTGGAGAACATGAGGAACACATTGCTGAGAACAATGTTGTTGTACCATGAGAGGGTGTAAGGGATCATGCACGAGAAGAATGAGTGCCTAAGAATTCCCATCTTGACCCAATCAGGATAGAGAATCCTATTTTCGTGCTCTTGTTGGGCTGGTTAGGACAACAGTGATACATATAGTAGATTGGATACTAGCATTACAACCTAGGTTATCAATCCTTAATGCAAAAACATTGGGTTTTGAAAAGGTTCCTGAATGACATAGTCTAACAGAAGACACCAAGATGGTTAGACACTCGGTTTGTTAGCGAGAGGTCCCAGGATCGAGCCCAGGCCACAGGATGAATAGAATGGCCAATTTAAAAAAAACAAAAGTGGAAAACGTGGGAAGGAATGGCATATGGCAATAAAGTAGACTCTTCCATAAGTATAGATAGATAGTACATCTGTAATGGAAGTGCCCAAGGAGGGGAACTAAGCTAAGAATGAAGGAAAGGTCTCTACAATTCTAAAGAGCATAATGAAGTAAAAGATGTGGCATGGATATTTCTACCACATCCTAATTGATATATGGAGAAATCTGAGTTAATCATAAATCAATTTATAAAAAAAAGAAGATGTTTAGTATAATGTATACCTTGGTCTAAGGACCTAGAGGTAACAGTTACCTGATGAGAGGTAATAATGTTCAGTGATGGACTGAGGGTTTGAATACCCATATCTAGTAATCATGATGATGATAATACCGAGAGGTGCTGACATGTAATCATCTCTATAATTCCTATGTTGATGGCAAGGAACCTAAGAGGAAACAAGATTGAATGACACATGAACAATTGAAAGTTCATGTAATACTCGAAGAAGGTGATAATCTCTTTTCTTTAATAAACAACCCTGAATCATGGTGGGGTGATAAAAAGGACTATGTTTCCTTGTGCTCTTTCTCTTCTAGGACATGACAATCAAGTAAGTCTTATGACACTTGATGTGCATGAGTTAGAAGTGTTCTATGGATGGATACTTAGAAAAGTATCAACTAATCTTGGATTTTAGTTTCAAGACAAGCATATGTGATAAGTAATATGTTTGGTCTTGGTAAATAACAATAAAGGATGGAAATGATGATGATGTGATTTGTTCTTGGCACAAATAATGGATACCAAGGTAAATAATCCTAGTATCCAAGAACTTTCAATGATATGAGAAAATGGGAACATGACTCCTCATAAGAAGTAATGTTTGGTTACCTAGAAGGGTCAACTTTGAAATTTGTCCAGTTACATACTGTAGTATGGATACCATATGTTAGGGGTTTATGCCCCGCATAAACATGACAACAACAAAGATGTATGAGTCGAAGGAACAATTATAAAAATTGTTTTGGGAAACGTTGATCAAGCTAAAAATAATTTCTTAGAATATCTCTATATATATTTGTCAAGGCAGCTTATACATAACATCTAGAGATACCTATGAGATGGTTCTTATTAATAAGTAGCCTCTCCTTATGACAAGAAAATAAACAATTAAAGGGATAATTAATACAAGGCATAAGAATGTTTAGTGTTGGGTCAGTAGATTTGAGTGGCACAACAGATGCATGATAATACTTGTAGTCCCAAGTGGGTGACAAAATGCAACTCTGGTCTTTCCTTGAAAGAGAAATGACAAACTAAGTGAGGGGTATAGAAAACTCCCAAGATCAAGGATCTTATTACATAAAGATGTAAGTTGAAAAGGTGACAAATCACTGACGTTGAAACCTGAGTTAAATAAGGTATATATAATGATTCACCGACTAAGAAAAAATGTCACCCAACATAGAGTTGACTCTACAGTCAATAATGAAAAGGACAATGGAGTATGTGTCCTATACGTCAGATTCTATGATAACCCTGTGTGAAAGGACTTTGTATTGGTCAAATTTCTATGGCATCTCCATGGCATTAAGATGTTATGTGGAGACTTAATGATATGATGAATGAAAAATATATGTCTCCCTTAGTCGGGGATTTCAGGGACGAAATCCTTGTTAGGGGTTTATAACTTGTAATGACCCTAACCTGGGTTATGAGGTAACCCTATTTGTTTTGGATAATAAAGTTTCTTAGAACTTTAATATAATCCTCTAAGGAGTTTTGTTGTCATGTGACACACTTATGTTCCAAGTTTGGTCCTGTTTGAATAACGTTTGAGCAATGTTCTCATGTTTTGGACCAAAATGCAATGTACCCAAGATAAGGGGTTATAGTGCAATATGTCCTATATTTAACATGCCTCATGTGTTTTAGCATCATTATAGAGAGAATCATGCAAGGTTGTGGCTTGTGGAAAGCCTAAATTCCAAGCTTGAACATGTTTGAATAATGTTAGTACCTTATGCACCAATTTTGATACAAATTGTAATTTACCCAAAAGGTGGGGTTGATATGCAAATTACCACATCTAGAGTGTCCCTACTTCCTCTATGTATCATTTAGAGGAGATAGAAAGAAGGGGACACCATGTTTGAATCAATTATGGGTGATGGTACTCTTGGAGATGAAATGACCAAGAAAGGGGTTGAATATGAAACCCTAACTTGAGTTGTATCAAGTGGAGACTACCGGGGTATCCCCAATTATACAGCAAGCGAGGAGGGACAGTAGCGGATCGAGGGGGCCGCAGGGGGGTACGGCGGGAGTGGTGGTTGTTACAGACAAGGAAGTGATGACGGTTCTACCAGATCGGCAGCCGCATGGCCACACAACGGAGGTGGGAGCATCCTTTACTCAGCAGGGACCTCATGAGCTATCCGAGAGAGTCATCGACTTTGATGGTGGATGGGTGGAGACGCGGAAGGTCACAAGGAGCCAAAAGAAGAAAATTTCTCCTCGTCGTGTGGAGGACAGGGCAACTACTGAGAAGAGGAGGGAATACAAGCTACGGAAGCCATATCTTGTCAGAAGGAAAAGCCTAGTGCAGGAGGATGAACCTTACAGTGATGCTGATCTGAGGAACAACATTGGGAAAAGAATCAGGCCCGAGGACCCTATGGTCGTGGATGATACTGGGTGCAATATACATGGTGAAGTAACAAAGAAGCAGGCTATGGGCGAGGACACGGCACCATCGGGATGGTTCACATCTCAAGTAGCGGGCTCTGGTGTTGACCGGGCTCGCGAACAGCAATGAAGATTTTAGCATGGAACTGCCAGGGGATGGGTAAACCTGGCAGTTCAGACGCCCTCCAGAGCTGGTGCTAGAGGGAACGTCCGTCCTTGGTCTTCATCTTAGAGACCAATATTAGTGACTCGCAGCTTGAAAAAGTACGTCGAAAGTGTGGCTTCACGGAGGGGGTTAATATCCCTAGTGTGGGGCGAGCGGGTGGTATGGGGATGTGGTGGAAGGATATTGACGTGTCTTTGACATCTTTCTCACAAAGGCACGTGGACCTGACAGTTAAAGATGTGGTAAATAACTCTACTTGGAGAGCTATTGGCCTATATGGGTGGTCTGAGCAAGTTAACAAGTACAAGACCTGGGATTTGATGAGGGATTTGAAAGCACAGAGCACTCTTCCGGCTATCTTCTTTGGCGACTTTAACGAAATTACATCGAACGATGAGAAGCTTGGGGGTCCACCTAAAGCTGAGCGATGGCTCCAGGATTTCCGTGATGCCATTGATGACTGTGATCTCCTTGATCTTGGTTTTTCAGGCAACCCCTTCACATGGGAAAGGGGTCTTTCTATGGAGACACTAGTTCGAGAAAGACTTGACAGGGCACTGACTACGTTTGAGTGGAGACAGATGTTCAGTTATTGCAAAATTCTCCATCTTCCGAGATATAAATCTGACCATTCACCGATCATCATCTCCTTTGACAAACGCTGTGAACAGGACAAGAAGAAGGAACGATTTTTCCGTTTTGAGCCGTTTTGGTTACAAGACCCGGAATGTGGGCAGATTGTAGAAGACTCATGGGTACAAGGGATGGGGGCTAGTATTCAAGCAAAGATTGCAGGGTGTGGGGTAAAACATGAAGAATGGGCGGAGAAAAAATTTGGAAACATGAAGAAAATGATAAAAGAGACAGAAAATGCACTGAAAAATGAACAAGCTAAGGCCCCTGATAATGCAGTCCTGAAAAGATGTGAAGAGCTCTCAAAACAACTTGAACACTGGCATAGACTAAAGGATGACTACTGGTGTGCTCGTGCTCGAGTAAATGAATTGAAGGGTGGGGAAAAGAATACCAAATACTTCCATCTTAAGGCATCGCAGCGGAAGAGGAGAAATCATATAGAGGGTCTCAAAGATGATGAAGGGAAGTGGTGCACAGAGGAGAAAGATATTACTGCGGTCATCCTTAAATTCTTTGAAAAACTCTTTAAAACCAGCAACCCTTCGGGTTTTGAGGAGGCTACCATTGGCATCACTAGACAGGTTTCTGATGAGATGAATGTTATGCTTGAGAAAGACATTATTGATGAAGAAATCCATGCTGCATTAAAGCAAATGCATCCGAACAAAGCCCCGGGTCCTGACGGGATGAAAGCGGTGTTCTTTCAAAAATTCTGGAATATTGTCGGAGCGGATGTTTCAAATTATATTAAAGGGTGGTGGAAAGGTGAAGTGTCTATTGATGAGGTGAACTCGACTCTCGTTGTGCTTATTCCAAAGGTGGAACATCCGAAGGGTATGGCTGAATATCGACCGATAAGTTTGTGCAATGTGGTGTATAAAATCGTCACAAAGGTCATGGCAAACAGGCTGAAGCCCATGATGGACAGGATTGTCTCACAAAACCAGAGTGCTTTTATTCCAGGAAGATTGATTACAGATAACGCCCTCATCTCTTATGAGCTTTTTCACAAAATGAAGCAAGGAGCCAATAGGAAGAAGGGAAGTATGGCGATCAAACTGGATATGTCGAAAGCATATGATAGGGTCGAATGGAGCTTTCTCGATCACGTTATGCTCAAGATGGGTTTCTCTTCCTTGTGGCGTCGTCGTGTCCTGGATTGTGTTTCCTCGGTTAGTCACTCCTTTGCCATCAATGGGGACCGATCTACGGAGATGAAGCCTTCCCGCGGCCTACGACAGGGTGACCCACTCTCCCCCTATGTCTTTATCTTATGTGCTGAAGCTTTTTCTACAGCTATTATTCATGCCTCTGACAGCAAGAGCGTGCACGGGCTTAGCGTGTGCCGCCTTGCTCCACGTATTTCACACTTGTTCTTTGCAGATGACAATATCCTCTTCACTAGAGCAACTCATAATGAATGCTTGACCATAGCTAATATTATTAGCCAATATGAACAAGCAACGGGCCAGAAAATCAACTATGAAAAGACTGAGGTTGTGTTCAGTAAAGGGGTTACTACGAAGGTTTGACAAAATTTGCAGGAAATCCTCAACGTGAGAGAAGTGGACAAGCATGCGAAGTACTTGGGTCTCCCTACTGCTATTGGAAGATCTAAGCGGCTAGTGTTCAGCTTTATCAAGGAGCGAGTATGGAAGAAGTTGCAAGGATGGAAGGAAAAATTCTTGTCTAAGCTGGGGAAAGAGGTTCTCATTAAAGCCATTGCACAGGCCATTCCTTCATATATTATGAGTGTGTTCCAGCTTCCTTCGACGCTTATTCAGGAGATCCACAGTTGTGTAGCCAATTTTTGGTGGGGGGCGAAAGGTAATGAGAGGAAGATAGCTTGGCAATGTTGGGAAAGGCTATGCAAACCAAAAAAAGCTGGTGGTATGGGGTTTAGAGATCTACATCATTTCAATCAAGCTCTTCTTGCGAAACAAGTATGGCAGTTACTTGTTAAACCGACTTCTCTAGTATCACAGGTTCTCAAAGCAAGATACTATCCACGTTCATCCATTTTGGAAGCGCATAGAGGATATAGCCCGAGTTACACATGGAGGAGTCTGTGGGGAGCGAAGGCACTAGTTTGTGAAGGGGTGAATTGGAGGGTGGGTGACGGGGAAGGAGTTGATCTATGGAACAGCAGATGGGTGATGTCCCTACATGGCACGTTGGGTGATCTCTACCCGGATGTTCAGGTGGTGTACCCGTCACTACGGGTTAGCGATCTTCTCGACCGGGACAGCTGTGTTTGGAAGGAGGAGGAGATACATACTATCTTCCCGAGTGCTGCCGCAGATGCTATTGTCTCCACACCGCTCAGCTCGAGGCGACCACCCGACACGCCCTTCTGGTGGCCGAGGCCAAGGGGGGATTTCACGACCCGCTCAGCCTACTGGTTGGGTCATCTAGGCAGGGAGGAGTATCTATGCAGCCGTAGGGAGCAGAACGATCCGATATGGAGATGGATATGGAGCACACAGTGGCCTCCACACCTCGCGCATTTCCTATGGCAGGTGTGTACGGGCAGTATGGCCACGATGGGAAGGCTCTTTGATCATCACTGCAATGTGGATTTTCTTTGTTTGATATGTCACACAGAGAAAGAGACCATCGACCATCTTTTGTTCGAGTGTCCGGAGGTGCGACAACTGTGGAGCAACCATCCTTTGAAAGAGAAGATCATACAGTCGGGAAACCGCCAGTTAGCTGACCGACTTCGTTTCCTTGCGGATAACCTTTCTGGGGAGGAGCTTGAGATGGCTGCAGGTGTGTGGTGGGGGCTGTGGCACTGGAGGAACAAGCGGGTCTTCGACCAGGAGATTACGGAGAAAGGGGTCATCATCAGCAGGTACACGGGCATCATCGGCGAGTATAAAGACACCATGGCGGTACAGGCTACCGGAGCAGCAACACGCGAGCAGCTACAGCCGCAGCGCTGGGGTAGACCGCCCCGGGGGTGCTTGAAGCTGAATACCGATGTTGCTACGGGTCCACGTGGAGCTCTTGGGCTTGGTGGTGTGCTTCGCGACCACTCGGGGAGGGTGGTCAAAGCTTTCAGCCAGCGGCGGGAGGCCATGGTGGCGGTGGAGATGGGAGAAGCTCTCGCTCTTCTTTTCTGCCTGCGGCACGTAGCGGAGATGGGTTGCATGGGCTTGATATGTGAGACAGATTCTCAAATTCTATACCTGGATCTTACTGGACCGACGCAACGCATGGATCATTTGGGTCTTATTGTAGATGATATCCGTAGTTTAGCTTTGTCTTTTGCTTCTATTTCTTTTGTTTTTGCTCCCAGGAGCTGTAATAAAGTTGCTCATGCTATGGCCAAAAGGGCCCTGGTTGATGACAACGTCTATGAACAGTCAGGAGAAATGGTACCTCCTTCCATCTCTCCGCTGGTCTTGTATGATTCTGGTGATTAGTTGAATACAAGACCAGTCCCAAATTTCAAAAAAAAAAAAGTTGAAAAGCTTATATATGAGTGCCTATCGGCCAAGGAGCCATAGGAGGAGTCCCATATCGTTTTGTGGACTCTTTTCAAATTCCATGTCATGCAAATCACCTCAAGTAGGTGAAGTGTATCGATTTACAACTTCCTTAGAAAAGTTGTATCGGGTTGTGAATAAAGTGGTGATTTTGTTGATATATTTTATTCAAAGGGATAAGTAATGGACGAAAATTCATCCCTAGATTATCCTCAAATTTTTTTAATGTCAAGATAAATGTTTATGTATGCATGTACACGTGTCATCCATGAATGGACACGTGGCACCTACTAGCTCAAATTGATGACACCTCATTTTTACACTCCTTCATGAACAACAAGTATATATACCCCTAGTTTCACCCCTTAGTGGAATGTTTTGAATCTTACCACCCTCCTTCCCTACGGTATCGTGCATAGGGTCCTTGTATCATGCAGGATTAAAGTGGTATCGTGCATAGGGCCTTGGATACTGTCCATAGAAAGATCATATTGGCCAAGTAAAGTGGTATCGGCCAAGAAGGGTGATATCGCCCATAGTGAAGTGTTTTGATCATAAGTGAGTGGCATATCGTGCAAGTGAGTGGCATATCATGCATGGGTGGTGGCATATCTTGCAATAGTAGTAGGGTATCATGCAAAGGTGCTAAGGAGCAAGAAGGAGCTCATACTTAACCCTATGGTGAGGTAATGATCATCTTCAACCTTGGATTGAAGCATGATTTTAGGGTTATGATCTTCCTTTCTTTTCTTCTTCACCAATTGCTTATACATGGTGATTTCTTGTATGTGAAGGAGTTGTGAACGATCCTTGGACTTTAGATAAGTCATATTCAACCTTAGAAATGTGTAGCTTTGGATCTTGGAGCTTTGAAGTTGTTCTTAAGGCGGGTTATATAACTTGAACTCAACCATGTTATTATTCATCACCAAAATTGCTATACTTAATGAACTACTTTTAATTCCAAAATTTTCTGGAATAATTGATGACATTATGAGTTCTAGTAGTTACTTAGACCTGTTTCCATGAACCATAACAGTTAGAACAAAGGTCTAGAGCTTGAAGATGATGGTATCACCTTATAAAAGTGATATCGGGTGTAAGCACACAAGAAAGCACCTCTAACCCGATATGATGATTCACCTACTTCACTAAAATGATATGGATATGATTTTATACCTTCTTGCATGATATGGTGGTGTAGTATACACCTCTTGAATGATATGAGGTCAAGAAAAAACCTCAAAAATGATATGGGTTAAGCACACACCTCTCTGCCTGATATGGTGTGAAGCACACACACACCTCTTTGCCCGATTTGGTGTGAAGCACACACACACCTATCTGTCCGATATGGTTTGAAGCACACACACACCTCTTTGCCCGATATGGTGAGAAGCACACACATACCACAAAAGTGATATGAAAGCACACATACACCTAAAACCAGATATGGAAGAATACGTACACCTCAACGGTGATATGTTAAACACACATACACCTCAAACTCGATATAGAAGAATACATACACCTCAAGGGTGATATGTTAATCACAGGACTGGTAATAACCCAATTCTTGGCTGTCACAGTATTGGTAATAACCCAATGCCTGGCTGTTAATCACAAGATTGGTAGAGTCCAATACCTGGCTGTTAATCACATGATTGGTAATAACCCAATACCTGGCTGTCACAGGATTGGTAATAACCCAATACCTGACTTTTAATCACAGGATTGGTAATAACCCAATACCTGACTGTCACATGATTGGTAATAACCCAATGTCTGGCTATTAATCACAAGATTGGTAGAGTCCAATACCTGGTTGTTAATCATAGGATAGGTAATAACCCAATACGTGGCTGTCACAGGATTGGTAATAACCCAATGTCTGACTGTTAATCACAGGATTGGTAGAGTCCAATGCCTGGATGTTAATCACATGATTGGTAATAACCCAATACATGGCTGTCATAGGATTGGTAATAACCCAATGCCTAACCGTTAATCACATAATTGGTAGAGTTCAATACATGGTTGTTAATCACAGGATTGGTAATAACCCAATACCTGGTTTTCACAGGACTGGTAATAATCCAATGCCTAGATTTTAATCACATGATTGGTAGAGTCTAATGCCTGGTTGTTAATCATAGGATTGGTAATAACCCAATACGTGGTTGTCACAAGATTGGTAATAACCCAATGCTTGGCTATTAATCACAGGATTGGTAGAGTCCAATACCTGGCTGTTAATCACAGGATTAGTAATAACTCAATACCTGGCTGTCACAGGATTGGTAATAATCCAATGCCTGGCTATTAATCACATGATTGTTAGAGTCCAATACCTGGCTGTTAATCACAGGATTGGTAATAACCCAATGCCTGACTGTTAATCACAAGATTGGTAATAACCCAATGCCTGGTTGTTATCACAGGGTTGGTAATAACCCAACACCTGGTTGTTATCAAAGGATTGACATAGTTCAATACCTGGAATAGTTGCACAGGATTGGCAAAGCCAATACCTAGAACTGATTATGATGATGTACATTCACATGACTGGTACAATTCAATATCTGATTAGAAGATTGGTTAGGCCAATAGATAGAAATGGGAATGATTCATGGATGTCATACTATGATAATGAGTATCACAATATAAGCTTGAGAGGTGGATATAGTATGATGGGTAAATGATATATGTGTTCTTCCTATTCTTTATAAAGAGAATAGATGATTTACTGCTCTATCATAGATAGTTGTAATGCTTTAAAAGATGAGAATATTCTAAATTGCTTATCCTCTGCTCAGTATAATACTATTTAACTGTGATAATAATATTATTGGCGGAGAGTTATATCTCTCGCTGGGACAATTGTCTCACCCCATGGGATCCATATTTTTTTAGGTGGATGTGCATGAGTGGGATTGAGACCGTACTTCAGAGAAAGAACAACAACAACTGGGACATCAGTGACAACTCAGGTTGAGTGTATTGTCTTTCGTGTCTTATAGATAGGAGTCCTATGTGTTATCTCTTTATTCTCAGGTCCTTGGAGTTGGTTCGTACTCATTTTATGTATAATATGAGATTTTGGCTTGATTGCCTTGAGGTTTTATGTTACTCCAGTATGTGTTTTGATAGAGTCACTGTTATATGTTGTCCTCGAGATAAGATGAAATAATGTTGTACAATGTAAGTCATGATATGTACGAGTTTTGGATCTTTCAGTAAAAGTTTTTTGGACAAGGATCTCCTTACAAAAATAGTTTTAAATTTTAGTGATTTTTGTTAATCCGTTGTTTATGTTTATTCTGCTTAATTTGTAATGATTTGTTTATCATTTTGGCGACCGTCGTTACATCTCTGGTCCTCGTCAACCTACTACTACGCAGTTGTCCCCCGTTGAGGCGTCTCCAGATGAGTTCGCTACTCAGGAGTCAGAGGTACATGGAGGTGGGTGAGGATGTCGTGGGCATGGAGGACGTGCTTAGTTTATTACATATTGTACTGTTGTGTGTATATGTCTTTGTGAAGGCATTTATTTAGCTTGTATTTGGATCGATCATATTATGATATTATCTGTTGGTTTATGTTGGATGTATCATATTGCACTGTTATGTATTATTTTCTCTCCAAGTTGGTTCATGTTGTAACCTTGGTTTAAATTGAAATTTTGTTTTTTTGGATTAATTTCTTCTTATCTAATCAATTAGTAATCAACTATTGTTGGTTGCAATAGCACTTCTATAATCCGTAGGTATGTTTACAACTATTCAAATTAACAAATTTATAATAATTGAACATATTATAGACATTCAAATGCAAGTGAACTAATTGTAAATGTACAAATATAATCAATATTATTAATATAAAAATCAATAAGTGGTAAATAATAATTATGAATAAAAAATATCAATAAAAAACAATACGTCATGCATGTGGACGTATTGCTTGCTTTACAGAGAATACGTCTTGCACGGTGACGTTTTAATCTGATGTGGCTGCAATACGTGCTGCCTCCGGACGTATTGCTCTGCGAGAGAGCAATGCGTCTCGGTGCCTGACACATTGGTCCCACAATAGGGCAATACGTCATGACCCGAGACGTATTGCTCTATGGTGGGACCAATGCGTCCAGCTCGGAGATGCATTGCTCTCTGGAAGAGCAATATGTCCCGTGTCGGGATGTATTGGCCCCATTGCAGGGCAATGCGTCCTGACCCGGGACGTATTGCTCTGTCGCAGGAGAATGCATCACCCGTCGGGACGTATTGCCCTCAGACAGATCAATACATCTCCGACGGGGACGTATTGCCTAGCAAAAATGTGTCATTTTGGGAATTAAGATGAATAACATGCCATTCTAAGTATTAAAATGACCAAACTTGCCATTTCAATTTTTTGGCCTCTAGAAGTTGATGGATTCAACGCTGGGACAAGGGTTTGATTATTGCCGGTCAGTGTAATGAATCCTCCCAATTATGGTGATAAGCAAGCAAATCGTCAATAAGCAAGCAAATAGTCACTTGAATGATGAGAGCAAGACATATATGGAAAAAACTGACACAATTGTGCATATGGTGATGATACATACGATCCCATAGCGAGATCTAGAGTGATGAAGAACTACATCCCGGCCAACTATAGCGGCGGCAGTCATGGCCACATTTTACACGGATTTGGCAAGAAGATTGATCTGGTTCGAGCTGGGGGTTTGGCAGGATATACCAAACCTGGTTTGGAACACAGCCAGCGACATTCGACCGGTTTGTACCTGCAGTGCGCGTGAAGTTCTGGAGGGACTTGCAGTTTCGCCAAGTCAACCTGCAGGGGAGTGCCGGCCGGGTTCACATCTCTTTTTCATTAAAGTCTCCGGCAGCTGAAATGAGCAGCCGCCCATAGAGATAAGGAGCAGCGAGAGTTATGTCTGAGTTACTCTCATCTCCTCTCGCCTGTCCTCTCGTCTCGTGACTGGTCATTATCCGAAAACGTGAGAAAGTAGCCCTAATAAATGAGGGCGAGAGGAAGGCGACAACCACGGCCGCAAGCAGCTATTCTCTCTCGCCGGTCCACATGAGCGCAGTTCTCAACGGGACAGGTAGGCAGCTGCCTCCATGATTTCATCATCTGCACCCCAACTAGCTGGAAAGGGATCGCGTGGACATTGTACGTGGTTGGGGAAAGGTGGGCGCCGGGAAGACGGCCCACTGGCCACGAGGTCTTCACACGGTAGCCCATGCCGGAGTAAACATCAGATCAGAGTCATCAGTTGGCAGCCCGCAGCTAGCAGATCGGCAGACAACACGTACGAACATCCTCCCTATACCGCGGGCGCGTACATATATTTAGGACTAAGTTTTGAGTCCGGATTTGCTGTTCCTTGGAGCAGCCTACTCCATTTGCTATCAATTCACAGGTGACAATATCTAACACAAGGTGCAGTCTACTCCTTGTCTAATTGGGAACAACAAATCGTAGGGGCTAAATTTTGGGCATGCTCGGCGCTCAAACCAGTCTCCCAGTCTCCCAAAACCGCCTCCACGTGGCGGATTGCGATTGACTGTTTTTTTAGGATTATGCAATAGACAAATAAATTTATTTCGCTTATAATTTTTGAACTGTAATGAATTTTTTAATGAAACAAAAATCATTCAATTCGTTACGAAAAATACAATCCAACAAGACTAATATTGATATACGTTTGAGAGAAAAAATATAAAAATGATATATATAGGTTAATTGACACCCAAAAATAGTTCATTGACGCTAGAAATGGTTCATTGACATCCAAAGTATAAAAATGACACTCAAGTAAATATTGTACGTGCTAAATCACATCTAAGGTAATTGACAACCAAACACTTAAGGTAATTCACAATAAAAAACAACATAAGGGCACGCATAAATGGACACCCAAAAATTGTTAATTGACAAACAAAATGGTTAATTGACACCCAGAAGTATAAAGATGGCACCCAACTAAGGTATTGATAAAAAAAAACTTTTGGGTACTATTTTGCCATCTTTGGACACTATTTATCATTTTTGGATGCTATGGCACCCACAAATGGCTATTGACACACAAAAATAGTTAATTGGCACCCAAAACAGTTCATTAATACCCAAAAGTATAAAGATGGCATCCAAATAAGGTATTAACAACCAAAATAACATAATGACACCCAAATAGGTCTGTTTGACACCCAAGAACAACTTAATGACACCGAAATATGATTTTATACGTTAAATGGGGTATAAGGGTACTTACGCACAATAACAACTTGACGACGCCAAGAAATGCCTAATTGACACCAAAAGATGGTTAATTGATGCCCAAAATAGTTCATTGACACCCAAAAGTATAAAGACACCCATAAATGGCTACTGACACCCAAAATGTTAATTGACGCCTAAAATGATTCGTTGACACCTAAAAATATAAAGATGACAAATTGACACCCAAAGATGGTTAATTGATGCACACAATGGTTCATTGACACCTGAAGCCCAAATAAGGTATTGACAATGAAAAACAACGTAACGACGCCAAATAAGTTTGTTTGGCACTTAAGAATTAACTATTTTTGGACGCTATTTAGTCTTTTTGGACGTTTTCAGCCATTTGTCTATCAACATTACTCTTGTTTGAATATATTTTATATTACAAATTTAATGGTTTTTAATTAGTTCAAAAATTCATCACGGTTTAGAAATTATAAGAAAAAAAAATTCTCTCGCATCACATCACCTATTCATATAATTTTTGTATTTTTTTGTTAAAATGTATCAATATTAGTTTTGTTGGAATGTAATTTTCATAACAAATCTAATGTTTTTGTTTCGTCAAAAAATCATCACAGTTCAAAAGTTATAAGTGTGACGACCCGACATCAAATCAAGCCATCACCAGTAATATTTGCGGAATAGCCATAAACAGCGGATTAACAGAATTACTAAAAATTAAAACTATTTTGTAAGGAGATCATCTTCTAAGAAACTATTTTTGAAAGAATCAAAATTTTATACATATCATGGTTCACATTGTACATGCACTGTATCATCTCTTCTCGGGGAGAACATATAACAGTTGCTCTGTCAAAACATATATTGAAGCAACATAAAATCTCAAGGCATACAAGCTAAAATCTTAGATCATTTATAAAACCATTACATATTGACTCCAAGGTCTTGAGAGTACAGAGATGACACATAGGACTACTATCTACAAGACACGATAGACATTACACTCAACCTGAGCTGTTACTGCTGCCCCAACTGTTGTTCTCCCTCTACAGAAAGGTCTCTACCTCTTCGTGCACATCCACCTAAAAATTGTGGATCCCACGGGATGAGACAATTATCCCAGCGAGAGATATCACTCTCTTCCAATAATATTATTATCATAGGTAAATAGTATAAAATTGAGCAGATGTTCTTTTATATTTACAACCAGGATTAATCACTATTATAAGCATAATAGAGTAACCTCTTTCCTTAAAGCAATGCATCTATCTATGGTAGAGCAATAATTCATCTATTCACTATACAAGGAATATAAAGAAACATGTATAACATCTATCCAATTAAGATGTATAAAAGAAGTGTACATCAACCAATGGTTTCCATATTCGATCACTACTACAGAAATAACATTCAGTGTCACTTTTCTAGACGTCGGTTATTAAGGAAAACCGACGCCTAACATATAAGGCGTCGGTTGTTTAAGCAAACCGACGTCTATATTCGAAGACCAGCCAGACACGGGTACCGCTTTGTATTCAACGTCGGTTGTTTATAACAAACCGACGCTTAAAGTCGCCCGCGAAATCCAACTTTTGATAAAAAAAAATAGTGTTATTTTCAGCGTCGGTTATGTAGGTATAAACCGACGCCTATGTGCGATGAAAATTTGCGCGAAAAGTGTCACTTTCAGCGTCGGTTATCCTTGTATAACCGACGCTGAAAGTGGCTCCCGCCAAATAATTTCATGAAAATATCGTCCAATTGGACGTCGGTTTTTTCAAACAACCGACGCTAAAGATGTTTAGGCGTCGGTTGTTGAGAACTTATAACCCGCGATCGCCCGACTCTTCCCCTTTCTTCTGTTTCATTGCTACCCTATTTCCCTGTTGCGGTGATTTCTCCGGCGATTTTGTGCTGCTGCTGCTAGTTTTCTCGAACGCTTCTCTCCGGCACTCCATCCCCGGCGTCCCTTCTCCGGCGCCCCTCTTCTCCGGCGCGTTTCTTCTCCGCCGCCGCCACCTGCTGCTCTAACCGCCTGCGCCGCCGCCCTGCTGCTCCAGCCACCTGCTGCCCGCCCTGCTGCTCCATCCGCTGCGCCGCCACCACGCCTGAGAACCGGCGCCGCCGCCACGCCTGGTGCCCTCCTGCTTGCCCACCTGCCTGCCCTAGCTCCTTCCTTTCTTCCTGCTGACGCCCGGCGTCCTGTTTCTACAACACTGGTTAGTTTTACTGATTTCCTTGCTGCTTTCAGTGATTAATGATTGATACTATTGGTTAGTATTCCTTTAGTGATTAATTTAATTCAACAATTCATAGTTTGTTATTTACAATAACTGATCTGCTTGCCGATTTTAATGATTAGAGATACTGATTAATAGTAAGTATTGATGAATACTTAGTTAATTACTGATTTGTTGATTAGATATGTATAGAAGTTCCTTATAAATATATTTTTTATATACACATACATGTAATTTTGTATAAAATTCATGATGTAGTGTGATCTTAAATCCTAGAGTGTACCCCTTTTGTTCTATGATGGTACCTATGACCCTAAATACATCCATAAGGGTCTATTGTATCCTAAAGAAGATTTATTTCTTCCTTCTGCCCTAATTAGAATGAACAATCACTAAATTATGTACTGTTTGTATGGAGTCCGGCTTCATTGTAGATATCTATTATTGTGTTTGTTGGCCTAGAAACCCGTCCAAGATTGACTCATTAGGAGTAAATCTTGGATAGTCCCCGGTTTGGGACTGTTCTTGAACACCTAATCTCACTTAGGATGTAAGTGTATAATGTGTATTGAGTTTTCGAGAAAATTTTGGTAGCATTTCCCCGTTTGTTCTCTAAGTACATATGTACTTAGAGAACAGCGGGGAAATGCTGCCGAAATTTTCTTGAAAACCCAATACACATTATACACTTACTAGTGAGATTAGGTGTTCAAGGATGGGATAGGTGGTACACATTTATTATATATAAGAATGACATCAAATGTGTTTGTAGGCCTAGAATGTGAACAATCATTGTTTTTTATATTACTTGTACATTGGTATAAATTAGAATGAACAATCACTAAATTATATACTGTTTGTATGGAGTCCGGCTTCATTGTAGATATCTATTATTGTGTTTGTTGGCCTAGAAACCCGTCCAAGATTGACTCATTAGGAGTAAATCTTGGATAGTCCCCGGTTTGGGACTGTTCTTGAACACCTAATCTCACTTAGGATGTAAGTGTATAATGTGTATTGAGTTTTCGAGAAAATTTTGGTAGCATTTCCCCGTTTGTTCTCTAAGTACATATGTACTTAGAGAACAGCGGGGAAATGCTGCCGAAATTTTCTTGAAAACCCAATACACATTATACACTTACTAGTGAGATTAGGTGTTCAAGGATGGGATAGGTGGTACATATTTATTATATATAAGAATGACATCAAATGTGTTTGTAGGCCTAGAATGTGAACAATCATTGTTTTTTATATTACTTGTACATTGGTATAAATTAGAATGAACAATCACTAAATTATATACTGTTTGTATGGAGTCCGGCTTCATTGTAGATATCTATTATTGTGTTTGTTGGCCTAGAAACCCGTCCAAGATTGACTCATTAGGAGTAAATCTTGGATAGTCCCCGGTTTGGGACTGTTCTTGAACACCTAATCTCACTTAGGATGTAAGTGTATAATGTGTATTGAGTTTTCGAGAAAATTTTGGTAGCATTTCCCCGTTTGTTCTCTAAGTACATATGTACGTAGAGAACAGCGGGGAAATGCTGCCGAAATTTTCTTGAAAACCCAATACACATTATACACTTACTAGTGAGATTAGGTGTTCAAGGATGGGATAGGTGGTACACATTTATTATATATAAGAATGACATCAAATGTGTTTGTAGGCCTAGAATGTGAACAATCATTGTTTTTTATATTACTTGTACATTGGTATAAATTAGAATGAACAATCACTAAATTATATACTGTTTGTATGGAGTCCGACTTCATTGTAGATATCTATTATTGTGTTTGTTGGCCTAGAAACCCGTCCAAGATTGACTCATTAGGAGTAAATCTTGGATAGTCCCCGGTTTGGGACTGTTCTTGAACACCTAATCTCACTTAGGATGTAAGAGTATAATGTGTATTGAGTTTTCAAGAAAATTTTGGTAGCATTTCCCCGTTTGTTCTCTAAGTACATATGTACTTAGAGAACAGCGGGGAAATGCTGCCGAAATTTTCTTGAAAACCCAATACACAGTTGGGTTGCCAACTCCACAAAATATTGAAGCTAATGATGACTTATATGTGCGCGGAGATCACAATGAAGGATTGTTAATTGATAAAAGATCACAATTTTAGAGACATGTATGTTTATAAAAATGCTAAATGTTTGCCTTTTTCTAGTTAATACAAATGCTAAATGTTTGCCTTTTTCTAGTTAATACAAATGCTAAATGTTTGCCTTTTTCTAGTTAATAGAAATGCTAAATGTTTGCCTTTTTAATGACATTTTCAGATGGCTGACCATGATGAGCATGATGTCCATGATGAGCATGAAGTCCATGATGAGCATGCTGTCCATGACGAGCATGGCGAGGATACTAATGTAAGTTCTAAAAACATATCTTGTATTTCTATAAAATTCATTATCTTCTAGTTATGTCATATATCCTATATTTCTATATTGGGCTAATTTAGTGTGTTTTATTTTTGTCAAATTTTAGGTTGATGCACCTGTACCCACTGAAGCACTGGAGCAACTTGATGCGCAACACCAAACACTTAACAAGAAAAGGGGCATCACTCTGTTGAAGAAGTTATTAGCCCTAAGTGGTAGTGGATCCAAATTGGTGGTGGAGTTTGATAATGGAGGAAATCCAATTGGAGTGAACCGCAATAATTTTGTGAACTATCTTGGGTGTACCACTCGGAGCCATTGTGGTGTTAAGTATGACAATTGGCATAAAGTTCCTCAAGGGAAAAAAGACTTGATATGGAAGGATTTATGCGTGAGTTATTATTATTTGCAATTCTATTTTGTAGATTACAAATTCTATTATTTGCAATTCTATTTTGGATACTAGTTAATAACATTTCTATTTTACAGAATCTGTTTGCATTGGATGAGAAGTTGCATCGTAAAAATGTGATGCAACGCGCTGGAAAGATGCTTAGGAATTATAGGACAAATCTGAACAGAGAATACATAAAAGAGGGTGATAAGACGAAGAAGTCAGCCCTTGAACAATGGAACTTCTTGGACAAAGAAGATTGGGACAATTTTGTTGCTTCAAGAAAATCTGAAGAATTCAAGGTATTAGGCGTCACTCCCAATTTAATTAATATACATTGTATTCACCTATTCAAGATTAGCATTTAGTGCTACTAACCAAATCATTAATGTGCATACTAACTAGGCCCTCAGTGACGCACAAAAAGCAAGACGTGCACTGAATGTGCATGACCACACTATGGGTCCAAAAGGCTATGCAAGCGTTCGCCAAAGACTACAGGCGGAGTCTGCGGCTACTCAGGAGTCTGCTCCTACTCAGGAGTCTGCCACACCCATGCCTCGCCATGATATCTGGATAGCTGGTAGGCAAAACAAGAAGGGTGAAATAAAGAAGCCTGTAACTGCTGAGGCAGCTGCAAAAATGGTAAAATAACACTCTTAGAGAAATCGTTTGAATATTGATTATTTGTTGTGTTAACTTACCAATTTCTGTTTATGGTGATTAGCGGGAGCTGCACGAGCAGAGGAAACAAGGCACGTTCATCCCTCAAGGCACAAGGGATGAATTGACAGTTGCTCTGGGTAACCCAGAGCATCCTGGACGTGTTAGAGGTGCCGGCGCTGGTGTTGGCATCAAAGCATTCTTTGGGCCATCCCAGCGCAAACCCAGAGCGAGACTTTCTCAAGAAGAGGTAACCTATTCTTTTTTTAGAATGTTACTGCAAAAGGAAATTCATTAATAAGAAGCTAATGTTTCTTTTATCCATGTATAGGAGAATAAGAGAGTTGAGGATTTAGTTGCTAAGAAGGTCAACGATGTAGTTGCTGAGAAGGTCAAGGAAGAATTGCTGCGGTGGCAGGCATCTCAGGCTTCCAATCAGCCTATGGCGACCCACTCTTCTCCTGATGCACAGACTGTGAGTAATCCTGGAGACCCATCGCCTAGCACGTCTGCTGTAAGTATTGTTTATGACATTGTAGCTAGTCTTCTCAAGATGATATGTTTTCAAGATTATATGTATATATGTATAACATTCTTTACGTAAATTTGTAGGCATTGAAGCCATGCCGCTTAAGAATAGAAGACTATGTTGTTGCAGAGGCACAAGCTTACCCGTCCCTTCCTGGGGAAAGGTTTCACGGGACTCCAATGCCACAGGGCTATGTTCGTGTGGGCCCATTACGTGTGTTACCCGATTGGAGGGAAGTTGCGTTGCCATATGCCCACCCAGATATTGATACACTTGGTGAGGCAGAAGGCGGGGTCATATTGTGGCCCAAAGCAGATGTCGTCTACACGACTGAAATTGTAAGATAAATTTACATTAATTTAGACTGTTAATGTGTATATATGATGTCAACTGATCTGAAATTATATATACAGGTTAAAAAGAAGACACCAGGAGCACCTAGGCCTCCACCTCCACTTCCCGCATTACCAACTTGGGTTCCAACTGACCTAACATACCCGTTAGGTCCTCCTTGTAGGGGAATGGCATGTTGGCTACGGGCACATAATATACATTGCCCTATAATAGTTTCTTTAGATGTAGATTATGCAGGTCGATCATATGATAGCTCTTTATTTATACAAGATATTATTGAGCTGTTTATGTATGATTGGTTGAATACATCAATGATAGAGACATGGATAAGGTGAGATCTTGTTTATACATCCATATACCTTGTGTAAGATCCGGTGATCTGGTTTCTTATATATTAATGCATACGCCTATATGTTTTGCAGCTACTTAGTTGAAGATCATTGCAAACAATTTGCATTTGATCATGTGGGATTTTTGATTCCATCATTGATTAGTTTGGTAGCTAAAGACCCTGATAATGTTCAACAATACTGTATAGATGCTTTTACAATTTTTGGTCAGCAAAAGAAGACGATAATAATAGCTCCATTCAATGTCAAGTAAGTTTACTTTATTTATAATTTGGACTTAAGAAAATTCCATTTTTATTTTGCATTTTGAGTTATTAATTGTTAACTTCTTACTTCTAGCTGTAGACATTGGGAGTTACTAGTTATTGTCCCTGGGACATTCACTGTTTATTATCTAGATCCTGCGGGGAGTACATTGAACACTAAAATTGGACACATAATGAGAATGCCATTATTCTGGTGAGAAATATTTCATTTTTATATCCGTTAACATCTTTTATTACATTACTATTTACTTATGCAATTTATTGTGTTATATTAACATGTAGGGGTTTAGATGCATTAAAAAAGGCTGGAGGAACGGTCCCAAGGAAAAAGAACCAGCCAATAAATTGGCAGAACGTACAAGTAAGTTCCCGACTCGAATATATATATTATTGATGTGAATTGTGCTTAGTTGTATTATTTTGTATGTTTCAATTTATAGTGTGCTACACAAGACAATGGCTGAGCATGCGCATACTATGTGATGCGATTTATGCAGATTATTATCAAATATGCCGCATTGGACATCGATACCATACATGAGGTATTATATATAGTCTCATTAGTTAGTATGAAATATATCAATCTTATCTTATTTTTATATTATTACTTATATATATACATCATTCTCTTTGCAGGTGTTTAAAACTGACAACACTACAGGTAAACACTTAAAAAATATACATGCTCCATATACGATGGAAGCATTAAATGAAGTAAGAGAAGAATGGGCAAAAGCCATACAAGCAGTGGCAACTGTAAGATATAATTGGGATGTTGATAGCGATAATGAATGATACTTTGTAAATGAATATTTCTGAATGTTAATACATGTATTTGAATGTTTCTATATGTGTGAATGTGAGAATTGAATTGATGTCTGAATGTATGTACTTGTGTAGAATTTTCCTTGTGACTTTTGCAGGTTTGTGGCCTGTTTGTAGGCTGATATCAATGGATGTCGTAAACCTACAGTTCAGAAAACTGAACTGCAGGTTCTCATCCTGCTGACCAGCCACAACAGGCCTGCAAACTGATATGAAAAAAATATATATATAAATAGGCGTCGGTTATTTATAGAAAACCGTCAGTAAAGACATACAACGTCAGTTATTTGATACAAACCGACGCCTAATAGTACAAACAACCCGACCGTGCAGGATAGCACGGCCGTGGTGTAAAAGGGGTCGGTTATTCATATAAAACCGACGCCTATAGTACTAAACACGGCCGTGCAGAGAAGCACGGCCGTGTCATCTTGAAGTACAGGCGTCGGTGGTTTAGTATATAACCGACGCCAACAGTGTTCGCGCCACAGAAAATGGCGTCATCTAAGGCACTTTATGTGTCGGTTATCTACTAAAACACTGACGCTATATTCTATATAGGCATCGGTTGTTTAGTAAATAACCGACGCACAAAGTGCCCTAGATGACGCCATTTTCTGTGGCACGAACACTTTTGGCGGCGGGTATTTACTAAACAACCGACGCCTATAGACAAATAGGCGTCGGTTAAAAAACCGACGCCGAAGTGTTCGACCTTTAGCGGCGCCCACATAGGCGTCGGTCGGAAACCGACGCCAAATGGGGTTAAACGACCGACGCCAAAGGCCGTTTCTATAGTAGTGGATCCTTAAGAAAATATGCTACACGGTTGATTACATATTACAATCACACTTATGCCCTAAGGGGATGAAGTATACCGTTCATGCTCCAACCGACCACATACTTCTCACAAGTCAGTACCATACAAGGTCAATGACAGAGTTGGATGCCAAGACCTCACCCGTCTCGGTCAGTACGAGACCACTGGCAGTGACATCCTATGTCAAACTGCAAAAAAAAGCATGCCAGGGTATAGTGGCATCTTCACTTAGAGTTACAGTTGCAACATGCACTCTTTTCAGGGAAAAACAGGCCTACATCCTTCCTTGATTATAAAATTATTGAGTCATGGCATATAGCCATACTCTGAGCCACGAGCCAGTTCACCGTGCTCATTACCAAGTGTACGACCACAGTCGTACTCGAGCTAGGATATGGCATATAGCCAATTATGAAGATTTTGGACGTAAGGGGTTCGGTCAACATATGGATGTCCAAGCTCACGCCCCAGCATATTCAAAAATATGCGCTCCAGGTAATCCCGTGGGAAAAACCCATTTCACCATTTTAGCAAATTCTGACGCTGATGGATCTATGTCCAGGGCAACAACATTTTATGGTTCCTAATGATATATTAAGTGCATTATAGTATTCTTTTAGCATCAAACAAGCTATAAGAAACAAATGCTACAAAGAAAGGTGTAATACATCTATCAAGTACTTTTCTAATATTTGCAACACATTTAGATACATAAAACTCAGGATCTCAGTCCCTTATCATATTATTGGGGATTCTTATCCCTTAATCATCATCATCATGATTATATGATCTGGGTATTTACTCCCTTAGATCATCACTGAACATTATTACCTCTGTAACAGGTAACTATTACCTCTAGGTCCTCAGACCAAGGTATTCATCACACTTGTTGTACAAATATTTCACATAGCTTACATGGTCCATTAAATATCTTGTCACCTCTCACTAGCCAACAACTATCTTTTAAGATATCTGACTGTACAAACATTATACTTGTTGTATAGATATTTAACATGGCTCACAAGGTCATTTAAATCTGTACCATATAAAACATCATAGCTCATACATAGCTATGCTCATCATCTCATGATTCTTTAATAGTTTGCACTTCATTTTTAAAACTCTAGCAGTATATGACATCACAATACAATTCATGAGAAATACATCCTTCCCATTATTAGGGTTAATATTGTCTATTTTAACCAAATAGGGTTTCAAATTCACATCATTACTATGTGATATAAGAGAAATACATCCTTCCCATTATTAGGGTTAGGATTTCTCAATCTAACCAATTAGGGTTGTAAGTGCATACCTTCACCCTTCATTAGGGTTAGGTTTTCCCCATATTAACAAATTAAGGATTTGAGATCATATTATCAAGAATCAAACCCTAATTCATACTCAACTCATTTTTTTGGAATATCAATGCATGCTTATTAACATGATTATCACATATGTTAAAGTTTCTCTCTTATCCTCATTAGGATTTTGATTGCATCATACTTTAGCTCAATCCTTCTCTTAAGGTACATTGGCCTACACTTAACACACTACATTAAACTCCTTATGTCTTAATGCATTACTTTACATAACACAATTCATGTGTTACTCCATCAATTACATTGAATTGAGATGCTTCCAACATATTGGGTATAAAGGTGTGTACTTGACACCATATCATACTTTCATATCAGGATTGAGGTGTAACATCATCACTATACTGCGCATCTGTATTGGGCATGTGGTATTGCCTCATCACCATATCGTTTTTGGGTGTATCCCCTATTACCATAACGTGTACCCAAATTGGGTTGGCTATCACTTAGATTTTATCATCTCAAGTTAAAGTTACTTAGCTTCATATCGTGTATGAGTTAAATTCTTGACCTCATATCGGGTATAAGAGTTATGCTTGATACCATATCATATTACAAGGTGTGCACTTCATGGCCATGTCGTGCATAGGATATGTGCTTCATCATTGTATTGTTTTAGAAGGACATTCACCTCACCAAATTGGGATACCATGTTGGATTTGCAATATCGGATTATCATATCGGGTTAGACCCTTATGCTCTTCTCTTTTCATTCCTTCAAGTGTTTAGTCCTATCATGTATCTGAGTGAAAAATTGGATATCTAGTTGAACCCTTCACAATCAACCCATTACAAAATGATATGGGTATGAAATTCCAAAGTGTGTCGGGTTTCATCCCATTATCTAAGGTTTCAACAACATATCGGTTAAAGTGTACAATTGACAACATATCGTGCATGAGGTATGGACTTGACCTCATATTGTGCACAAGGTGTATGTAGGTATCACTCATATCGTTCATGAGGTATCACTCATCTCTATATCGAGTTACCTATCATTTTGGGATTATCATATCGAGTTTCTCATCAGCCTCTAGGGTTTCAAACCATATCGGGTTAGGGTATAATCCTAACACCATATCTATTGGAGATGAATACTTGTCGCCATTGTTGGTATGTATGCCCATAGAGCAAGTCATGTGATGATTGTAGGGATACTTTGTAAATGACTTGAATAATAATAAAGGAAATTTCTGATCTATATGTTTAACTATTTCTGAGATGATAGTGTAACATGATAGATGTCTAAAGAATTGTTTTACTCAATGATGTATGCTTTTAGGTTAAGGACCTAAACAATGAGATCATACGGATGTTAAGAGTATACATTCTTGTTTAGTCCCTAGTCAGTTGTTATTGTGGAAATAACCATACACATCAATAACACTAAAGACTAGATTGTGTGTTGCTTGATGACAGAATCTCATTAGTCATGATATAGTGATATCAAACCAAGCACATAGGTACTTGTTAGAGAACAACTGTATTGGACAAACCCACTGTGAGAGTGACACATGGAACCACGATTTGGTAGTCACAGTCAACTCTCACAGTGATGGTGGTGAATGTGATTATTTGACCTGAAATCACTACACTCAACACATGTCGTTGGGTACACTTTGACATCATCAAACGCATTCCTGAAATATGGGTTGTTATAAAGGTGATGATTGCGTGACTTTGACACATGGGGCTTTTAAGGGGTGAGTGATAGATATGGGATTTGTCTCTTCTAAGGGAGTTTAATGTCTGTGGCCACTTGATGAGTAGGATTGAGAAAGGCATGCGCATGCATGTGTGAATCAATATGTGATATTGATGCCGCACACATCTCACCCAGTCTGCTCTGAGATCAAGGAAATGGATGAACGTTGAAAGGATGAATGTACCATGCCTTGAGTTCATTCAAGACATTAGTGACAAAGGAATTATACATTCGCTGTAACACCATTCACGGATTGTAGGATTGAAAGTTGTTCTCCAAATTTCTATTTCACTTTGGTAGCACTGATGTGTGACTAGGCACCGCTCTTTACTTATGAAGTCATAAGTGTTATGGACTTTCACTGCCAACGTGAAATGGACTTGTAGGGTCACACACATAGGATTTAACCTGGAAGAGGAGTTTATCCACAAATAATGTTTAGATTGATTACTAAAGGAGTTTAGTAGTTCAATTAAACACTTAGTTGATTGATAGCTCAAAATCATAGTGTTCAAGATGTTGGACCAATTGATTAGAGTATCAGATTGATTGAAACTACGATTGACTGATTTTGCACAATATGCACTTCCAACCGATTGACTCATGAGATGAACCGATCGACTCAGGTTGGTGAACCGATCAGCTCAATTGATAAACTGATCAGCTCATGTGACCAACAAAGATCGTTTGGAAAGTCAATTTTGCAAATACAATTTGTTTCACTTATACAAATTCAATTTGGATAAAGATTAATATTTGATTAATCGGAAACAAATATGAAAGTCAATTTGAGTTGGACCAGGACCACGAACTGATAGACTCATGTGATGAACCAATCGGCTCAAGGTCCCAAACGATCGGTTTAGGTGTGAACCGATCGGTTGAGGTGACCAAACGATCGTTTCAAGGTTGAAACGATCGGTTCAGCTGGCGCAGTTGGTTGTTTTGTGGAAAATCTCGAACCCTTCAACTCCTATTTAGTCCCACATTTCCCGAGGTAGAGAACTCTGTCCCATGACCCTCCTATATATATATGGGTATTGGGGGCTTCTCAAAGTGCAACTCAGTGCACCAGTTGCTCTGCAAAGTTGTCGTTCTCTCTGGTTTTGATAACCAAGAGAGAGCTCGAGCAAGTGCTACTTGATAAGGGAGGCACATCAAGGGAAAGACAACCGTAGAAAAGCAACTGGTTATAGGAGAGTGTGTCGGTGACTAGTACACCGATAGGAGGGTGCGACTCCTTTCGATTCCTTGTGGGACAAGGAGATCGGAGTTCCAGGCAGTCCGTGTGGACAACTACAGAGGCGGGAGACTTCTGCCGCTCAGAGGACAGCTGTCAATCTTGACAGTCCCAGTGAGACCAGGAGCTGCTCACACACCGTCCAAGACTGGAGGTGAAGACCACGCAAGCCTTGAGGTAATATCACTGAGCAAGCCTCGGGATAAGGTACACATCCATAGACCATCCTTCCTATTGTATAGACGTTGACGCGATTCCTTTATCCTGGGTTTGGGAGAAGAAAATTTTGTTTCCGCTGCCTTCTCTGTCTCCCTCAAAACCCAACAGTGGTATCAGAGCCACGCCAACTGCTCTATTCTTTAGGATTGTCGATTTGATCGATTTTGGTTTGTTTCCTTTATTTATTGCATACGATGCGAATAAAATTGGCTGTATGCATGTCCAATCCTAAATCCACCAATCCCTATATACATATATGATATGTAATATGAATGCACTCGATACGCGTCTCCCTTAAACGAATTTTGTGGTGGATGTATAGCATGGTTATGGCCAATAAACCCTATGTTTGTGTGTGCTTGGTTGTAACTTGAGATGACTCGAGATTTCTTTCCTACCTTTGCTCCCCCCGAATGTAACTCAGGGTTTCCTTTTTCGAATGTAAAATAGGATAGAATTTTATTTCCTGTTACATTAAAGAACGGCGGACATCTTGATGTCCGGTTCGAGGAGAGAGACGAGCGAGTGGTGACCTGAGGAGATGCACGACGACTAGTGAACCGATCAGCTGGAGGCACCATTCGATCGACTGGTGGCACCCAACCAACCAGTCCGATGGCGAGCCGATCAATCATGGAGATGAGTTGATCAAACCTAGAAAGGTGAAGCATAGAGTTCATCTTGTACAGGTTGCATGTGATGTGAACCTAGATGACCGTGATTCCTCTTGGATCAAGGAATCACATTAGGATGGCCATAATCATTGCTTTTATCATTTCACATGTTTTCTGTGGGATATAGCATGTATATAATACTTACTATATTGTGGTGATGGGATATGTATCTATACCTATAAAAACCAAATCCCTCATTAAATATTAAAGTTTTAGATGCCTTCCAAATGTGACACATGTGAAAAGCTTGATCGACCAAGTGTGGGCACGCCCTAACGTGGTACACCGTCTATCTCGTGGAAGCATGAAGGATGGATATGTGGGTCTACCCTAGCAGGGTGCATATTCATCGTGTTGGCTTTGGGTCGGACTTAACAAGGTGACCTAGATAGGATCTAGCACCTTGAGGCATGGAGGTGATCATGGCAAGGAGTTTTGCATGACATCTTTTAATAGTTGCATGTGATGCAATTGGAAAGAGTTGCCTACCTAGAAGATCTAAGTTGTGGGTGACATCCCTAGCTGGTCCATGACTCAGAGGATTTCAAGATCTTGACCCACTAGAAGATTGTAGGCTGCAATCTTCCGAATTGATGGTGAGGGCTGTCAATTTGAAACAAAATAGTGGGAGTGGTAATTAATTAAAGGCCTAATTAACTACTGTCAAATTTTATTCAAATCAAATCAAATCAAGAGGAGTTTTGACAAATGCAATTTTCTCTTGTAGAATGGAAAAAGAATCATCTTTTAAAATGGGCAAATTAATTGAGAATAAATTCCATAACTGGTTGAGGATTGTGAGAAGTGTTCTGCATAATCCAGAAATATTGGTAGCCTTTGAATCCACTCTATGTGCGATTAAGAAGATGGATAGTTCATTGATGGAGATCAATGGAACAGAGTCTAAGGACAAAGGTGAGGGAGAGAAGGGTTCTCTTGCCAAACCAATGTCAGAATCTTTTGCGCTAAAAATAAGGATTAATATTTGATTAATCGGAAACAAATATGAAAGTCAATTTGAGTTGGACCAGGACCACAAACCGATCGGCTCATGTGATGAACCGATCGGATCAAGGTCCCAAACGATCGGTTCAGGTGTGAACTGATCGGTTGAGGTGACCAAACGATCGTTTCAAGGTTGAAACGATCGGTTCAGCTGGTGTAGTTGGTTGTTTTGTGGAAAATCTTGAACCCTTCTACTCCTGTTTTGTCCCGCATTTCCCGGGGTAGAGAAATCTATCCCATGACCCTCATATATATAGGGGTATTGGGTGATTCTCAAAGTGCAACACCGTGCACCATTTGCTCTGCAAAGTTGTCGTTCTCTCTGATTTTGGTAACCAAGAGAGAGCCCGAGCAAGTGCTACCCGATAAGGGAGACACAACAAGGGAAAGACAACTACAGAATAGCAACTGGTTACAGGAGAGTGTGTCGGTGACTAGTACACCAACAGGAGGGTGTGACTCCTTTCGATTCCTTATGGGACAAGGAGATCGGAGTTCCAGGCAGTCCATGTGGACGACTGTAGAGGCGGGAGACTTCTGCCGCTCGGAGGACAGCTGTCAATCGTGACAGTCCTGGTGAGACCAGGAGCTGCTCAGACACGTCCAAGACTAGAGGTGAGGACCGCACAAGCCGCGAGGTAATGTCACCGAGCAAGCCTCGGGACAAGGTATGCATCCACAAACCATCCTTCCTATTGTATAGACGTTGACGCAATTTCTTTATTCTGGGTTTGGGAGAAGAAAATTTTGTGTCTGCTGCCTTCTCTGTCTCCCTCAAAACCAAACATCCATATCATGCTCATGGTGTGTATATGCTTTACTCATATCACCCATGAGGTATACACTCCTCACCATATTGTGTTTATGGTGTGATCATATCAACATGTCAAATTACTTATCACCTAGGGTTTGCTATATCGGGTTGGAACATATGTTTGACTCCATGTCGTGCATAGGGTGTATAATTGATCTTATATCAAGTACATAGTATATTCTTATCAACATATCGTGCACAAGGTGTGCACTTCATTATCATAACATGCAAGAGGTACCTACTCATCACCATATCATGCTATTGGTGTGTTCACCTCATCATATCAGGTTAGAGGTACTGCAACCCAATATCGGGTTGGACCTTGATGATGTCGTCGTCATCAACCTTTAGACTCTCGTTCTTACTATTCTAGATCATGGACAACAGTTCTAAGTTACTAATCGAACTCATGGATTCATCAATTATGCAAGAGAATTCGTAATTGGAAGTAGAGAAACAAGTATATCAAAATTGAAGGTGAATAATAACATAGTTGGGTTCAAGTTATATAACCCGCCTCAAGAACAACTTCAAAGCTCCAAGATCCAAAGATTCACGTTCCTAAGGTTGAAGATGAGCTTATCCAAGGTCCAAGGCTCGTTTACAACTCCTCCATATACAAGGAATCACCATAGTTAAGAACTTGGTGAGGAAGAAAAGAGAGGAATAACTATAACCCAAGAATCATACTTCAACTAAGGCTGAAGATGACCATAGCCTTACCTTAAGCTTGGTGCTCGAGCTCCCCTTGATACTTGAGCTAATATGCACGATATCTAAGAGGGTATACATGACATCTCAAAGAAAGAGAGTTTTAGGGTTAATTTGTAAACTTTCATTAGTAGGTGAGACGAGAGGTATATATATTTGGAGTTCATGAAAGAGAGTGTATAAGAGGTGTCTTCACCATATGCTACTAGGTCACACGTGGCCATCCATGGTTGACACATGTCCATGCATGCACTCACATTAGCTTGACATGCAAAATTCTCGAGGATAATCTAGAGATGATATTTCAGCCATCCCTTATCTTGTTGAATAAGATATCTCATCTTTATCTCACAAATATGCAAACTGATACAACTTTTACAAGGAGCATCTAACTCATCATGGATTACCTCCCTGAGGTGCTTAGGTTGTCATGGCCTTTGCCAAGTGTCCACAAACCAATATGGCATATCCTCTATGGCTCCTTGGCTGATAGGCATTCCCATTTCAAGTCTACAACTTGATACAACTCAAGTAAGGGCTTCAACTATACATCATCTCTTGGTTTTTCCATCACCAAGATTACCATCATTCAAAGATGATTCAAACATGGTGTCTCCTTCTTTCTCTCTCCTCTAAATGATACATAGATAAGTAGGGACACTTTAGAGGTGGTAATTTTCATATCATCCCTATATTTTGGGTAAATTATAATTTGTACCAAAATTGGTACACAAGTCATTGCCATTATTCAAATAAGTTCAAACTTGGAATTTACGCTTTTCACAAGCCACCACTTAGCATCATCCTCTCTCTTAAGAAATTAAAACACTTAAGGCACATTCAACATGTGACATATTGTAATATAACTCCTCATCTTGGATAAATTACACTTTACACTCAGACTATCATATAATGCACAAATAGTTTGTATTTAAGCTCACACTTATTAATAAACTTCACAAAGAGTCTTAATTGATAGAATAAGTTTGTAAATAACTTCCTTAAGAAAAACTTGTAGGGTTAAGACATAACCCAGGTCAGGGATGTTACAATAAGTAAAACAGATTTATTTATCAATTACACAACCTCCACCTACCCATCCAATTAAAACCCGCCACGTCACCCCCCACAAAACCACCCACCCAGCTGACTGCGTGTAGCACCCACGCATGAGGGTGTTATGCGTGACCAGATCATTTTCAATATATTAATGTTTCGAAGAAGATCTGGTCACGCGCACCCCGGTCAAACGCAGCTCACGCACGTCGATTGGTTGGTTTTTTTGGGAGAGAGGCTGATTTGGGGTGACGACGTGGCATGTTTTAATTGGATGGATTGGTGGAGCTTGTGTAATAGGCAAATAAAATTGTTTTGCTTATAACTTTTGAACCGTGATGAATTTTTTGACGAAACAAAATTATTGGACTCATTATGAAAAATGCATTCCAACAAGACTAATATTGATATATTTTTAACCAAAAAATACAAAAATGATATGAATAGGTGACTCTAGGTGCCTATGAACCATTTTGGGCATCAATTAACAATCTTGGGGTGTCAATTAGCCATTTATGGGAGTCATTCAGTTATTATTTGACGTGAAGTGTCCTTATATCCTATTTAATGTGTACAACTACATTTGGGCGTCATTAAGTTGTTCTTGGGTGTCAAAAAAACCTATTTGGGCGCCCTTACGTTGTTTTTAGTTGTCAATACCTCATTCGGGCACCATTTTTATACTTTTGGGTGTCAATGAACTATTTTGGGCGTCAATTAACTATTTTTGGGTGTCAATAGTAATTTATGGGCTTTTTATACTTCTGGGTGTCAATGAACCATTTTGGGCGTCATTAAGTGGTTCTTAGGTGTCAAAACAGACCTATTTTGGAATCATTATGTTGTTTTAGTTGTCAATACCTTATTTGGGCATCATCTTTATACTTATAAGTGTTAATGAACCATTTTGGGCATCAATTAACCATTTTTGGGTGTCAATAACCATTTATGGGTTCCATAGCATCCAAAAATGGCTAAATAATGTCCAAAAATGACTAAACAGCACCCACAAATTGCTATCAATTAACTATTTTTGGGTGTCAATAGCTATTTATGGGCATCTTTATACTTTTGGTTGTCAATGAACTATTTTGGGCGCCATTAAGTGGTTCTTAGGTGTCCAAGCAGACCTATTTCGGCATCATTATGTTGTTTTAGTTGTCAATACCTTATTTGAACGTCATCTTTATACTTTTGGGTGTCAATGAACCATTTTGGGCGTCAATTAACCATTTTTGGGTGACTTTAATGATAAAGACGTGGTGTCAGTTACATGAATAAGCCCTAAAAATCTTTTGACCACATGACCTTTTCCATTAACAAATCTCAAAACAATTGCCATTTGTTCTTTGTTGGAAATGTCTCGAGCTTCATCAACCAGGATGCTATAGTTTTCATCTTCTATCTCTTGCAATATCATTTTAGTTGTATCCATTGCAAAAGCATTTACTATATCAGTTTGTATATCATGTGCTATTAACTTTAAATTCTCAGGAGCATTATCTAAGACAACACCTTTGACTTCATCATTGTGTTTGGCTAGAAATTGCAACAATTCTAAGAAATTGCCTTTATTTTTTAATTCATTGGATTCATCATGGCCTCTGAAAGCTAAGCCTTGTCGTAGCAAAAATCTAACACAATTAATTGATGCATTTAACCGTATGTCATAAGCACTTTCAGCAGCCTTATATTGGCTTTCAATAACATATTGAATACTTTGTTTTTGCTTCATTAGATCCTCACACTTTTTTAAAGCTTGGTTATGTGAACTATTAGGACCTCCTACATGAATTTGAAGGGAATCCTTCTTTTTCCAATTAGTGAACGCTTTTGATATAAAAGCATCTCTTCCTCCTTGTCCTTCTCCCTCATGTATAAAAAGATAACAACATAAGCAATAGGTAGCATCTTGAGAAATACTATATTCTAGCCATGTTGGAAATTCACAAAACCATGCTTTGTTAAACCTTCTTAATTTAGTGCCAATCATTTTTTGAGGAAGTTTCTGTTTATCTGGTTGACATGGCCTGTTTTTAAATAAGATCTCTGAATTTCATCTCTTATAGATATCGGGTAATCATATATGTTAGGCCGCAACCCTGGATCTGGTTCAATTTCTTCTAAGTTACATTCAACTCTATTTCTTTTTCCTTGCAAGTCTATAACATCACCACGAGGAGTATTAGCTGGCATATTTTGTTGTTCAGTATTAGAAGCATGTGTTTCTGGTAAAGAAGTAGATATAGACTCTTGTGTTGATATTGCATGGTAATATCTCTTCATATCTGATAAAAAAATGTAGATATTATGTTATGATTATATATACAATTGTAAAATACTCATTTTAAATTATAAACAAAAAAAATTCAATAATAACTCAATAAGCATCAAATTGATGTGTATATTTTCAAACAGTGTACACAATAATTTATTGTAGGCTACTATTGGTAAAAAATATTCAAAGTGTATTTTTATTAAAAACATATTACCTAACAATGTGCAAGATTGGACGATGAAATATTGTTGTATCAAATAAATTCATATACAACAATCAACAATTTAACCATCTTGATTTTTATAAGAGAAAGTAAAAAAATTACCACAATGGCGGAGACGAAGTCAATTTCTCCACGGAAAGATAAAAGATAACTATGGTGATGTGCAACGGTCGAACAGACGAACAAGAATTGGTTTTTCAAATCTCAGCTGAGAAACTGTGACGAGACAAACAACCTGTCTGGAGGAGAGCAAAAGCCAAAAGTACGATGACTAGATGAACAACTTGAAATACAGATCTTGCAATTTTGAAGTCTGAATCCTTGAGAAATATAGATAATCCTTATGCAATTGGAGTGTTTAGTATGAACAACGGGTTGACATGCCTATGCTCCACGACAAGTCCGCAAGTCGCAACAGTAGAGACCGTCACCAGAGAGAAACTTAGAAATCTGAATCCTTGAAAAATATAGATAATCCTTGTGTAACTGAAGTGTTTAGTATGAATGGCTGGTTAGACATGCATGTATTCCACCAGCAAGTCGGCAACAACAAGTCGCAACAATAGAGACCGGAGAAAAAGGAAGAGACCTGGGACTCGCAGCACTATTGTTAATGATGGGGAATCTGGATGGTTTGGCAGCGTTTTAATGCAAGCATAATTGCCTTTTTTACTTTTGACGATTCGAATCTTCAAGATATTAAAAGTGGGGTCGTTTCCATTTCGTTAGATAGGTATTATCACATGTAAAATTTGTTTTGTTTTACAAAACGTGCTACATATCAACAAACGCGGGCAATTTCTAACACCGATGAATGTGCTTTTCATTATTATTAAAGTGATCAACAGCTTCTGGAATGCTCCCATCGTCACCAAGTGAAAAGGAAGCCATGCGGAGTGGCACATTTCATGGGCAAGGTAAATAAGTACATGCATTTTTAAAAGTGGAGGGGGGGCACTTGCCCCGTCTTGCCCCCTCCCGCCGCCACTGCTTCTTTTTCCAATTAGTGAATCCTTTTGATATAAAATAATCTCTTCCTCCTTGCCTCTCTCCCTCAGGTATAAAAAGATAACATCATAAGCAATAGGCAACATCTTGAGAAATAATATATTCTAGTCATGTTGGAAATTTACAAAACCATGCTTTGTTAAACCTTCTTAATTTAGTTCCAATCATTTTCTGAGGAAATTTATATTTATTTGGTTGACATGGCCTGTTTTGTAAATAAGATTTCCGAATTTCATCTCTTACAGATACCGGGTAATCATATATGTTAGGCCGCAACCCTGGATTTGGTTCAATTTCTTCTAAGTTACATTCAACTCTATTTCATTTTCATTGCAAGTCTATAACATCACCACAAGGAGTATTAGCTGGCATATTTTGTTGTTCAATATTAGAAGTATGTGTTTCTGGTAAAGAAGCAGATGTAGACTCTTGTGTTGATATTGCATGGTAATATCTCTTCATATCTGATAAAAAAATATTTATATATTATGTTGTGATTATATATACAATTGTAAAATACTCATTTTAAATTATAAACAAAAAATTCAACAATAACTCAATAAGCATCAAATTGATGTGTATATTTTCAAACATTGTACAAAATAATTTATTGTAGGCTACTGTTGTAAAAATATTCAAAGTGTAATTTTATTAAAAAAAATATTACCTAACAATGTGCAAGATTGGATGATGAAACATTATTGTATCAAATAAATTCATATACAACAGTCAACAATTTAACCATCTTGATTTTTATAAGAGAAAGTAAAAAATTTACCACAATGGCGGAGACGAAGTCAATTTCTCCACAGAAAGACGAAAGATAACTATGGTGACGGGCAACGGTCAAACAGACGAACAAGAACTGGTTTTTTAAATCTCGGTTGAGAAACTGTGACGAGACAAACAACCTGTCCAGAGGAGAGAAAAAACCACAAATACGATGACTAGATGAACAACTTGAAATACGGATCTTGCAATTTTGAAGTCTAAATCCTTGAGAAATATAGATAATCCTTATGCAACTGGAGTGTTTAGTTTGAATAGCGGAGAGAAACTTAGAAATCTGAATCTTTGAAAAGCATAGATAATCCTTGTGCAACTGAAGTGTTTAGTATGAACGGCTGGTTAGACATGCATGCATTCCACCGGCAAGTCGGCAACAGCAAGTCGCAACAGTAGAGACCGGAGAAAAAGGAAGAGACCTGGGACTCACATCACTGCTATTAATGATGGGGAATCTGGTTGGTTTGGCAGCGTTTTAATGCAGGCATAATTGCCTTTTTTACTCTTGACGAGTCTTCGATATATTAAAAGTGGGGTCGTTTCCGTTTCGTTAGATAAGTATTATGACATATAAATTTGTTTTGTTTTACAAAACGTGCTACGTATCTGCAAACACGGGCAGTTTCTAATACCGGTGAATGCGCTTTTCATTGTTATTAAAGTGATCAACAACTTCTGGAATGCTCCCATCGTTACATCATATGTTTTCTATAAAATTACATCCATTGATTCGACAATTGTGTTTTCCTTAGCATGTGCATTCGTCCCTCTATATTGTCAACATGCCGCATTCAAAAACAAATTATTGAGTCCTTATAATTTACTTATTACGGGTTGATAAAAAAACCATATAAAAGACACAACATACTAGTAATTAAATTTGCAACTTAAACAAAATACATATACTATGATCGGACGCCGGTACTATAGGAGGACTCCTATAGAAATTTTATTTGATACCAATCAATCATTGGCACATGGGCACTATAAAATTTAATTATAAATACATACATGTGAGCTATCATAATCGAACTACACATCAATGTACAAATAAATATTTTATCTAATGTATATAATTACAATATTGTTTTATGTAATACTATTTTTTATATCTAGTTATAATTTTTTTTTAAAATTTATACTTGTGAGCTATCAGAATTGAATTACATATGAATGTACAATTTTTTAAGCAACACAACCAGATACAAATATACCTATATAAAAGTAATGTATAGAAAGTGAAATAGTATAAAACATAAAAGTATGAAAAAAATAAAGCATCAAATATTAATATATCTAGATAAAGATTTTTATATAGTTCTATATTAAGATATAAAAGATAATATTAAAGTGGAATAGTATAAAATATCAAATTATGTAAAAAAAATAAAGCATCAAATATTAATATAAAAATTCTATATTTATTGATATGGTAAATATAAAATTTATTTATAGATACATATGTAGTTTGATTTTGATAACTTACATGTACGTATGTAAAAAAAGGGCATCAGTACGTAGTTCGATTAGGATAGCTCACATGTAAAAGTATAAATAAGTACAATTTTACCCAATAAATAAAAAATTATTCACATCACAATACTATGTTATGTGTAAACGTGATAAGTATTTAAGTATGTGCACACAAAAAATAGTGTGTTACACCAGTTTATATATACACACAAGTATTTTTATGCATGGATGAATGCATACACATAGTCGTATATAGTTATATCGGTAAATGACAAAATCAACTGAATTAACCGAATGCTCACCCCTGCATAAACTGGTATAACACAAAAAAGATATAAATAAAGGATCTTGGTATGGATATTTTTTCCTTTTACCTATATAACTATATACGAGTATGTGTATGCATTCGTCTATGCGTATAAATACTTGTGCGTATATATAAAATGGTATAACACAATATTTTTTTCGTGTACATACTTAAATACTTGTCACGTTTACACATAACATAGTATTGTGATGTGAATAATTTTCTATTTATTGGGTAAAATTGTACTTATTTATACTTTTACATGTGAGCTATCCTAATCGAACTATGTACCGATGCCCTTTTTCACATACATACATGTAAGTTATCAAAATCAAACTTCATATGTATCTACAAATAAATTTCATATTTACCATATCAATAAATATATAATTTTGATATTAATATTTGATGCTTTATATTTTTTTGCATAATTTGATGTTTTATACTATTCCACTTTAATAGTATATTTTATATCTAAATATAAAATTATATAAAAATCTTTATCTATATATATATTAATATTTGATGCTTTATTTTTTTCATACTTTTATGTTTTATACTATTTCACTTTCTATACATTACTTTTATATAGGTATATTTGTATCTAGTTGTGTTGCTTAAAAAATTGTACATTCATATGTAATTCAATTCTGATAGCTCACATGTATAAATTTTTAAAAAATGTTATAACTAGATATAATAACTAATATTACATAAAACAATATTATAGTTATGTACATTAGATAAAATATTTATTTGCACATTGATGTGTAGTTCGATTATGATAGCTCACATGTATGTATTTATAATTAAATTTTATAGTGCCCATGTGTCAAGGACTGATTGGTATCCTATAGAATTTCTATAGGAGGCCTCCAATGTAGATCGAACATAGCAATAGATAAATAAAAAATAATTAGTGCATTTGATAAAGAAAAAATGAGTCAATACACAGATTCTATGTTCTTGACTCTTGCTTGCCAAAGTTTAAATTGTCTATGGTGGTTGGAGACGGATATATGTAGCCACGGGTTTCTTATATCAATGATCTAGTTTACATGATTTCTTTTCTCTAAAATTACATTCATTGCTACAACTATTGTATTTTCTTTAGCATGTGCATTTCTCTTATGTATTGTCAACATCCTACATGCCAATGTAGTGGCACTCGAGTGGTAAAGTAGATGTTGTATGATCGAGAGGTCACAGATTTGAAAACCCTTGGCAACAAGATGAATTAATTACCAATTAAAAAAAATCTAAAACTAGTCTACATAGAAAGATTATATCTAAAAAAAATAGAAAAGAGAAATATTGAGACCTTATGGTTTACATATTATAGAGTTGATAAAATAGTAAAGAGAAAGAGACAACATACTGGTAATTAAATTTGCAACATAGAGAATAATAGAAAGAAAATACATTTACTATGATCGTCCATCAATGTAGATCGAGTATAGTAGTAGATGAATAAAAAATAATTGGATGCGACAGTGGATCTGAGTGGAAGAGATCTTAATATATACAAAATCACAGAAATTAGTAAACAAATGAATTTGGTGAACATAACAAAGTAAAAAATCATCCAATACAAGGCCTTTATGTTCTCGCTTCCTACTTGCCGAAGTTTAGATTGTTGATGGTGGTTGGAGATCGATATCTATACTGACGAGTTTCCTATATGAATGATCTAGTTTACACCATATGTTTTCTCTAAAATTACATCCATTGCTTCGACTATTGTATCTTCTTTAATATGTGCATTAGTCCCTCTATATTGTCAGCATCCACTATTCCAAAATAAATTATTGAGTCCTTGTGATTTATGTATTATGGGGATAATTAATCAAACAAAAAGACACAACATACTAGTAACTAAACTTGTATCAGACAACTATTGAAACAAAATACATATACTATGATTGTCTATCGATGTAGATCAAGTAGAGTAATATATGAATAAAAATAATTGGATGCGAAAGTGGATATGAATGGAAGAAATCTTAATATATACAAAATGATAGAAATCATTAAACAATAGAATTTGGTGCATTTTACAAAGAAAAAAAATGATCCAATACAAGACTTCTATGTTCTCACTTCATGCATGCCAAAGTTTAGATTGTTGACGTTGTTGGAGATTGATATTTGTAATTATGGGTTTCCTATACGAATAATGTAGTTTACATCATATGTTTACTCTAAAATTACATCCATTGCTTTGACTATTTCATTTTCTTTAGCATGTGAACCCAACCCTCTATATTTTCAACATTCTGCATTCTAAAACAAGTTATTGAGTCCTTAGGGTTTACATATTATGAGTTGATAAAATTTCAAACAAAAAGACTCAACATACTAGTAATAAAACTTGAATCATAGACCATAATAGAAACAAAATGCATATACTATGATCGTCTATCAATCTAGATCAAGCATAGCAATAGACGAATAAAAAATAATTGGATGCAAAAGTGAATCTAAACGAGAGATCTTGCTATTAAAAAATGATAGAAATCAGTAAACAAATAATTTTGTTACATTTGACAAGGTAGAAAATGAGTCAATACAAGGATTCTATATCTTAAATCATGCTTGCCAAAGTTTGGATTGTTGATGGTGGTTGGACAATGTTATATGTCATGGGTTTCCTATAAGAACGATCTAGTTTACGTCATATGTTTTCTCTAAAATTACATCCAATGCTTGGACTATTGCATTTTGTTAAGCATGTACATCCGTCCCTCTGTATTAAACAACATGCATTCCAAAACAAATTATTGTGTCCTTATTGTTTACATATTACACGTTCATAAAAAAATCAATCAAAAAGACACAACATACTAGTAATTAAACCTACACATTACATGTTCATAAAAAAATCAATCAAAAAGACACAACATACTAGTAATTAAACCTATGTCATAGACAATAGAAATAAAATACATATAGTATGATTTTCTGTCAATGTAGATCGAGTAGAGAAATAGATGAGTAAAAAATAATTAGATGCGAAAGTGGATCTAAATGGAAGAGATCTTGGTATATACAAACTGACAAAAATCACAAAAAAAATGAACTTGGTTCATTTGACAAGGTAAATATTGAGCCAATACAACACTTCTATGTTCTCATTTCCTGCTTGTGAAAGTTTAGATTGTTGATGGTGGTTGGAGATCAATATTTATAGCCACCAGTGATCAATACTAATGATCTATTTTACATCATATGTTTCTTCTAGAATTACATCCTTTGCTTTGATTATTGTATTTTCTTTAGAATGTGCATCCATCCCTTTGTATTGTCAGCATCCTACGTTCTAAAACAAATTATTGAGTCCTTATGGTTTACATATTATGGGTTGATAAAAAAATCAAACAAAAAGACACGACATACTAGTAATTAAACTTGTTCATAGATAATAATAGAAACAAAATAAATATATTGTGAGCATTTATCAATGTAGATCTAGCAGAGCAATAGATAAATAAAAAATAATTGTATGTGAATGTGGCTCTGAATGTAAGAGATTTTGATATATACAAAATGACAGAAATTAGTAAGTAAGTGAACTTGGTGCATTTTACAAGGTAAAAAATGAGCCAATAGAAGGCTTCTATGCTCTTGTTTCCTGCTTGCCAAAGTCTAGATTGTTGGTGATGGTTGGATATCAATATCTATAGCCATGGGTTTCCTACATGAATGCAAAATACAATAGAGAATGTCTAAGTGAATCTTGGCACATATGATTTGAATATGTATATTTTACCAGTTTGGTTGCCCCTACACTTATCATAATCACTTAATCCTAAGTATTCTCCATTAAACTAGCTTTCAGTTGGCACAATTGCAAAGAGCTAAGACAAGGTCTTTGTGTAGTCAAATAACTCCCTACATATGAGAGTTGGTGGAAGTGAAGGGTTAGAATATAGGAAATGAGGGAATCATAGGTAGAGGAGAAAGAAGTTAGGTGGATGGAGGAGATATGGTTGATAATGTAGGAGGTGGAAGGAGATGGAAGGTGCAGTCATCATGCAGGAGCAGAGTAGAGAGTAGAAGTGCAGTCGAAACACAAAGAATAGATAGAAAGAGCAGAAGATGGCATCAAACAATGGGGTGATTAGTGGTATGAGAAGAAACTATTTATCTAGGATAAGAAAGAGTTATGGTATGGTGTGAGAATATAAAGAGTTAATTTAGGAGGGAAGTGTGTGGTTAACTATTTATCATTTAGTAGTCAAGGAAACACCTTGAGGAATAAAGTCAATTTAGTTAGGACCTTTATTCCTAACTATGTAGTCTTAACCTTGATAAGATTCTGTTGTAGTGAGAAAAATTCATGGCAATTTTTAGTTAAGTGATTACAAATCAATATGATATATGAATGTATTAAAATTAGAATAAATTTAGCAATTAAATGTGAGTGTAACTATAGTTATCAAAATGGAATGCTAAGGTAGAAAAGGTTGTACTATGATGAAAGAAATTAACGAGTACATATTATATCTACGAGCTACATCTTGAGGGATGTTAGGATACAACGAGGTGGTTGTATGAAAATATTCAATAAATCAAACATAACATGAAACTTCCAATTAGATACATAATTGAATATCTAAAATGATTCAGCTAATGATTGATACTAATCAAATGATCGAACAAAGAATGATCCTAATACTTTCAATGATTATGGATCCGATTGATAAGATACAAACAACTACTACTAAAGTGGAAATGCTAAAAACTAGGAAATACATCCAACTAATAAATGTTTTGTTGTTGATTTCCTTGCAATACATTATCAAGGGGCTATAACTAAGGGACCAAAAGACACTTCCACCTAAACCCAATGCAAATAACCCAAACAAGCCACCTTACTCACCCTATAAACATTTGAGAATAGGTGGGAACACCCTACATACAAAACCAACATCTCCTTATTCCATTAAAAAACACTTGTCAAACCAGCCCAATTGAGGTTTCATAGGACTAAGGTCAATAGGGATTTCCAACATATCCACACTCCCTTTAGAGTGTTTAACTCCATCATGAAAGATTTCATCATAGTCCTCACATTATAGAAGCACTATCTAGGACATAAAAGTTAGTGTCCACTGACGTGTATTTTACTACACGCTTAAACGCAAGTATACGCGTCGAGTAATATAGGCCTTTGTGAGGCCCGAGTCGAACTCAGGGACACATGAATTATTGGAGACTTCTATTAACTAATCGCAATCAGCTAGGCCAAATAACAAAGTAAGGTTTGTTGTCGAAATTAAAAGAAGATAAAATGAAACAAAGAAAACAACTGATTAAAGGTTAATTTAATCAATTCAAAAGGATATCTCTAGGATTGCTGTTTCGCCACGGGTCAACATTGTATTAGGTTTTATATAATTCCTCACTTTTCTCTCTCTATCCGGGTAGTGGCCTGAAAACAGAGTTACCCACTTTCGTGGTGTAACTCACTACTTAGGTTTAGGTTGATTCCACCGTCGTAGTAATCATTCCCCTAAACTAAGCGCATTATAAACGATCTCTCAGTTCCCACCATTAATTTTACAACTCTTTTGTCAAGGGTTTTATTGATTAATGTAGGTTTCGTTTCTTTTCAACCGTTAATCCTTCTGTCGAAGTGATTAAGGGCATTAAGCTATTATTATGGTGATCAAGCATAACAATATATATGGAGAAAACGAATCTATACCACGGATTTGAGAGAGAAAATATGAATTATCAATATAAAATTGTCATACAATGCATTCCCGGGCTACTCCCGGTTCTAAAGATGGAGGGTTTTAGCCTCTCATGTTCATCTTGCACGAATACATGGTAGAAATAGGGGAATTCATAAGAAAAACGTGAAACAAGTGGGAAAACCCCTGAACGGAGAAGAACCGGTAGATCCTTAGCGTAGAATACGAGCTTCCCCGCCTGTCGGTGGTGGAATTCGTCTTCGGCAGCGTCCGAATCACCCGGGATGAGCTTCTGGCCTCCGTTCTCCTTTCTCTCCTTCCTCGGCACTCGTGCAATGCAAAAATGAGATCCTCCCCTCGTGTGGGCGGCCGTCCTTAGGTATAAGTCCCTAATTAGGTCGTCAAATAACAACAGCCGTCCGATCGAGATCAAAACAGATCCAACACATATCTGCCAGCGTTGATACCATCGACGCGGGTCGATGGTATCGACCCAGCGGATTAGCGGCAGCTTTCCTTTCTTTTAGTCTGAGTGCCTGTGGTCATCTCGATACCATCGACTTGGGTCGATGGTATCGACTCTCTTTAGCGTCGGTTGTTGTCGTTTAGCGACGCTGTAGCCTCAATGTGTCGATGGCATCGACTTGGGTCGATGGTATCGACGGATTCCTCGCCAGCAATCTGAAGGGATCTCGATACCATCGACTTGAGTGTCGATGGTATCGACTCTGTGCTACTCCTCTCGGCTGGCAACCTGTGGCTTGGTCGATAGTATCGACTTCCGTCGATGGTATCGACGGAAGCAAATACTTATTTTTCCTAAAATTCCAAAACAAGACCAAATAAATCCACACAAATTATGATAATATGATAAATAATGCTCAAAATAGTAAAACAAAGGGGATTTGACATAAAGTGATGGCAAAGACCGAAATGAGTGAATTATGCAATATTATCCATAAAAATGACTAATTAGAGCACAAAACACCTAGCAAAAAGGTCTATAAATGCGACTCAAAATCATCGCATCAAACTCCCCTAAGCTTAAACATTGCTCGCCCACGAGCAACTGATCCTTAGAATAGAATTGCAGATGTCAACTAAAAAAAATCAACACACCAACCCACCTCCCATGTGACTCCCACTGAATGTTCTCAAACCGGCCCTCTCTAACCACACAACAGTAATTACCCTAAAGGCGACAATAATCATCAATAAGAGAAATTATCCTTCAAACCGATGAACACTATCACATAAGGCAGTTAACATAATAAAATTCGCCGATTCAGCATTGGTGCATCTTGTGATCGCCTACACTACATTGCTCGCCCTAACTACCATCTACATGGAAGCAGTTCTCCTGATAATCATTAGTGAGGAGAAATTCACGGTGGCCTACCAATCCGAGCAACGGGTGGATGGAATGGGTGGTTCATGGAAGAACTTGGAAGTATTGCACAGTTTCAATATGCATAAAACAAAATGTCCTAAATGATGCAAATGCAAATTAGAAATGACCTAATGCCTAAAATTGGGTGAAATGATACATGTCTTAACCTTCCACCTCAAAATAAGATGGAATTCTAATTAAGCCACATCATGTACTAAATTTTCCGATAATGCGAGTGATACCATGTTCCTTTCTCCTTCTTATTCCACTTTCTTCTAAATTCTTTTTTTTTCTTTCTTTTCTTAATTTTTTCAGATTTTCAGAATTTTTTTTGTAGCCCACATATCCATAATCGCTTAGAGATACATGTATTGGGCTGTTTTCTTCATGATTGGAAATCTTTGCAATATTTCGAAGGTATGGAACAGTTTAGATCACTTTTGAGGAAAAATTGAGATACATGATGTACTTTATGCCTGATAAACATGAAAGTCATGAGTGCAACTACATGGCATGCACCTAAAGGTGATGTGCATGAATCCCTATATTTTTCTCTTTTTATGCATAAGTATGGAAAATATCAATGCAATTCCTATCTAAATGCTATGCACACAAGAAAGAATTAAAACTGTACTTTACTTCCAATTCTTAGGTGGATTATGGAAAAATGAAGTGGAATGATCACAAGATTAGATGACTGAACCTTAGAAAAGTATTATGTGTCTCTCCCTACTGACATGTGTAGTGATTCAAAGGGTTCTCTCTCTTATATCCAATTAAGGTCTCATTACCATTTGGTTAGGTTAGGCTCAAACAACCGTTACTATCCACTTTTCATGAGTCAAAGGGAGTATAGGTGTGACATATTGTTTTAAAGTTGACATAATCAATCATTTTCATCGGACAAGTTCCCCAAGGACAACCAAGTCAAGCTATCCAAAAGACACAAAATTTTTTTTAAATTCCCTTAAATTTCCCATTAATACACAGTGAGATGACAACTTTTACGACATCCACAGTTACACTAGATAGATGTGGATCCTAAACAAAAACTAAAAATGCAAGAACAAATAGCAAAGCAAAAACTAAAAACAAACAAAAGAAAAGATAGAGCTGTTCCAGCTACCCCCCTAAGCTTGAATTTGACTATGGCCTCATAGTCAAAAACAATCTTAAGAGTGGAACAGAGATACCCAGATCATTCTTGTGGAGGCGGAGGTGGGTACTGTGGGGCCGTAGGATCCCAAGAAGGATACTCACCCTAGAAGCTCGGATCGTAATGGGTCCTCGGCGGAGGCTGTGGATAGCCTCCAAAGTAGCTCTGACTCCAGTAATGGTCGTAAAAGGGCTCCTGTTGCATCTCCATCCTTTGCAACCGATTGTGTATCTGTTGTTGGTTGTCGAGGAGGAGACGTTCAATCTCAAACATCACCCTTTGGTTGTCAAGTAACCGGTTCGTAGTATCCTGAATACCGGTATACATTTCTAGATGCTGCTGCTGTGTCTGATGTATGTCCTGCAACATCGTGTACATTCCCTGCATTGAGTAGACATCCTCGCCTTGCTGCGAGGGCTGTGGTGATGGCGGCTGGGGCTGTGATGATGAAGACGCACCCAGATGCATCCTAGGACGCTTCCGTGGTGCTACTCGTGCGCGAAGAGATGTGAAAGCCTCCTCTTCCTCCTCAGCCTCGCCTTCTTGTTCGTCATCACCACCTTCTTCTTCATCGGACTCGACGGCTATGATCGGCCACCGGAAGTGCTGGGCTCCCTCGATGTGGAAGACGGCGTCCGGCAGTGCGCATTCCTGGTAAGCGTGGTTGACGTGGCAGTGTGCGTACGCCAACCCATCCCAGAGAAGGATAAGGTTTGAACGGTGCAGATGTTGCACGTTCACCTTAATCCTCGTGGAAATCGGAGTCATGGACTAGAAATTCAGCCCCAAGTACATCGCCAATTTGGTGATGAGCCCACCAAAATGGATCGGAGCCTTCCTTGTGCTCCTCTTCACCACCAGGACGCGCTGCAGAAAGAACGCACCCCAGTTGCATTCTTGTCACTTCAGGAGCATGTAGAGGAAGAAAAGATCGCTCTCCTGAAACTTGCTCAATGCCAAATCACTCCGAGCAAAGAACGTAAGGCTCAACATCCGGTGTAGGACCCGGACGAAGGGATGCTCGAAGTCCGCTACCGCTGCATTGTGGTAGCTCACTGTCTTTCCCGCCGGCACTGTGACTAGCTCGGCGAAGATCTTGTCGTAGTCGGTGCGGGAATCTGGGCGTCAGTGATCATGTTGGGAGTGGTTCCAGTTAAAGATGTTGTTAAACTGCTGAAGAGTGATGTTGTAGTTGATGTTGAACAGCCGGAAGGACACCCTCCCCTTGATCCACTCACGGTCTGATGCCACCACATCGTTGGGTACGACGCAGACGTCGAGGGACGCCATAAACTCCGCCACCAATTCCTTGTAGGTGGGCCATTCGCCGAAGAACGGCTGCCCATCTGCATGGCGCTCCAGCTCACCTGGCCTTATGCTGGTGTGGCGTGCTTGACCCTTCAGCACATAGGCCAAGTTGGCCTCGAATCCCAGATCACGGATCATTCCCCGGTCCACATACCGGGTCGGCTCGATCTTCTGCTTCATGATCTCCTCATAGACCTTCTTCACCTCCGCGGAAGGGTGAGCCAGACGCGAACGTGAGACTGAAGCAGTAGGGGGTGGAACAAACTCCACAATCTCGTGCGAGGATGATGATCCGGCGGCGTGCACCATTGTTTCAAGAAAGATGGGATTAGAAGAAGAGAGCTCGGGGGAGATGGAGAAGTGATTCTCCGCTCGGTGAAGATCCCTGCTCGATGTCGCTTATCTTCAGTCTTGGATGGCTTGGGGGAGTGCTCTGCACAAAGGAGGACGTTTGCTCTGAAGGTGTGACGTCAAATGACGTTGCAAGTCTCCTTAAATAGACTTGGCCGGCGCTACTGTCGACCCGTCGATACCATCGACGCGGGTCGATGGTATCGACACGTCTCGATGCTATCCGCCTCCCTCACAAGTATCGATGGCTGACGTTTGCTGGATCGGGAAATCCGGATTGCTGACCTGTCGATACCATCGACGCAAGTCGATAGTATCGACGCAGCACCCGGATCGCTGACGTGGACTCATGATCGTCATCGATGCCTTGGCGCGGATCGGTGACATGCATGTCGATACCATCGACGAGGGTCGATGGTATCGACTTGCTTTTATTGCGACACCGCCACTTCTTCAATTTAACCTGTGATCATGTCGATACCATCGACGAGGCCGTCGATGGTATCGAGTTGACTGAGCAAAAATCTTCTGAACTTCTCCAGAGATCTCGATGGTATCGACTGGAATGTCAATACTATCGACATTTTTATTGTGACCTGCCTGTAGGTATGTCGATACCATCGACGGTGGCGTCGATAGTATCGACTCAGTGCAATTTTTGCAGCTGTCAACCGGAACCCATGTCGATACCATCGACGAGTGTGTCGATGGTATCGACCCTGCCTGTGCCTGCACATTGAACAAATGGATCAAGGTATCTTCTTTACACTAAAATTAAACGAAATAAAAGCAATCTATGACTAAAATTAACCTATCCTAATGTACCAATGGTTGGGTTGCCTCCCAACAAGTGCCCTTATTTAACGTCTTAGGCTAGACAGTGTGACAATCATCATCTTTTCACCTTGGGAACTGCACTTAGAGGATCATTCGGTAATTTGAATTCAACACGATCTCCTCCAATGCCCAAAGACAGAGTACCTCTCCCTAAGGCAGTCACGACATCTGCTGTTGCTTGAAATGGTCTTCCTAGAAGAATTTCACAGCTTTGGAGCGGTGGCATATCAATAACAACAAAATCCACCGGGAATATGAATCTATCCACTTTGACTAGAACATCTTCACATACTCCATAGGGTCTCACGGTAGACCCATCCGCCAATTCAATTGTTGCGGCTGACCTCTTTATCTCTTTTAACCCCAGCTTTTGAAATGTCGCCAAAGGCATGAGATTTATGCTAGCGCCAGAATCACATTGCGCTTTAGGAAAATGTTGACCACCTATTGAGCACGGTATGTAAAAACCTCCTGGGTCTTTTCTCTTCTTTGGTGAACTCCCATGAATCATAGAGCTCACCGTCTCATTCATCCAATAAATTTCACCGTCTTTTATCCGCCTCTTCTTAGTGATGATTTCCTTGATGAACCTCCCATAAGAGGGTACTTTCTCAATCATCTCCACTAATGGAATATTGATGTGGAGTTTTTGAAATATCTCCAGGAATTTCTTAAAATGACGATGCTCTTTCTTCGACTTAGAATTGGCCGGATCTGAAACATCAGCTGCATCAACACGCCTGTGAGGTGGCACATAAGCACTTTTCGGGGTTATCTCCCCTAAGCTTGCTTCAATCACTCCCTCGGACGTGGTCTTTGGCAAGACAACCTCAATGGTCGCAGCTTGTTGTGGTTTCTCTCTCACGTTCGCTGTCTCCACACGTGCACAAACAACCTGCAATTCATCTTCTTTCTTACATGAAGATACAATATTCACAACTCTTTGTGATTTTCTGAAGAACGGGTTTCCACCCGGCAATCCATAGTACATGCGTGGATATGGTATCGCCGGTGTTGCATTCACATTGAAAGTCATTTTTCTTTCTTCTACAACTTCTTGCACCTGCGATTCCTCCTCAGTGCTTACCACAGACATGTACTTGACTTGATGGTGTGCCTGAGCCACATTTGCATTCTCGACTGGTTTTTGTTGATTGGCATGCTTGATGGCCGCCACGTCACTCGAAATCTGTGCCACGGTGGTTTCTAATGCCCGCATTTGTGCTCTATGGTTTTGCAGCGTCTGCCCAAACTTGGTTAGACTATCACCTTGAGACTGCAATTGTTTACCAAACATGGCCATCATCTCTTGGTTTTGTTGGACCATTTGACTTAGTAATTCGTTGTTCTTATCCTCGGCTCTCTGCTGTGACTTGGCATCCGTATCCTGCAGAAAATTATTTGGATCCTTCCATGAAAACTTTTTATCCTTCCTCCATGCATAGTCATTGTTTCTATAGCCCTGTTGTTGCATGAATTTCGCTTGGGCCTCCTCATCTTCAGATGCATCTTCCTTAGTTAGCAGCTTCTTAGCTAGAAGATCTAACTTATCGTTTAGCTCCCTAACTATTCTGGATTCACCAGCAGCCTTGGCCTGTTCCACTGCACCTCTGTCGCCCCATGACTGTTTCCTAGCCATGTTCTTTAATATCTCCCAACATCTGGTATCCGTATTATTCAGAAAGAATCCGGATCCGGCTGAATCAAGATTACTTCTATCGTGCTCGGAGAGAGCAAAATAAAAGATTTTCACTTGTGTTTCCCTATCCAGCCCATGATGTGGGCACCTCCTCAACATAACCTGGAATCGCTCCCAGGTCTCAAAATATGTCTCACCCGCCTGTTGGGTGAAATTGTGAATCTTCCTAATCATGTCGTTGGTCTTCTCAGGAGGGAAAAACCTTTCGAAGAAAACATCCACCATATGATCCCAAGACTCCACGAACTCATTGTCTAGATTATCTAGCCACTCTCTTGCTGCTCCCGCCAAGGAACTTGGGAAAAGCTTGAGATACAATGCATCTTGTGGAAACCTGTCTATTTTTACCATGTCGCAGTTTTCAACGAACTGGATGATGTGTGCAACTGGGTCCTCATTCTTCAGCCCGTGAAATGCATTTGATTTTACCAAGTTAATCAATGCCGGATCGATCTTATATGTTGGTATGTTGATCTCCTGCTTCTTTATAGGCCCCTTTGAAGCTGATGAAGAAGACGCTTTGATCTTCTCCCATATTGTCTGTGGTTCGGCCATTTCTTCTGCTTGCTCTTGCTCAGATTCAGAATCAATGTCGCTTTGGTGATCTTTCTCGTAGTAATCCTCGTCCTCTGGTCCCGGAGGTGGAACCTCAGGTGTGCGATTCGCGTAGTCTGCGCTACGTGTATGCACCATGCAAAGTACCTGAAATAAGAAAATCGGGGTTCAGTACTATGCTTTGAACGAGTAAACACAATTATAGAGAAATTTAAGAATATTTAAAATTGTTTCAAAATAAAAAAAATTGTGGCCTAGAGTGGCCGCTCTTAGCACTCAAAGTGCCAACAATTCGCCGTATCCCCGGCAACGACGCCAAAAACTTGACGTGTATTTTACTACGCGCTTAAACGCAAGTATACGCGTCGAGTAATATAGGCCTTTGTGAGGCCCGAGTCGAACTCAGGGACACATGAATTATTGGAGACTTCTATTAACTAATCGCAATCAGCTAGGCCGAATAACAAAGTAAGGTTTGTTGTCGAAATTAAAAGAAGATAAAATGAAACAAAGAAAACAACTGATTAAAGGTTAATTTAATCAACTCAAAAGGATATCTCTAGGATTGCGGTTTCGCCGCGGGTCAACATTGTATTAGGTTTTATATAATTCCTCACTCTTCTCTCTCTATCCGAGTAGTGGCCTGAAAACAGAGTTACCCACTGTCGTGGTGTAACTCACTACTTAGGTTTAGGTTGATTCCACCGTCGTAGTAATCATTCCCCTAAACTAAGCGCATTATAAACGATCTCTCAGTTCCCACCATTAATTTTACAACTCCTTTGTCAAGGGTTTTATTGATTAATGTAGGTTTCGTTTCTTTTCAACCATTAATCCTTCTATCGAAGTGATTAAGGGCATTAAGCTATTATTATGGTGATCAAGCATAACAATATATATGGAGAAAACGAATCTATACCACGGATTTGAGAGAGAAAATATGAATTATCAATATAAAATTGTCATACAATGCATTCCCGGGCTACTCCCGGTCCTAAAGATGGAGGGTTTTAGCCTCTCATGTTCATCTCGCACGAATACATGGTAGAAATAGGGGAATTCATAAGAAAAATGTGAAACAAGTGGGAAAACCCCTGAACGGAGAAGAACCGGTAGATCCTTAGCGTAGAATACGAGCTTCCCCGCCTGTCGGTGGTGGAATTCGTCTTCGGCAGCGTCCGAATCACCCGGGATGAGCTTCTGGCCTCCGTTCTCCTTTCTCTCCTTCCTCGGCACTCGTGCAATGCAAAAATGAGATCCTCCCCTCGTGTGGGCGGCCGTCCTAAGGTATAAGTCCCTAATTAGGTCGTCAAATAACAACAGCCGTCCGATCGAGATCAAAACAGATCCAACGCATATCTGCCGGCGTTGATACCATCGACGCGGGTCGATGGTATCGACCCAGCGGATTAGCGGCAGCTTTCCTTTCTTTTAGTCTGAGCGCCTGTGGTCATCTCGATACCATTGACTTGGGTCGATGGTATCGACTCTCTTTAGCGTCGGTTGTTGTCGTTTAGCGACGCTGTAGCCTCAATGTGTCGATGGCATCGACTTGGGTCGATGGTATCGACGGATTCCTCGCCAGCAATATGAAGGGATCTCGATACCATCGACTTGAGTGTCGATGGTATCGACTTAGTGCTACTCCTCTTGGCTGGCAACTTGTGGCTTGGTCGATAGTATCGACTTCCGTCGATGGTATCGACGGAAGCAGATACTTATTTTTCCTGAAATTCCAAAACAAGACCAAATAAATCCACACAAATTATGATAATATGATAAATAATGCTCAAAATAGTAAAACAAAGGGGATTTGACATAAAGTGATGGCAAAGACCGAAATGAGTGAATTATGCAATATTATCCATAAAAATGACTAATTAGAGCACAAAACACCTAGCAAAAAGGTCTATAAATGCGACTCAAAATCATCGCATCATCCACTACATATGTTCCCCACTTTACTTGTCCTACGATGCTAATATGGACTATGTCTATTAACTAAATCTTCAATAAGAAATGTGAAAATGAGGTGTGCCCCTGCATTTCTTGGGTATATTCAATAATCACAAACAATACAAGGTCTAACTCATTGGAAACCACAATGGCAACCCTCAAACTCTATAAAATCAACCATCGCCTATCATTTACATGGTTAGCACCTACCAGCCTAGGTTAGAAACTATCTCAAACACTGTCATCCCAGCCTTGTCTTCAAACCCTAAAACTCTTGAACAACCTTATAAGTTTGGGACATGCGGGATTTGGGAAGGTAACTCTCATATATAGTGCTTCTAATCTTCTTCCCTTGGTAAATAACGAAGGAGAGCAAGCCATCTTCATTTCAACATCTTCCAAGCAAGGTATAGAATAGGTCTAACCACAATGTAGAACTCTCCTTTTATCATAAGTAAATGACCCCAATATTTTGTGATGATATGAGCACACTATAAAATGTATTATTATTAACTTCCTTTTTTGACCTACAAAACATGCATGCCCAATATTTACACCAAAAGTTTCATTTGGCCTTATTTAATCACACAAACATTCTCTTCTTACCTTTTTGAGGTTGGTAAGATCATATTCAGGTTTGTGGCTACCACTTTCACGACATGTAACCTAGCACCATACTGAGTTTTTGTATGTTGATATATGCTTTTATATTGATGACATAGAGTTTCAAACTGGTTGTCCTTGTTTTCAACACAAAACATAGAGGTGACTCCACTTTCAATCCCATTCGATGCACTTATTTACACACGAGTATGGATTCCTGACCAAAGTTGCTAAAAATATTAGTAAGTTTGAGAGTTTTTTAAAGTTCACTATTGTGGGTGCACATTTCCTCACCTTCCCTAAATCACAATGCTATTCATGGATTGGACAACATGATTTTTCCCCATACACATAATATGAGGACTCCATGAAAACCCACCCTAGTTATACACCCACTCTATTTTGGAGTCTTCTATACTGTCTCGATCAACAAAATTGCATGTCTCGCGTGTATTTTTTAAAGGTTTCTATGGATGGCCTCCTGGTGCACGCCACCTTTGGATATAACATGCAGGGCCTCCAGTCGTGAGAGGGTATCATAGATCCAACAATCAGATATATGGATGAAAAGTAGGAGACAATGTAAAGGGAAACCACCTAGATGCATGCTGATTGTGTGGCTAATTTCTAAAGACCGTTGACTACCTCAAATTTCAAGGGGGATGCACAACTGATGTGAGTTCATCTTTATCTTTGTTATAAGAAAACATGAGAAAAGATAATAAATGAGTTGACACGATATTCAGTCTAAAGTACGTTCACTCTTGGATGACTTCCTCCTACAAGCCATGGAGATCATCCCTACCCTAATCATGTCATAAATGATTATTGTCTTTATAACATGTCCTCCTTGTTTTTGTTTTCAACCGTTTGTTCCACAATTTCCGTGTTTGGTTCAATTCTCATTTTATAACTTTTGACAGTATAGGAACCCATATTGGACCTGGCTTGTTTGTCTTTATTTAATATGAAACTAGCCAACTATACACATAAAATGTTAAAAATGCATCCATTTGGACTATTCCCCTCAATTTTTTCTGTCTCTTTTGATCATATTGACTTACTTTTGACATCCACTAGGGAGACCCTTATCTATATTATTTGGTTCAATAATGAAGTTACTGTACATGTGTTACCTTTTCTAAAAGTTAATTCTCCCCATAAAGCATCCCCTATGCACTAATAATATCATTTCCTTGTCTGTTGATTAAAAAGGGAGCACATTACATAGTTAAATTGTATATTCCCAAAATTTTATTATGCTTCATTTTATCCCTAATTTGTTTGTTCTTATTGATTTATGTGTAGTCCACTTGTTCATCATACAATGCCTACTATGAGTATTGGGTTAAAAGTCAAAATAGTAAGATTCACCATCTTATCGTACGGTGTCAAGTATGGAAGAGTAATACTCATGCTAACTAGTCCTACTAAAACTAGGGCATACATAATGACAATGTAATTGGATAAGAGGATCGTAATTTAGCCCTGACATTTCCACTTCCTTGTGCATATGATTCCAGATTCCATAATAAGAATTTATATCAAGGGTACTACCCTAACTTGGTGAATGAAGAGGCCAATGCATAATGAAGCAAACAACATCCCTCTAGTGAAAATAATGATCCCCATTTTTTTATTTGTAGGTAGAGTGTGGTTTATTGATGATATACATGTTAAAACTCATGTGGAAAAAACCGTGGACAAAACATGTTATCAAAAAGCACATACAATCCTCAATTGAAAACCCAAAATAGTATTAAAATCTACCAAAAGTACAACATTTTCCTAAAATCATTTTCAACCCAAGTGGATTTAAAATCTCACAGATTTTAGTTTTTTGGTTAAGACATATATATACATCAAACATACTTAAGGTTTTTAATTTGGTACCCAAATGTTTTATATCCAAAATAGTGTTAAAATATTACTAGAACTTTGATTTTATGTCATTGCCTTTTTCAAACCCAAATAGGCTCCAAACTACCCATATTTGACCCTTTTGGTTCAACCGTTTTATGAACTAAAACATGGAAAATACAAAAAGGTCATGTCAATTGTAAGTTAAGTGAGTACAAATCAATAAGATATGTGAACATATTATAATCAGAATTAATTTAGCTATGAGTGTAACTATAATGATCAAAACCCAATGGTAAGGAACAAAAGGTTGTACTAGAAAAAAGAAATTAACAGAACATTTTATATCCAAGATCTACATCGTGAGGGATATTAGGAAGTGATGAAATGGTTCTATGAAAATATTCAATATCTAATGGAACATGAAACTTCCTATTAGATACATGACTAACAATAAAAAATGATTCAACCATCTCAATGATTCATAATCATCAACATAATTGATTGAATATGATCCTAATCCATGACATGATTATGGATTACCTTCGTAAAACTCAAGCAATGACGACCATAATGGGAAGGATACCAACCAAGATGGGTTTCAATCAATTGATGTTTTGTTTGTTGATTGCCTTTCTTACATGTTATCAAGAAGATAACACTAAGGGACCACAAGACAAACCTAAAATTAACACAAATCATCCAAATGACCCACCATACTCACCCAAAAAATTTTGAATAAAATTGGGTACACCCCATATACATGCATAACCATATGCCCTTTTGCTATTCAAAAACACTTGTCAGATTAGCCCCACTGAGGCTTCACATGACTGAGGTCAAGGGGGAATTCCAACATATTTGCACCCCCTTTGGAGTGTTTAACTTCATCATGAAGGATTTCTTCATCATCCTCACATTATACCACCACTATCCTGGACATAAAACTATGTTCCCATCAGATATGTGCTCCCCTTCACATGTCCAACAATCCTAACATGGATTAAGTTAATTAAGGGAATCTCTCAGAAGACATGAGAAAATGGGGTGTGCCCATGGATTTTTTGGGTAGATAGTAATCACAAATAATATAAGGACTAACTCATTAAAAATCCTAATGGGACCCCTCAATCTCTATAAAATGACCATGCATCTTTCAATTATAGGGTTAGCACCTACCAAATTGGTTAGCTCCTATCTCAAGCACTAGTACCCCTAGCCTTGTATTCAACCTCTAAAACTCTTGAACAACCTTTTAGGTCAGGGACTTCTTGGATTGATGAAGGTAATTATCATATAATGTGCTTCTAATCTTCCTCCCTTGGTTAAGAATAAAGGAGAAAAAGGTATCTTTTTTCTAACAGCTTCCAAGCTAGGTATATAGCAGGTTTAGCCACAATGTAGAACTCTCCTTTTATCATGTTTATCTGATCCCACTATAGTTTGATGACCTGAGCACCCGATATTGGTTCTATATAATATACTATTACTAACTTTCTTTTTTAATCGACTAACATGCATCATGACTTTTACAACACAATTACATTTGGCCTTGTATTATCACATAAAAATTATCTTCTTACCTTTTTGAGTTTGGTAAGATATTATTTGAGTGTGTGGGTGTTCCTACAAACTTCACCACATGTAACCTAGTGTTTTACTTGAGTTTCTGGATGTAGTTCTAAAATTTAACATTCATTTCATATATTTCAAAAGGATGTCCTTGTTTTTATCACAAAACATAGTGGAGACTCCACTTTCAACCCCGTTCTACACACTTATTTACACATGAGTATTGATCCCTTACCATTGTCTATGAAATTGAATATAAAAATAGTTGTGACTCTATTAGGTATTAGAATTGAAGTTTCTAAAAATACTAACAAGGTTGATATTTTGTTGTTGTTGAAGGTTGAGTATTGTTGGTGCATGTCTTGCCCCTTACTTAAATCATAATCCTCTTCATGCATTGGACAACATGATTTTCCCCATACACACAATATGAGGACTCTGTGGAGACACATCCTAGTTATATGCACCCACTCTATTTTGTAGTTTTCTCTATTGTCTGGATCGATGAAATTGCATTGCCTCACATGTATTTTGATAGGTCTCCGTGGGCAGCCTTTTGGTGTGCGTTCTCTTTGGACATAACATCTATGGAGTCAAGTCATGAGGAGTCACATATCCAATGATCAAATATATGGTTGAAAGGCGGGAGCCCATGTAGATAGTACCAACTAGAAGTCATCGTGATCAAGTCTAAATTCAATGACCATTGATTGTCTCTATCTTCAAGGGGGGGTGTTGCAATGTGACTCCTTTTTATCGTTGTTTTAAAGTAAATATGAGAAAGGGAAATAATAGAGATGATACCATATCTAGGCTAAAGTGGGTTCACTATTGGAGAACTTCCTCCTACAAGCCATGGTGATTATCCCTATGTCAATCATGTCTTAAATTATTTCATCTTCATAACATTACTTCCTTATTTTTGTCGTCCAATCATTTGTTCAACAACTGCCATGCTTAGTTGATTTATTTTTTCTTACTTTTTACAATATTAGAACCCATATTGGATGTGTCTTGTTTGTGGTACTTTAATACAAAGCTAATCGATTACACAAACAAAAATTTAAACATGCATCCATTAGGGATAGTGCTCTTAGTTTTTTCTATTTCCTTTAATCACATTGACTTACTTTTGACATCCATTAGGGTGATCCCTAACTATCTTATTTGGTTCAATAATTAATGGACTCTACATGTGTTTCCTTTTCTAAAAGTAAGTTCTCCCAGAACGCACCCACTGTGTATGAATAATTTCATTGCGTTGTAGGTTGATTAAATAGGGAGAAAATTACATAGTTAAACAATATATTATAAAAATTTCTTATGCTTCATTTTATCCCTAATTAGTTAATTATTTTTTATTTGTGTGAACTCCACTTATTCATCACAAAATGCATGTTATGAGTTTTAAGTTAAAATTTCTACACAATACAATTTACCATCTTTCTCCTAAGGTGTCAAGTACGACAGTGTAACACTCATAATATGTAGTCCTAGAGAAAGTAGGGCATCAATAATGGTAGGGAAACTAGACAAGAGGATCATCCTTAGCCCCTAACATGTTCACGACCTTGTACCTATGATTGATCATAGATTTCATAATATATATCAGGGGTAGTATTCTAACCTGGTGAATGTAGAGGACAATATGTAGGATGAAGCAAACACCATCCCAGTGAATATAATGATCCCCAATTTTTTACCTAGGAGAGTTTTATTCATCCTTCTATCGATTTAGGTGACCATTCATTACATGATTTCCCCTTAATAACCTACGTTCTCCATTCCAAGTTTCAGAGGTGAACACAAGGCAACAACTCCAATAACAATTTTCACCATTGGCCGTGGTGGCCCATTTGGCTAGCTTATCTGCAACATGGTTGGTAGTTCTAGGAATAAAGGTTAAGTTGAGGTTATGTTTGGCTCTCTTGTATTCCTGGAAGGCCTCTGCTATGGGCTTGAACTTTGGGAGTTCAGGGTTATTAGTATTGAGGAAACTACATGCCACACTTCTATAGGATTCAATGGCGTTGGTTTCAGGTTTGTTGATCACAGAAAGTGTCACTCAGAGTATAGCAACATTTCCACTTCAAGGATGTTCCTAGAGTTTGAATTTTGCACTCCTCCATAGATCCATCTTCCATTATTGCCCTGTAAAACATAGCTTGTGGATGCTCAGTTTTTCTTTTTCCAAACTTAGGTATCTACGTTCGCTTCCACTGAACTTGGCATAGGTATTGACCACACGATCCTCATATGATGTTGCTGATGTAAGGCTGTTGACTTGTCACTTGAGAATGCCTTCATAAAAATTTGACCCTATTGTTTGATCTATCACACTACGTGAAGAGGTATTATGGTGATGTTGTTGAACACATATTGATTCCTCCACTTCCAGAGAAGGTCAATTGTAATGGCAAACCATGTAGGTCTATGCTTATTTCTCCTACTTCGTTTCAAATTCATGTTGAACCAGTGGGGAAGCTCATCCAGATTAGTAATGTCTACTTGGAATATATCATTAACTAGGTTCCACATCTCCTTTGTAAATCCACAATCTTTTAAAGTGTGAGAAGTAGTTTCTTCTTCACAATTACATCAAGGACATACTATCGAATCCCTGAATCCCCTTATCTACCTATTCTTGTTCGTTGTAAATCCCTCATGCAAGGCTTTCCATAGAACAAATTTAATTCTTGTTGGAGTCATAAGATACCAAATGTGGTTCTACAACCCCACATTGTCCACCTAACGCGCTTCAATAGTTTCTTGAAAATGAGTTTTGTTGTGAAAAGTCCTCAATTGTCTCCTAGGAAAACATGAGCATTTTCACCTACATTCTTATTAGGTGGAATCATATATATAATATTTTCCATTGAGTCCTTCACGAACCAGTGTCTTAAGAAATTTTCACCTCCAATATCATTTTTCGTAGAGCATAACTTCAATTCCTCCATCCTAGCGCGCAGTCAGGTAGTAGAGCAGGAGTGTACCCCCCTGACCCACTTGCCATTCCAGGATGATGTCAATTCACCATTTAGGATTACTTTTCTAATTAAGTGGTTCATTTCCTCTATCTTTGCACCTATGTGCTTCCATATTCTCAACCCTATGTACGAGCCCCTCACCTTTAGATGCTCATATTTGGATGTCATGACATGTCTCCAGTGGATGTTCCTACGGGTGCATACATCTCATACATTCTTAGATAAAAATGCCTCATTCTGTATTCTTTCCTGTTTAATTCCTAACCCGACTTCATGTTTGGGGGCAATAACTTTCTTCAAGCAATTCAGCTACTTTTTGTTTGGGCGGAGGTACTTCCCCATATGAAGTTCCTAATAATGGTATCAATATGGTTGCATACTACAACAAGAAGAGGTTTATTTCAGATAGGTTGGTATAGCAGTGAGAATAGATTTGTCAAGGGTGACTCTCCCCTCTAGTGATAAATATCTATTCACCCAGGAGGAGATCCTTGCTTCGATGGTGTTGATACAACTGAGATACATTACTTTATTTGATCTCCCATGTAGTAAAGGTATGCCAAGGTTCTCCCCCAAGTTCTCCATCAGCGGCCTATTCATTACCTACATATACAAATTATCATGACCATTGGAGTGTTTTTAGAGAAAAAGACCGCTGATTGATCTTTGGCTATCATCTGTCTAGATGATTATCCAAAATTCATTAGACATTCCATCACAGTAGCAACTTGATCTGTTGAGGCTTCACCAAAGAGGATGATATCATCTGCAAAAAAATGGGAGATGTTTGGTCCTCTCCTGGTGATCATTAAAGGGTGCCACTTCCCACTTTGTTCCTTATTTTCTATATCCTGACACTGCATGTCTAGGAACATCACAAAGATGTAGGGTGATAGTGGATCACCCTGCCGCAATCCTCTTGATGGTCAGAATAGTTCCAAGTTTTCCCTTTGCCATGCAACTAAAATGTTACCCGAGGTGATAATGTTCATGATGACAGTAGTAATAGGTTTAAGAATAGCAGTTTGTCTCAAGGTGTCATGAACAAAGGTCCACCTTAGCATGTCATGCAGTTTGGGTAGGTAATGGTTGATTGCCATGTAGCATTGTCCAGCCTTCCTGGTCTACATTGTGTGGATAGCTCTTGTGCAAGGTTGATGTTGTCAGAGATCCTCCTACCTAGGATGAAACTTGATTGGAAAGGGGAAATCCAACCATCTAGGTGTGTCTTGATTCCTTCTCCTTTTCCCACTCACAATGGCTTAGAAATAGCCTGTATTAGCTTCCCCAAGTTTTAATGAATCATGCCTGGCTTTCTGTCTCGACTCCTTCACCTCCATATTCAAGACTTTCATGTATTCGTGTTGCAGTTGGAAGATTTAGGGATCCAACTCTCTCGTGTATCTACGGCTGAGCAATTCCTGCTTCTTTCCAATCTCATGAAGCAGATGGTCATTCTGTCTATTTTTTATCTCCTCTCTTCTTTATCCCACCTAGTTGTTGTCATCATAAACTTGTCACTTGCATTAGTGAAGTCCATTTCCCTATCCCATGCATTCTCAATGAATTTTGGAAAGGAATCTCATTTAACCCATATGTTACTTGTTTTTAAATGTGGTTTAGTATAATGCTTTTGTTTCCTCAATGTTCTCAATATAATAGTTGCATGATCTGACAAAACTCGGGGTAGGACCTCCTCATGCATTGTCAGGTACATTTTAACCCACTCCAGATTGGCAACTGCCTGATCTAATCTCTCCTATATGTAGCCCCTTTTGAATGTTTTTCTTTCCCCTGAAGAACCCAAATCCTCCAAACCCGCATTACCAAGGGCATCAACAAAGTCTCTACAGCTAGAGATACTAATCCTATCACTACCGATCTTTTCTTCTGCATGCAACACAACATTGAAGTCTCCCATCACCATCCACGGTAGTGATATCACAGACGCTATTGTGTTGAGTTGTCCCCATAGCTTCCTTCCCATCCATTGTTTCGTGCTTGCATAAACGAAGGTAATTAGAACTTTGTTGTTAATGAGGCAGTGTACGAATTGACAGTGAACTACCAGGATATCAACTACACCTATGCTTCCACATGACCCAGATACCGCCAGAGAAACCTTATGCTTCTACTCTATGGGATGAGTCGAAACCCATCTCACAAATAATTTCATCTGCCACTTCCCCACTCGTGTGTGGGTCAAAAATCGCCAGAATCTCAATTTGATAACAATTAATGTAATCCTGAATGGTGTCTGGGGCATCCATTGAGCAGACGCCTTAGATGTTCCATGATGCACAGATCACTGTAACTCTTGTAGGTTGGCTTGTTGGGCTTGGTCGCCCTCTCCCGAATTTTCCATAGGAACTTCATGAACTTCATGATGTTTTTACCACTTCGAGCCTGTCCATAGGACCTCAACTGATGAGAAGACCTTCCATTTCGAAAGGTGAATACCCACGTTTCCCCCACCTTGTGGATGTACTATTTCGTTCAATACTTCCTTAGCTAAAATAGAAGACCGACTGTTGACCCGATGAACCTGTTAAAACCACCTCATCCTCAGAGTTGATAGTAATGGCTTAATGATTAGATTACCCAGTCTTCTTACATTTCTCCTTTCATTGTTGAATTTCCTAGTTCTGCTGATTGACAAGTGGATTGAGTTCGTCATGTGGACTTCCATTCTCCTCCTACCACTATCTCCTATAGTTTAGTTTTCTTTGACGCCAATCAATGTCGTTCACTCTATCTGCCACAGCCTAATGGTCCTCAGCCTGTACAGGTTCTCCTTCATCCTCTACTAAATTGACCAACTTATTACTTGTGGGGATTCTAGCTTGGTTAGTCAGTTTCATGTTCCTTCTCAATCTACGCTGTAAGGTTTTAACATACATAGCTTCAGATAATTCACCCAATGGTACCACCATTTCCTTTGTGATTATGTGTTCCTCTCCTTGTGCCTGGTAACTCGCTATCTATGCCATCCTCTTGACCCCACACAATTCCTCCTTATGGCCTATTCACCTACAGTGCATACAAATAGCTGAGAGGTTCTCATATTCAAGAGTATATCATTCCCCTTGTATATGAATAGAAAGGAAAAGTGGTCTTGTAGTATTGAGTTTAGATGTGACTCTAGAAAATCTTCCACGTCTCTTCAGTTACGTATTGGTATCCACCTTCATTATATTTCCAATTTGATCTTTGATCTCCTCCAATATTTGTCTTTGATAGAGAAATATTGGGAGTTTTAGTACTCGGACCTAGGCCACTAGGAATCTGGGGTTTTTGTCAGATGGGATGAATTTTGGGTCCCATGGATGAACCATCAAGTAGGAACCCATTAGGGGACATGGACCTCCTGTCATAGATTTTATGTAGTCATCCTCCCATAGTAACTAGACCAGATAATAATTGTTCTCCAGGTCTATCAGCCTCGTACTGCTGATCGGGTTCCACATAGTTTTGATTCTATTTTGAAGGGTTAGGACTTCTCTTGCTATAACTTTTATGATCATCGAATAGCACCATGGATTCTTTAGTTTGTTGTATTTATCCGCATCAATATCGAAGCAAGGAGTCCCCACTTTTATTGTTTTTACGTATGTGTGTTTTGATATTGACGATATATATGTTAAAACTCATGAGGCCAAATCTATGGATGACACTTGCTATCAAACAAGGCATACAACGTTGAATTAAAAACCTTAAATAGTATCCAAATGTATCCAACATTTCAAATATTTTCTAAACAATCTTATTCATCCCAAAAAGATTTTCATATTTTTGTTTTCAGGTATGTTTGTTTTGATATTGATGATTTACAATTTTCTAAAGAATCTCTTTGAACCAATTTTTTTTTTTGGTTTCAACAATGCATACACAACAAGCATACATAAGGTTCTCATTTTGATACCCAATTTTTTGATATCTAAGATAGTGTTCAAATATTAATAAATTTTCGAATTTTTTGTCACTATGTTTTCTAAGACCAAATAGGCTACAACCTACCCATATCTCGGCCTTTTGGTTCAACCTTTTTTTATTAATAAATAAATATATGAAACTTATATAAGACTTATATTATGTTAAAACCAATTGATAAAGAAACTAAAATAGAGTCAAAATGGTACTTGACTTTTGATTTCTTCATAAAAATCTTTTTTAACCCAAAAAGGTTTGAAGTTCTGCATATTTTCACCTTTTTGTTCAACCTAAGAAAAACACAAATTTCATTAAACCTACATCAGTCCTTGGTTTCAAAAGTAGATTTTTAAAAACTAAGATCAATATATAAATGCACTCAAAATTTTTAATTTTGGAAGCTATCTTTTTCAAAACCCAACTAGGTTTGATATTCGAAGAATGTCAACCTTTTTCTTAGAACACAACTTACATAAGTCTTTAGTTTTAGTGAATCAATATTTACAAAACCTAAAGTGGTGTCAATAGTTATTGAAATTTCAACTTTTTTGGTAAAATTATTTTCAAACCCAAATGAGCTTGAAATACCAAACACTTTAACCTTTTTGTGAAACTTTCTTTCAAAATCCAAAATACATCAAACATACATAAGACTTCAATTTCATTAAACTAAAACTTTCAAAACCCAAAATAGCTTGAAATTATGCCTACACTTTTAATTTTTTAAAGCAATGTATTCCAACCAAACTAGGCTAAAATTTTCAAATATTTTTGATCTTTTTTTATTTATTTTTTCAGGATCAGAGAAACATCAAAACTAGACAAGGGTACAATTTTAGCAAACCAAAATTTTCACAACTCACAATGATTTCAACATATAGCAAAAATTTGGATTTTTTTTGTTAATGTTCTTTTAGACCCAAACCAATTTGATATTGTAATACATTTCAATATGTTGGTATAATATTTTTCAAAATATGAAGTATGTCACACATACATAGCCTTTGATTTTTGTATATGCATCTTTATAGATATGTGCCAAACCTTTTGGAAGTATTTGTACCATATCCAAGATCACTAAGGAGAACATACCCAGAGGCAAATGCAATTTCTTATTAGTAATACATTTAGTGAACATTGAATCTCATTCGAGTACAAGTCAGAATTTTGCAAGCATTGACTCACATGGTAGAATAAGGGATGAAACATTACTTGAATATTGTCAAACAAAATTATTTTCCCTTTTTGTTTCTCATATTCATAAAATATGAGATTACTTATTGTAAATTTTTACTTGTCAATTACTCTTGAAAGATCCCTCTACATAGATAGAAATATGATCTACACTTCCCCTGCTATGAGATGATTTGAGATCAGACATACATGGTTCCTTGAATAGGAACCTCATCCCCATTTAAAAGAATTCAAATAAGAAAATTTATTTAATCAAGCCACTCAATTTTATGAGAATGATAAGATGGTTACACCCTACTACATCTGTGGAAGGACAAGTAATCATATTTTAAAGACTACAATGGGATGATATGTAATGAACGTTGTTGGTTTTGGTCATCAGGATGCATATCCCTATTCATTCAACAAAACTAGGACTCCTTGATAAAACTCTATTCACCATGCATCACACACAAGTGGGTAAAATTTCCCTTACCATTGCCTCATTATCAAGAGTGATTGTTCTTAAATCTGGGTAAAAAGTCTAAACACAATTGTATGGTATAAGGTACCAAATTTTAAAGTTATACCTAACTTCAAGAGATGTCCATGACTCTATATGGATCCTATTGTAGTGATACAATTTGAACCTAAGGATAAGGAGAGACAACGATGTCGGAACTTGAAGCCTTAGTGTAGCTTAGTCGAATCAAGGGTTGAATTTGGTGTTCCAATTAAGGAACAAATTAACCCACTCAAACCAATAAACCTAGGTTATAAAACACAAACAAAAAAAAGATAGTTTTGATTATAATAAAGGATACTTGGATTGGGTTTCATCAATCAAACTATCCTCAACCATGGAAAACCTTCTCTTCTTATTTATATATATTGTGGACATATTTTCCAAGAAGTCACAAAATACATCTAGCACCTTCATTTTCTCGAGATTCAGGTAGATTTCTATCAAAAGACACCTCTCTCTCTCTCTTGAGATGATAACTAATAGATCAAGGATAAACACATGATTGTTGCTATAGTTATTCTTCACTCTCATGGATCTTCACTAATCCAAACTCTAAATCTTCCTAAACTAGTTCTCTCAAATCGATTCAAATTAGACATCATAAGAAGGTATCTAATCAAACAAGTGATGCAATTAAACAAGACAATTGAAACAAAAGTTCATGAATATATAGTAAATAGAAGAAAGAAATGTTACATGGTTGGGAGGACCTAATGGTGGCTACCAACCCAAGTCAATGTGTCTAAACACCCATGGTATAAGAAGGTATTAAATTATAACTTGAACAAGTCATGGTTCTACAAAAACAACTAAATAGTATGAGAAAAGGGAAAAGCTCAATACACGGGTAGATTGAGTTGAGCGGCCGCTCTACCAACATTTTTGTTGAATCTAACTAAGAGATCGATTGTCTGGAGAGTTTGATTGATATAGCAATCGACCATGGAGGTCTATTTGCCTCCAATTCTTTTTTTGGTGGAACGTGTGTTAGTTTGGAACTGATTGTTCTTGATGATGGAATGGCTACTGGAAAAGTTAGGAGGTTGATCACTCTTGAAGGGTTGATAGATCTTGAATTTGGTACATGTGCTCCATGATAGTGTTTTGGCCTTTTTGTATAAGTCCAAAGATCCTTTGAAAGTGATTCCTTGGGTTCCTACTTATAGGATTCATTTGAACTCATGTCGACCTCTGATTGGTCAATGTGGCATCAACCCTAGGTTCCAAGTGATTGAGTCTTAAAGCTTGATAGGTTTTTAGCTCGATACCCTTGTTCTATTTGTGTTGTTGAATGATCAAACAAAGGCTAAGAGGTCGAGATATGAGCTAAATGAGCTTTACCAATTGATTTGTATCTTGAAGTTTGATTGACCTTAGAGGTTGAAAGGTAACTCTAGTGACACTACTCAATACCTCTATTGGACAATGTTACAACCCCAATTTCTGGGTTCTTTTGGTGTGAAATGTAATTTCTCCTATTAAAGATATTTGAACAAATAATGATATAATTTATTTGGAATAAAAGGATTTCGTTTACACTAGCCTTGTTGGTTGTTTTGTGGGCTTTATTGGCTATTTCGCCCAATAACAAGGATAAGACAAAAGAAACTCCATTATTAATAAGAAATGGAGAAAAGGAAGATGTAGGAACCTCTAGAAGGCAAAAGAATATAATCCAAAGTTGTATTTCGTGCCTCTTGGGTTCCTTGGGTTCCAAGGAGTCCAAAGTTGCAAAGATAATGTAACAAGAAAAGAAAAGATCAATTAAATATTTCTTTATTAAGAAAGAAATTGAAAACAATGATAAAATGTGGAAAATAAGTGGAAAGAGGTATAATTGAGTTATCCTTGGTGGATTTTTGTATCCAAAAGATTCCTAATGTTAAAAGGAATGACAATGAGGAAAATAAAAAGAAAGATAAAGAGAAATCCTTAAAAAGAGATATTTTAATAAAGAAATAAATAAGATAATGACAAATAATGGACGTAGATGCATCTAGAAGGATAATGAGTGTCCACTAAAAAGGATTTCGAAATATTAGAGTTTCTTGGGGCCCAAGGAGCCCCAATGGAGAAAAATAAAGAGAAAAGGAAAATAATAACAAAATAAGAACATACATCATTAATGACCTTTTGATAATATCAAAAGAGATGTTATTTGCTTTAAGAAAATAGATTTTTGGGGCCAATAGATTAAAAGGCAAGGCTAGAGATAATGAAAGAGATAATTTTCGTATTTCTAATTATCCATGAAATAAGGAATAACAAGAAGATAAATAGGAGTGAGAAGATTACTTATCCTTGAAGGAATATGACTCCTATTGGGAGAGGGCCTTGTTAGTTCGTGAATAGCCAACCTAGGGCTTCGTTACCCACCCCTATCTAAAGGGTAGAGCCTTGGTTTGAGTTCCAGAGAGATCCCACACAACTCTCTCTCTCTCTCTTCTTCATGTTCTTCATCCAAACCCTAGACATGTGGTTGGTTCTTTCCCTGGAGCAACGTAGAGTCGTGGAGTCATCACGATGGATGAGTGATGTTCTATGTTTCCAATGATGGCTCTGCCATCGTCACCATGCCCAAGGCCACCGTGCAATGCCTGCAGAAGGCTGGAGCCGTGGCTGCAGGTCGCACGGCTGCCCTACCCAAACCGAACACCTAGGTCACAAGCTGGGCGACACCCAGATGGGGTGGAGGGCATCGGAGCAAGGGTGGTAGGTGGTGATGAGTTTCGAGCCTGGAGAGAGGGGGGGACCCCCAAACTGTAGCAGGTCGGCGCTCAAATAGATCTTCACGAGGTAGAAGATGAACCAGGAGCATTTGATATTTCTGCCCCTCCGTGTGTTAAAGAGTCGGTCTTTTAGTTAAGGTTAATATCATAATTTTCATATATTTCCAAACTAGTTGAGCAACGTTGCATGGAGCAGGAGGACGTGGCAGCATGCCATTGGTCGAAGTAAGTTAATTTTACAAAAATCATATTTAAATATTAATAGCTCGGATGATTGCGCATAAAATATGAAAGTTTCTTAGAAAAACGAGGGGAATCCATTAAAAAGAGTTTTAGAAGCTAATTCCTCTTGCAATTCGAAAAATAATGGAAGTTATCAACGTTAATGCATTAATGATTAAGAAACCCTAATTTGAGATTATTAATGTATTTAGAAGGGTTTTATAGATGATTAAAGTTGGTATTAACCTGTTAATTATAAAAATGTACAAAAACGATGAACTTTGCATGATATTAGTTTAATTTAGAGTTTCATGTGCATAAATATGCTTTAATGGGCCTTGAAACCCTAATGTTAGTAATCATGACTCTTAATGGCTTTAATTGTTCAATTCATGATTAAAGTTGAGATATCATAGTTCTAAGCTATTTTGAGTATAAAGGTTCCTAATTGTGAATAAATACCCTACTATGGAAATTAGGATTCGCTAATGGATAAAAGGTGGAATTAATGATAAATAGAATTCATATGTGAATTAGATCATAATGAACTGTGAGTTGTTAATCCGAAAGGAACCAAAGATGATGATTAGGCCCAATGATCTTGTCATGAATTAAAAGGATAAAACATGTAGTTTTAATGTAAAAGAGGTTTAGTGGACTTAACTGATGGATAATTGTGCCTTTAATACGAAATTAAGGTTATATGTTGTTGAAAGGTAACCTTAATTGCTTTTGTGAAGAATAGATGAGATAATTAGGGTTTGCGAGTAATTGTATAAAGATTAGGGTTTAAAATAGTAAAAATGAAGTGAAACCCTAATTGCAATGGAAACCCTAAAAGCAGACTAGAAACCCTAGGAAGCGAGCTAGGTTTAATAGATCTTGATGGCATGATCAATGATAGGAATTTGGATGCCTATTTCAGGATCAACTTGGGTGTGCTTGCTTGGTTTCTTGATTGTTTGAATTATTTCTTCATTCAAGTCAGCTTGACAGGTATGTGGTTAATTATTGTAAATCACATTAGTTTCCCGAAGAGTTTCTCGGATGATTCATCGCATTGAATGCAACTTATAAGTTGGATGTTCATACATGCAAATGATAAAGTCACTATGATTATCACAATTGTAAAATAAGTGTGTATTCTCACACCTACATGCCACCCTGATGGATGCTGCAAAAAGGTCAAGCACAGGAGGGAAGACCAATGAGAACCATGAGGGGTGATCCCAGGCACCAAGCTCGGGATTGAGAAGGTGGCCTATGATATTGCATGACTAAAGGGCACCATGAAGGGTGACCCCAGGCACCAAGCTCGGGATTGAGAAGGTGGCCTTAAGTCAATGGCAAATGAGAAACCCTAGAGGGGGTATTCCAGGGTTAGGGCAAAAGCGGTGGAGAATGACACATTGAAAATTTAAATTGGCTTGTTAATTACTTGATTGTGATAATTAGATTGTTAGCCATATTTGCGAAATTTTGGTTGTCCCCACATACTGGCATATTCAATTATGCTGACTAAAATTTTGTTTGTCGGCATTTTAGGAACAAGTTTGAAAAGGACAAACAATAAAGTGGCATATGTGGAATTAAATAAGAGTTAAAGTACAAAGGAGGATTAGTTAGAATATACTCCAGATGTGGATAGAAGTAGATATCCAAGTTTTTGAAAAAGGTATGCAAAGTTTTATTTTATTACAGCCTTTCTGTTTAGTTGGTAGAATTTGATAATTGTTATTGATTATTTGTCGAACCTTTGATTCTGTTAATTGGGATAATGCCTCTAACCTCTTGGTCTCCCTTAATTGGGGGTTACCGGGAGGCGGGGTCATTACAGACAATCATTTCACTATCAAGATCTATACCTCAGTTATTTCATTACTTCACCAAAACTAATTTTTTCTCAAGCTTTTATTTGACTAAGATTTAAAATTGGTTGAATATAGATGATAATAGACATTAGATGGTGATAAATTTGACCATTTCTAAATGTGGTGAATTGTCTTGGATCGATTGGTGTGGTAGCTTGACGGACTATCGATCGAGCTTTGTGCTTGATTATTCCTGGACCAACCTCTAGGGTCGATTGAGGCATCTTACCCCTTTTTTCTCAATGTCTTCATTATGAGGTAATTGACCTTGAGGTTGATAGTTGGTCAGTTGATCTTCAATTATTTAGAGTTCAATTTTCTACATTTTTAAGGTAATTTAGTCATTACAAAGTTTTGGCATATAAGTACAAGATGAAGGTTTTTTATATCATTATTTGCATATGAAGATGAATTTATTGAATAAAAGAAACATAAAACATTTATGAAAATTGAAATTATCAACTCACATAAACATAGAATTTAGCTTGTCCTCAAGCTAGAAACATAAAAACATCATGTAAGGTTGAATAGGCAGGATTATAAAACTAATATTTGTTATAAATATTATGCCAACATCTTATTAAAACCTTTTCTAATTATTAAAAATGATCTTTCATCCTAAACATTATTTTTTAAAAGATTCCTTCTGGCCAATTCATCAATAATCATTAATCATATACTATCTATGATGCACATCTCTCTTTCAAAGTAGCTTTCACTCTCATCTTGTTGTTTGAGGAGTGGTGCATGAATGGATAGTATGAAAGGGATTATGGGTATCCCTTTCATTCCTTTGGGTCATTTAACTATAGGTCCTCTAGCGAGCAAGTGGTCCCTGCATTCCAAACCAGTTGGTTTTAGAGCAGTGATTGCACATCCTAACTACCACTATCCTTGATTTTTATACCTTTAATGAACACCATTCGAGTTGGGGTGTGTATTTTTGGCCGCAAAAACTACCAAAGAAACATATATAAATTCATGATCATATTTATGTACCATTCACATAGATTCTTTTTCTAAAGAGCAGGGCACAGGTCTATGATTTTATTCCCACTCTACTTTTATTCCTCACTCTTTTTGGGAATTTCCTATGGATGTGGTTGTGAAATTAGGATTGATGTACTTATTTTTTTCCATGAGAGAACGTCTTTGACTAACTATGAGTCTGTCATTTTATTTTTTAGGCTTAAGCAAGAACCGTTTCATGATGTTCTAAGTTAGAGGAATTTGTCATATTTTTCTTGAGATAAATATGTAAAAGTAATATCATCTTGTATATTTAAGATATTGTACTGACTCTGTCATTTTATTTTTTAGGCTTAAGCAAGAACCGTTTCATGATGTTCTAAGTTAGAGGAATTTGTCATATTTTTCTTGAGATAAATATGTAGAAGTAATATCATCTTGTATATTTAAGATATTGTACTGACTCATTATTTCTTTACATCGTATTTTCATTAAGTAACTATATAGAAAAACATACTAATTTCTTGTAAGAGAGGTTATGATCTTCATTATATACATGGAAAAAATTTCAAGAAAAGTTTGAAAAATTGTGAATAAAAAAGAGAAAATAAATGAATACAGAACTTAAATAAAATGAAGATCATTTTGATACAATTGATAACTATCTCAATGGACTACACCCCCAAACATATGACACACTTTGTCCCCATAATGGAAAAGTAAGAAAGAAAATGGAATCTTGAGAGATTATCTTCAGGCGAGAAAACAATGTTCTTCATCCGCCCATTTAGATTTGAGAAGCATCGTCGTGTATCTACCACAAATGGTAATTCTCAACCTGGCATTTTTATACTATGACATGAAAAACAAAAAAAGAATATATTCAATAAAGGATGTAAAACCACATTCATTGGATAGATGTCATTTATGAGGATTGTGATGGAAAAGTTAACACTTGAACATTTATTCTTACCCTGAGAGTCATAGCTGTTTTCATATTGGTGAATAAGAAGAACAAGTTTCTGGAATAGATGTTGTTGCGGCTTTCAGTTCCACTGTTGACTTGTGTAGAACTCTTGAGACCCACAAAATTTAAAATATGGTCGAAACTATTATGGAGAATGACTCGATGGTATCTAGTGAAGATTGCAAGTAACATCCAATGATCGTCGTGAAGTATAGGTAACAAAAAAAATCTCAAAAAATATGACTTTGGATGTTGAATGAGAAGTATCCTCTATCCAAAATTATCTTATGTGAATAGGTCATTTAGCAAACTTGTCCCCACCAAATAGTCATGGCCCAAAATATATTTATATGAAGCTATAAGGTTGTGCTCCAGATAGTCATTGGTATGAGGGTGTCACAAAGACCATCTTTCATAACAAAAAAGTTGTTGCAATGGGATATAATAGAATTATCTCCATTGTCTTTGAGTCGCATCATAAGATTTTCTAAGTCATCCTCTGAAAGGTCACTGCTTGTACACCTTTCATTACAAAACTAGGTTCCACGATTTCATTTGTCCCATAAACTGGAAACATGAGGCTCGTCTAGCATGAAATCAATTTCTACCACTTCATGAAAGGCCCATGTATGCGGTATGGCATCAAACATCGATGAATTAAGTTGTACAACATTGCTTGGCCCTGACTAAGGTTGCTTTGTTGCCAGATTTTGAACTTTTTCAGCTTGTTTGTAAAGAATCTACCTAATAGGAACCTTGGAAGGTCACTGAATAAGAGGATAAAGATCCCTTAAATTATCATGAAGCTAAGGATCTTGAAAAAATAGGATATCATGGATCACCTCAATGCCATATCTTCTCCGTACTGTAGTGAAAACTTCAGGGTCTAGAGTATCAACCCTTTAGGGTCTAAACAATCAAAGCACTATCACCCTTTTCTGGCTTGTGTTCATGTACTAGAGGCTCAATAGTGCAATCAATCCAGTTGCATCTATAGTAATCACATCCTTTTCTAATTAGATGTTTTAGATGGATTGGGATGTGTGGGATCTTTTCTACTCGTGGATCCTAAAATTGCCTATTGGCATTTGGTTTATCTACTCAGTAGGTGTTGAATAGGAACAATTTGATGCCTCCCTAGATCTATAGTACCAAGAAACCATAAACATTTTGTAATGAAAGGGTAGAAGGATGAGTCTATTTTTTCCCTCTTGGATCCTCTAGATTAGGGTGATTACAACTAGTGCTTGTAGACAATTCTTGAATAAGAAATATGCAAGGGTGGTCATACCTTTATAATATGGCCACTGCTTATGACTGGGCATCACATCTTCCTAAATTGTGAATGCTAGAATGGTGACAAAAAGTCATTTACTTATCTTTGTGGGACTGCAAAATATATTGCATAGTGCATATCTTATAACATATTGGATCCCATTACTATATATAGTTTTCTTCCATCCATCTTATCATTCAGTATATTGTTCAAAAAAAAATCCCTAACTTGCATCCCTTGTATGTAATCAAATCTATGTCTTGTATCTTGTGAGGCATATGCAGAGGAAACGATAGTAGTGGGTTAAGGAAGACATGATTAGCTAGCTCGGGACCTACATTGGATTAGAGGATACATGTCCATCATATATTAGGAAGTAAGTGTTTGGATGCATAGCAATGTCCTCCTCATTATGGCCCTAACAAGTAGCATCTTCAGAATCTACATACATAAAGTAACCAAATCATTGACCTTGGAACAATTTTATTAGGTTATCGTCTTCTTCCATAATAGACTTTAACTAATACAATGGTTCATCTTTTAAAAGGTGACCGTGAGGTTGTAGTTGACAAAAAGGCACTTATCAAAGAAGTTGGCATCAATATTGTCAGCTGGGATAATGCACAGTGGTTCTATCAGGAACATACTTCCTAGTAGGAATGTTCACTAGAGGGACCATAAGAGGAGAAATGAGGGTAGATTTTCCTGGGTATCAGATTTGATAGAAGTGGTAAAATTGGTGGAATTATAACTGGTTCATTGGTCATAGCGGTCTCTGGTTCATAGGAATATGAAAAAGGTAGAGAGGATTCAATAGATTTCTCCTTAGAAAAACATTTCCTCTCATATTGTCTTTCATTTAATGTTTTCAAATCATAGGAAGTTGCAAAGCAAAGAAGATGATGAGTGAGATTTCTTGTATCACTTGTGGTGAGACATCCACTCGCACCTACATTGTTGTAGTGGTTCCCCAATTTTATAAGAATTAAGCATTTCTTTTTGAAGTGCCAACATTTCTATCAACTGGTGGGGAATAGTAGCTAAGGATTTAACTTTGTTTTCTAAGGACTCTATTTGGTGTGGGAGGTGTTCCTACTCATGGAAGGAATTTGTAAGCTTAACCAACTGTGCATATAAAGCACACACATCTATTGTGAGGTTAGAAATATCAGTCATCTTTTTATATTTTACGTGATGACCCCAACTTTAGGGTTTTGATATCCAATACAATATTTGAGGACCATGAAAGTTGTGCTAAGGGTTGATCCCAAATTGAGGAATTGATTACTCAGTTATGGACTCTTTGCACCAAAATGGGTAGCCAGAGATGCAATTAATGATTACTAGACCTAATTGAGTCGAGTTATGATGTATATTATTTTATTAGTTGATTTGTGTACTTGAGGCCAAGAGGTCCATTTAGTATTCATAATGATATCATGTGGTGAATTGATGAGCCATGAGGTGTGTTAGTAACATAACAAGTGTTTTGGATTCGTTGGATCAATATTTGATTATTAGTAGAATTGAATCTAAGGTTCACACATATATTTATAAGGTTGTTAGAAAACTTTGATTGCCTGACCAAATAACAGATTTTGAGTTGCAAACTTTGATTGAAGCTACCTTACAATTTTTTGAGACTATGTCTAAAGTTACAGGATGTTATAAGAATCAATAAAGAGATATAGTAATTTGAAGACGAGGTTTGACCCTTTCATCATTTATAATCTAAGGTGTGACTATTTGGTGTCATGTTGGCCTACCTATTGGGTTCGACCCTCAGCTAATGTGTGGCCAACATCTAACTCTTAATGGATGAATGAGGACAGGGAGGCCATCCACAACCTTCGACCATTTTGGAACATAATGAGACTAACCAGGTCCTACTCATCTATGACAACTAGTGATATATATCATTCCAGTACATAATTCTAGATCAAAATCAATTCTGCCTAATCTGTATTTATTTCCTAAAAGGTTGTATACTAGTTTTGGTTTCAAAGTGAGAGGATTCAAAGCCGATAGTCCTCTGTCAGTGCCATGAGAGTCAGCAGATCCTCTTAAGGTCTCAGGATACTGAGTGGAACTCCCATGAAAATTTTTATAGGAGTCCAAGATGTGCGGGATGAGGTCATTACGTGTCAGAGATGGCTTAACAACAACACTGAGAACCAAGGATGGAGGGTTGATGACATGAGAAGAAGAAAAAGAGACAGGTTCATGACCTTGCTTCCTCGACTCCAGAGAGGTTCAATCAAGATAGAGGTGGATTTTTCTCCATAAATCTACAAGACTCATTATATGAAGACGAGGATGAGGCTTTAGGTAAGATATCACTCGCTGAAGTCCTACTGTGCTGTGACACATGGGCATACCCACAGAGGATCGTGTGTAGAGACATTTGTGAGGCTCGTGTGGAGATGGGACACACCAGGGCGGGTCTATAGGTTGAGATCTTGGTGGATCCACTTAAAGATCTGACTGCCACAATAAATAGGTAAAACTCTGTTCTAAATCCCAGAAATACCAATACTCTTAGGAAATATCCTAAAAAAACCACTAGTGTCAAATAATTCCCCAAAAATATCCCTTGACATAGAAATATATCTATTTTGTTATGAAACCCCTAAATTAGAACTTTGAAGCATTATTATTGATGATTTTTAATTTACAAGGTGATGCTATTCTTAGAATATATTATTTGTTATAAAATGATATATGGTCGATACAAAATCTCAAAAAATTTATGGAATACTTCAAAGTCATTCTAAGCCATATTTGGACCCTGATCTAAATGATATTGCTTACTATTAGATATTTTTCACATTAAAGTCTAATTATATGCTTTTAAGCTCTTTTCAATTCTAGAAAATAGACCACTCATTAGAAAATTAAGAAAAGTGAAGTAGACCTAAATATTGAGCTCTAGATCAGTACAAAAATATCATAGACCAATTAAGGTTAGTGTCAACCTAGGTTTGGATAAACCCTAATATGGACCTAAATAACCAAGACTAATGATGATCATATATTAATGATGGTAATTTTTTATTAATCAAGTGATGACCAGAGATCTAGATGATCTAGGTTATAGATTGGAATTCTAAACTCTTGTATGTGGATATAATTATTTGACTAATTTTGCTAGATGATACAAGTATGTGTAGTTGCTTGCAATTATTTGCATAAACTGGCTTGGATGTGTATATGTAATGGTACTCCTATGCCTTAAACATTAGATAATTAAACAAAGAAAATGAAATGTAGTTACTGATAGTGTTCATTAATCTCTATATTAGAGAGGGAAAGTAGTAATATTGACTAGCACCTCCCTAACGGTACGTGATGTGTGGGGAGATCCCTAATGGTACAAGGTACGTGGGGAATGGGCCAAATAATATATGTGATGTTGTGTTAAGTCCGCCATAGTAATGCAAGTTCATTAAAATATGATTAATAACTTCAGTTTACCTGATTCTCCACCTTAAATAATATTTTTTTTTCTTTTCTTCATTCTACAAATATTCTAAGTATGCCAACATAGTATATATATCTTTTCAACCACATACCAACTTTATGTTGATTCGTTGTTTCACATATGTTTTACGTTCAGAGCTAGCGTGGGATAAAAGACAGGAAGTGAGCAATGTTCAGGTTTTACCTATTGTGTTAAGGTCATGTTAGAATACATGTTAAACTTGTATAATTCTCATTCACTGTGTAATTGTAATTTGTAATAATCCATGTTGTATAAATATACATGTTGAGTGTTGAGAATGTTATGGTGTATGCTTATATAATTGAATGTTCACGCATGTGTATTATGCTTCTGCATCATTCTCGGACACAATTAGCTAACATTTCTAGATTTGTCCTCTTGGGCCTTCTAAGTCTCGAGACAATAGAAGCTGGGGACGTTACACTTGGTATCAGATCATGAACAATTGCTACACCTAATAGTTGCTCACCATGAAATATAAAACTAAATTTCACCTTTCACTTAAAACTCTAGAAACTTGGCAAGTTGTTGAATAAGAACTAGGTTTGACTTAGCCTCTAAGTTAGAAACTAGATTTTGAGAACTAGGCTTAGACAAGTTTTCGATATAGAGATCATATGTATTGGGTAGCTATAGTAGTCTAGACCTTGTTCTCACCATTTCACTAGGTGACATGGCACAAGAATCTACTATTTACTATACCAAGAGACAAGACTCGTCTCCGTCCCAATTGAGAATTTGATTAGCACATGGACTCTTCAAACGGAAATATCTAAGTATCCCACTAATATATGGACTCCTATTATTTTTGGTATCGGCAAATCTTTTGATATCTCCTGATAGTTAGTCTGTGTCCATCCTCTTGCCCTTGATACGTTCGCTCGCATCGTCTTCTGATTTCTATTAAATATTTTTCAGATTTCACTCTCGATAACAACTTTTCCTGTTTAGAGCTCCACGACATTGTTACATTGATGGGAACAAATATGGTTTTTCCTGCAGGTTCCATGGCAAGTAGCAAGCACGGGCTCCAGTTAATTGTCCTTGGTGAAATCGTTGTTTTCCCCAAGGCCCGTAGCGTGTTGACGACATAGTCAGATCATCTGTCTTTTTTTTTTTTTGAAAGGGGGACGGGAAACCTATGATTGGGGTTCCCCGTTTCTATTACTAGTTAATCAAATCAAGGTTTGCAAGAGACGACAAGTTCAAAGGGAAATGACTCGACAGAGAAAACCTAGCTACATGCCCCCGACGAGCCGAGTTGGCCACCTCGTGAGCAACTCTGTTACATCTACGATTAACATAATGCAAACTACAGAAAGAAAACTGAGTAATCAAAGCATATCAAGCGTATCCATGGCAGAGACAGATCATCTAACACATCACCTGTCACCATGACTTCTAAGATAAGTTTGAGATCATCACCTTACTGGCACTGTTATTTTGTTAAAAGACATTGTATGGAGGATCATGTAAACTGAAATTACGTTGTTGGTTGACATTTCATATATGGACAACAATATTTCTAAAGAAGTCTTTGAATACTTTCTGCCTACTGTCTTCTTCTCGTGTGACCTGTATGTGTTCTATTGCCTTTGATTCAAAGCATAAAGAAGAGAAAAATCAAAGAGATTCTTCAAGTGTTATACACTATATGTACAACAAAAACCCGAGGTTAACCAATTTACTAGGTACGATTGGTGCCCGACGTTTTATACTTGAAATAGACATACTTTCTAAGAGGAGATCAGAGGTTAATTAGGAGAACAACTACTATTTACTTGTAGACACGTTGCTGTCAGAGATCCTGATGTCTACAATGGTTCGATTGCTAGATCATCCACTTGCACACCACTTTTCAACTGTAATGGTAGATGCCCGTTTTAACCAAGAGGTCAGTTGTTGTAGATACATAAATCAATTTGATCCTTCATTGACTGTGTTATGTAAGCCTATATGGTGCTGGTGGTTTGTGAAGTGTTGTTGTTCTATACTCGTGCGAGCATCTATTTTAAAAGCGAAGAAGATTGGCATTCTATTCTTCTTCCAAAAGTTAATCTACTTGTCCTTGACGATGGTTTCTTCGAAAAGGCAACAAGGAGGCCCTATTCATCTAAGTCTTCTGGGCGACGACTCACAATTACAACTACGGAGGTTAGCACTTACTAGAATCAAATATCATCTTTGTTAATCCTCAATCACCTGGATTAGCCAACTTCAACATTAATTTATAGTAGTTAATCTTCTCTTATAGCCATATGACGTACGAGACGTGTAGTTCCTTTTCAGTTGAATTTAATAATAATGATTTATGTCCTCCCATGTTTCATCCCGTCTCACAGTCACAACATAGTTGACCGACCACATGCCATATTTATAATTGGTAAATTAATAGACAGGTGTAGATGATGCCACAACCTTTTTAATCTAGCAAAATGATACAAGTGATTGTTTGTGCCTTTACCTTCGGATGGACTTTTACCTTCGTTTGCTTTCATTCTATGGCATATTACTCTAACCATTGTTCTCAAGCAACATGTTTGACTCTTAGTAAGGCATGGCTTGTATACATAATTATTTCAAACAACCGTCTTCATACATTGTTAAAGCATAATTCTTATATATCGTATCATTTGATTTTTATTGTAAGGCTTTCTTGTGAAGATCTTTCTTGGGTGTTATATCGGTTTGTATTTTGTATCATTCAACCGACATTTCCCCCTTATAAAATATGTCGAACAAGGAAACTTTGTGTTGAAATCTAAATTTATTTTGTTTGTATGCAGAAATAAAGGAATCATTACACAATAGGAAACTTCCCAATCAATAATTTTTTACTGGTGGCAACATTATGACGATACATATGATGTATTTGTGTTAGTCTCATGATATTGTCAAATAACTAAGTCATCTACAAAAGTAGCACGTAGCTAATTCATATTCCCTGAAAGCAGATGCATGCATTGATGTCACATGATTATTTATTTATTTTAGGGTTCTCCAACTTGAAACATTTCTAAATGTAACTCTCTTATAGTTTATTTAAAGGGTACACATTCTTTAATGAAAATCAGGATGGGCTTTTTCCATAGTTTAATCATTTCATATTCTAGGTCAAATATGGACTCTTGCATATATTTAGGTGCATGCAAATGTGATTATACTCAATGTTGCACATCGAAGTGGGGACAATAATACAATTTGTACTTATGGTAACCATAATGACACATTATTCAAATATTAAAATTTATGCCTTGGATTATTATGCTTGCATGCTTAAAGTTTGATTCATCAACTTTCCCTGAGAAATTCAAATCTTTGTTTGAAGATTCATACTATATAGCTTCAGATAAGGATGTCAAGTAAACATGGGCTTATGTAGTCTTGCTTGTGAAACATGTGGTAAAATATAACAATATAGAGATTATTTTTTTGAAAATTTATCTTAGTTCATTTACATTTGAAGATTCCAACTAGATATGTAAAACATAAAGTGGCATGTATATGAAAGGTAGTCCACCTTCACTACATACTCATTTCATGAAATTATTACCTCGCCTCTCTTAAATAGAGTAAAAATTATATGTATATTTTCCTTTTTCCTTTTGTAGGTATTGAATTTTTAAAACTATTTGAGTTAGATCTTGGAAGCATTTACATAGGTTATCATGTAATGTTAGATAACAATGCTTTATTTTGGCTAATGTGATTTATATCACTACCACACTATTACCATTTTCTCTAATATGGACACTATTGTGCAACAAAAACTCAACTACCCCAAAATGAGATTATTTGCAACCTCTAGGAAGTAGTCTTGTTCTCACATTAAAGATACACTTGATTTTCTTATGTAAATATTAGCATTTGTATGTCATCATTTCAATGGATTAATATGTTGGAGGGTTCCTAATGTATCAAGGTAAAATATGCATATAGAAATATGTTTATTATACAAAAATGTCTAGGGATGTTGTTCAGTTGCTTATTATATAGTATTAGGTTATATATCATATTTCATTATATATCATTTGTAGTTATTTCATATGGGAATAAGTTTTGTCATATATTTCAAGAATTTATTGAACTTTTTTCACCACATATATATTGTATTTTTCTATTCATATTGCTCGATAGTTCATACATAGAAATTATAAGATCACCATGTACTTACCTTGTAGATAAATAAGGCATATGTTGAAGAGTGTGTCCAAGGTGATGATGGGCATTGGCCTTACTAATATAATGACAATCATTGTCATTGAGCAGTAAAGGTCGATTCATAGAATGATGATTTTGTTTGATCTTTGTTTTCATTGTATGAATGAATCCCATAGATTCTTTTTTAACCACATAGAATCGATATGATCTATGCAAAAAAGATAATGTCCATCTCCTCATTGAGTATATAAAATAATCTTACCCCAAAAATACTATTATTGATATACAAGTGGAAACATTGGTGCCACAAAAATCCAATATTTAGTCAAATGAATAATTGCAAATGTTGCTAACAACTGGGACTGATTTTAGGCTCTTAAATAATTTCAGTGCACATTATCTCATTTCTAACTAAGTAAGAGATGTGTCTTTTGTGATAAAAAATTATCAAATACTTGTCTAGAGCAAAGAGACATCATGTTCAAGGTGGAATAATGATTATTAGTGTATTATTTAACTCATTTAAAATAAATTTATGAACCATTGAGCATGACCTTAGAATTACAATGATAAAAGAAGTGGCCTCAATTTTTCCCTTATTATTTGGGTGCAAATATTGAATGAACTTGTTTATTTGAGAGTAAACTCTACAAAAAGTTAATAAAACAATATTATGACAAGTTTACAAATTGAAATTTCCATTTCTGGATGAAAGATGATATGGCTAAACACTATAATACCAATAACAATAGGGAATTCGTGTATTACTCAAAAAAATTAAAAAAATGAATAAGAATATATCAAATCATAAAATGTAGTGGATATTCACAAAAGGTAATCTTGCATTTATATATGGTGATGCATATAAGAAAAAATATAATAATTGTTGAATGATATATGCAACATGCTATATGAGATTGGCCACTCTTATTTAGCATTGATGATTTCAATGTACAATCAGATGCACTGGAAAAATAATTGGGTTGCTAATTGCCTATTGAGACGTTGTATACTTATACAATCAAATAAACATACTCATTCAAAACATAGTTATCCTTCATTAATTCATGTATAATATCAAATATCATGCATACAAAATTTTATGTATCAATTCATTGATACCACACTCAACAATTCTTGCTATTATGGTTTAGCGGATAGAGGGAGCTCAATTAGTATTCTTTGAGTATTATAATAATTAAAAATGTAAAAACACTCATTGTCAATGTTTAGGAAGAAAATATCTATATCAACATACACATATTGGTTATGCTCATGTTGACACAATGTATGTTAACTGCCTAGAATTTTCTCCATGTAGAATGGCTTCTCATAATTGTTCTTTAAAACTTACATTCTAATACATCTTAGATTTTTGAACCACATACTATTTGAGTTGCACCCTCCACTACAAATATATTAATGTGATAAGCGCCAATTAGAATCGTAGTCTTCCTAAAACTACAATGCATATATTACATCATTCTTCTACTAATTTGAAATCCCTACAGTCTAAATCATTTATCTAAAGTTCAACTTTTCTAAAATCATTATTTTCTTTAGTAAATAAAAACTATGTCACTAAAAATAACATACAATAAGAGATCAGATAATGAAAATGATCTTTTGTTTCACCTATAAAAAGAAAGAATGTGTATAGGCCCAAGGATAATTATCCATGTAACCTGAAATCTACTAGAAAGCTTGGTTTTTCCTCTCCGTGAGTTCTATTACTTACACATGAGCTATAATACACATTTTTAATCAATACATTGTATTTAGTAGACACATAGTTTTTCTTCAAAACCCATGATAATACTTCCCTCAATGAATAATCACAAGCCTTCTTTAAATTGATGAAAACCATATGAAGATTTCATAAATGTTAAAATAATTTCCAGAAGGCTACAAATCTTAAAAGTTACTTTTGTTGTGGCTCAAAAATGAAATTAGGTTTGTTGTCTGTTGTAATGATACATTTGTATACCTCTATTTAATTATTACCTCATCACACATTCTTGTATATGGGAATTCTTTGATCAATCATATATTTAAGGTGATTGAGATATTTTTAGATCAGATGATACACAAATGATATTATTTATATTTGAAATTGGACACCATCTACTATCAATTTAATAGATTCAAGAATAACATAAAAATTGAATATTTTGTTATTGAAACTATCAAAAGTTGAGATTTATTACCCACCACAGTGGGAAAAATCTCCCACATGAGAGGATATTGCAAACCTAAAACCCAAACCTTAAACGAAGTAATAGTTATGTGGGTTTTAAACTGCAATGGGTAGGATAGTTGAAGGGAATGGGTTAGAAGTCCATCATTGAGTGGGATGGATGGTAAAAAGGATAAGGTTGTGCACTAAATATCAAACAATAGCATGTGTAAAATTTGACACGTGCAAAGCACGTGTACTAACTAGTATCTACTGTGTGTTGGACACTCTATTTTGCTGATTTCATTTTGCTTTCCAATCGGCTCGAGCCTCAATAGTTTTCTCTAACATTTACTTTCTCAGAGAAAAACTATATAATATTTTAATATATATAAGTAAATATGAAAATGTGTCCCTCGCACAGGAGTGTAGGAGGTGTTCATGCAACCTAAATGAAAGGGAGTGACATCAGTCTAGAAGAGAGAGAGTACATCTAGATTTGATGTCTAGAGCCTTAATTGATATGTGACAGTTAGAGTAGAAGATTGATTCACATATGAAATAAGCATGTGTAATCTTATTTAAGATTTATCTCTGAAGGTATAAGTTTCCTTATGAAGATTTAAGTTGTGTATGAGATGAATCCAATTTTAAAGATTCTAAGGTAAGTGTTGATGATGAAAGTACATTCCCTTTTCTTACTTAAGATGAGCTAAGTTAAGATAAAGTTGAATATGCATGAGCCTCAAGTTCTTCTACAAAGGAGGACCTCCAGTGCTAGAACAAGATATGTGGTGAACTCCAGAGAGAGTGAGACCCACAAGTAGAGGGTCGTATGACCTACCCTACAATATATGAAAATTTTGAGATATATGTGAAATGATGTGTCTTAATCTGGTTACTCCTGAGCAAATGAGTTGAGTCCTTTTACATGATTCACACCTATATGTAAGAGTTGGGAAAAAATGATGTGGGTAGAAATCTCATAATGAGAAAGTCAATCCTTTTGATGGAGTTAGGTCCTAGATTGAGTGACACATGTTTGTGAATCTCATCACTAGCTGCAAGTGAGGTGATATATGAAACTTTATTTCGAGAATAAAATGCCTTGTGCATAAGATACTAAAAAAGACATGTTGTTCCTTCTTTTTAACTTTCTATATATATGATGTTAGAAAGCTCACTTGATCTATTCATATGATTATGTATGAAGAGTCACTCATGTAAGCTTGTCCTATTATTTATATGCTCTTCCTAAATCATAAATGTTATATCAAAGTTTGAAATCATGATAAGCTTGACTTACTATATTCTCTTCCTTCCATATCATACATGAAATATGTAAATTTAAAATCATGAGCTTGAAATGAAGATACCTTTGGATCATATATTACACGATCACAAAATATAGTTCTTAACCTCAAATCTTCCAACTCTAAGTTTCTATGTTGATAATAACTTTCACAAAATAGGGTGAAATCCTAATATGCAAAGATGAATACATTGGTTCCCTATAATGATGTGATTCTAGTATGAGTTGATCATAAAACACACTAATGATGTAAAGTGTGATAATTCCATTTATTAATGACTTGAATTCTTGAAATCACCTAACATGGCTGAGTAGGTTGAAAGAAAAAACCTCAAATAATATATTCTCAACTTCATATATATGAATAAACCCCTATTTTCATAGAGAGGCATGACATGTAAATCATAAATCTAGAGAATTTCATGTTATTACTAAGTTACACAATGATCTTTAAACCTATATAATATGGGGTGGGTAAACCTAAATGCTCTATATCCTAAGATGACAACTTAGGGCAAATCCAGATTTAAGACAGGATGTGCACCTAGAAGTGGTGGCCTAGACAAATCATGAACTCCTTGATAATACCTTGAGTATGATATTAGTTGAATTTTGAGGATGAAATTGCATATAAGACTGGCTGAATGTGATGACACCAACTTTAGGGTTTTTATATCTAGTATAGTATTTGAGGACCATGAAAGTCGTGGTGAGGGTTGATACGAAATTGAGAAATTGATTACTCAGTTATGGACTCTTTGCACCAAAAAGGGTAGCCATAGATGCAATTAATGATTACTAGACCTAATTGAGTCTTGTTATGATGTATATTATTTTATTAGTTGATTTGTGTATTGAGGCCAAGAGATCCATTTAGTGGTGATAATGATATCAAGTGGTGAATTGATGATCCACCATTGTAATGCATGTTCATTGAAATATGATTAATAACTTGGCTTTATTGGATTCTCTATCTTAAATAATGTTTTCCTTTTCTTTTCTTCTTTCTGCAATTATTTTAAGTATGGCAAAATAGTATCTATATCTTTTCAAACACGTACCAACTTTATGTTGATTCGTTGTTTCACATATGTTTTAGGCTCATAGCTAGCATGGGATAAAAGACCAAGTGTGAGAAGTGTTTAAGTTGTACCTATTGTGTTAAGATCATGTTAGCATACATGTTGTAATTTGTAATTTGTTCTACTTGTATAATTCTCATTCAATGTGTAGTTGTAATTTGTAATAATCCATGTTGTATAAATATACATGTTGAGTGTTGAGAATTTTGTTGTGTACACTTATATAATTGAGTGTTCGTGCATGCATATTATGCTTCCCCATCACTCTATGAAAGAATTAGCTAACATTTCTAGATTTGTCCTCTTGGTTCTTCTAACTCTCGAAACGACATAGTCCGGGGACGTTACAGTTGGTATCAGATAATGAAAAATTGCTACACCTAATAGTTTCTCACCATGAAACATAAAACTAAATCTCACCTTTCACTTAAAACCCAAGAACTTAGTATGTTGTTGAATAAGGACTAGGTTTGACTTATCCTCTAGGTTAGAACCTAGATGTTCGAGAACTAGGTTTGGACAAGTGTGTGAAATCTTTTCTGTATAGAGCTCATATGTATTGGGTAGCTATACTAGTATAGACCTTGTTCTCACCATTTCACTAGGTGACATGGCACTAGACTATCTAATGTGTGTTGGACACTTGTTTTGCTGATTTGGTTTTGCTTTCCAATTAGATTGAGCCTCGACAATTTTCTCTGACGTTTGCTTCCTTAGAGAAAAACTATATAATAATTTATCCTATATATGTAAATATGAAAATGCGTCCCTCGAACAGGAGAGTAGGAGGTGTTCATTATCAACATAGAAGCTTAGAGTTGGAATATTTGAGGTTAAGAACTATATTTTGTGATCATGTAATATATGATCCAAAGGTATCTTTATTTCAAGCTCATGATTTCATATTTACATATTTCATGAATGATATGGAAGGAAGAGAATATAATAAGTCAAGCTTATCATGATTTCAAACTTGGATGTAAAATGTATATTATAGGAAAAGGATATGAATAATAGTCTAAGATTACATGAGTGACTCTTCATACATAATCATCTAAGTAGTTCAAGTGATGTTTCTAACGTCGTATATATAGAAATAGAAGAATAAGGGGCAACATGTATTTTTGAGTATCTTATGCACAAGGCATTTTATTTTCAAACCAATGTCTCATATATCACCTCACTTACAGCTAATGATGGGATTCACAAACATGTGTCACTCAATATAGGTCCTAACTCAATCAAAAGGATTGAATTACTCATTATGAGTTTTCTACCCATATCATTTTTTCCCTACTCTCTCATATAGGTGTCAATCATGCAAAAGGACTCAACTCATCTACTCAGGAGTAACCCATCTTAGGACACATCCTTTCACTTATATCTCATATTTTTTATATATTGTAGGGTAGATCATGTGACCCTATCCTTGTGGGTCTCACTCTCTCTCAATTTCACCACGTATCTTGTCCAAACACTGGAGGTCCTCCTTTATAGAAGAACTTAAGGCTCACTCATATTAAACTTTATCTTAAATTAGATCATCTTAAGTAAGAAAAGGGAATGCACTTTCATCATCAAGACTTAGCTTAGAATCTTCAAAATTGGATTCATATCATATACAACTTAAACTTCATATGGAAACTTATACCTTCAGAGATCAAACTTAGATAAGATTACACATATTTATTATATAACTTTTACAAAATAGGGTGAAATCCTAATATACAAAGATGAATAAACTAGTTCCCAATAATGATGTGATTCTAGTATGCGTTGATAATTAAAACACACTAATGATGTTATGTGTGATAATTCCAATTATTAATGACTTGAATTCTTGAAATCACCTTACATGGTTGAGTAGGCTGAAAGACAAAACCTCAAATAATATATTCTCAACTTCATATATATGAACAAAACACTATTTTCTTAGAGAGATATGACATGTAAATCATAACTCCAGAGAATGTCATGTTATTACTAAGTTACACAATGATGCTTCAACCTATATAAGATGGGGTGGGTACACCCAAATGCTCTATATCCTAAGATGACAACTTAGGGAAAATCCGGATTTAAGATAGCTTGTGCACCTAGAAGTGGTGGCCTAGATGAATCATGAACTCCTTGATATTACCTTGAGTATGATATTTGTTGAATTTTGAGGACCAAATTCCATATAAGGTCGGGGGAATGTGATGACCCCAACTTTAGTGTTTTGATATCCAATACAATGTTTGAGGACGATGAAAGTTGTGTCGAGGGTTGATACCAAGGAATTGATTACTCAATTATGGACTCTTTGCACCAAAAAGGGTGGTCATAGATGCAATTAATGATTACTAGACCTAATTGAGTCCATTTATGAAGTATGTCATTTTATTACTTGATTTGTGTACTTGAGACCAAGAGGTCCATTTAGTAGTCATAAAGATATCAAATGGTGAATCGACAAGCCATGAGGTGTGTTAGTACCATAACAAGTGTTTTTGACTTGTTGGATCAATATTTTATGATTAGTAGAATTGAATCCAAGGTTTATACATATATTTATAAGGTTGTTTGAAAATTTTGATTGCCTAACCAAATGACAAATTTTGAGTTGCAAACTTTCATTGAAGCTACGTTAGGATTTTGTGAGCCTATGTCTAAAGTTACATGATGCACGAGAATGGTATAAAGAGATATAGTAATTTGAAGGTGCGGTTTGACCCTTTTATCCTTTATTATCTAAGGTGTGACTATTTGGTGTCATGCTAGCCTACATGTTGGGCTCAGACCTCAGCTAATGTGTGGCTAACATGTAACCCTTAATGGAGGAAGGAGGGAAGGACAACCATCCACAACCTCCAACCATTTTAGAATAGAATGAGACTGACCAGGTCCTACTCCTCTACGAAGACTAGTGATATATATTATTCTATTACATGATTCTAGATCGAAATGAGTTCTGTCTGATCAGTATTTTTCTCCCAAAAGGTTCTATACTATTTTTGGTTTCAAGGTGAGAGGATTTAAAGTTGATACTCCTCTTGAGGTCTTGGGAGCTTGATTGGAACTCCCAGGAAGATCTATATAGGAGTCCATGTCATGCAGGATGATGGTGTGCCTTACCAAAGATGGCTTAGCAGCAACACTGAGAACCAAGGATGGAGGGTTGAACACTTGAGATGAAGAAGGAGAGAGGGGTTCACAACCTTGATTCCTTGACACCAGAGAGGTTCAACGAAGATATGTTGACCTAGAGGTTATACATTGTCCATATTTTGATAATGACTTAACCATTCCATTCATATGTATCTAATGTGTGTATTCAATATTGATTTCAGGTGTTTGGTACATGAAAAGGATCAAAAATCAAAAGCCCGAATTTTCTCAAGTTCAAGCCAAAAGCTATACAAGTGTGTAATTTAGGAAATCCATGTAAATGACCTTAGAATATTTTTGTAATCACTTGTATTGATGAATTGGCTTGTAACTAAGATGAGAAGATTGATTGGGACACTAAAAACCAAGTTGTAATCACTTTTGATGCACTTTAGAAAATTGATCTCAGGCAGTCAATCGGTCGAGTCTGAATCTCGACGGATCCTCTTGGATAAATTCTATGAAGAATGCATCGGTCGAGTTGTGGTTTTACACAACACGACTGATTGAGTATGGGACCAACCCAAAGATGAAATGGGTCCCCAAGCTAACCCCAGATCCCAAAGTTTGAGTTGGGTACCGACATCCTTCTTTCTTGAAGGTCAAAAAAAGGTGGATTGTTGATAGTGGCTGCTCAAAACATATGACAGGTGAAATCAACCATTTCAACAAATTCATAAAAAAGAAAGGAGGATCGATGACCTTCGGGGACAACAAAAAGGGTAAGGTGATAGGTTAGGGTGATGTAGGCAATGAGCTTTGTATGAAGAATGTTTTTCTTATTGATGACCTACATCACAACTTGATAAGTGTAAGTCAACTTTGTGATAATGGGTATCTTGTTTTGTTACTTCTTTAGAATGTTTGCTTCTACATTCCCTCACTTACAATGTCATATATAAGGGAAATAGAAATGGTAATCTTTATGTTATTGTTCTTGATGCTCTAAAGCTCAAACTTGATAGAGGCTTGGTTGTGGATAAAAATGATATTTCTCTTTGGCATCACCGGTTGGGTCATGTGAATATGCATCAAATGAAGAAATTGAGCAAAAAGGAATTGGTTCGGGGACTTCCCAAATTGGATTTTGAAAAGGATGTGGAATTGCAACCTTGTACACAAGGCAAGAAAACCAGGTCCTCCTTCAAATCCAAAAGATTCCTTAGTTCCAAAAGAGCTCTTGAGCTTCTTCACATTGATCTATTCAGACCTATGAGAACTCAAATGCTTCGTGGTTCCAAGTATTGTCTTGTGATTGTCGATGATTTCTCTTGTTATACTTGGACCTTCTTTCTCCTTTCAAAAAGTGATATGCTTGATGTTTTCTCGAGCTTTTGTAAATGAGTTGAAAATGAAGCTTCTTGCCGGATTATTTCTATCCGTAGTGACCATGGGGGAGAGTTTGAAAATGATCTTTTTGAGCATTTTTGTGAAAAATCTGGTTACTCACACAATTTCTCTTCTCCTCATACACCTCAACAAAATGGGTAGTAGAGAGAAAGAATAGGTCGCTACATGAGATGGATAGGACCATGCTTCTTGAATATGAAATTTCTAAGAAGTTTTGGGACAAAGCCATTAGCACCAACTATTTTGTGCAGAACTGAGTTTTTACACATCCTTCTTTGAAGAAAACCCCTTATGAGTTATGGCATGGTAGAAAGCCATCCATTGATTTCTTTCACATTTTTGGATTGTCTTGTTTTGTTTTAAACACGAAGGATTCTCTTAACAAGTTTGATCTGAAATCTTACAAGGCTTTCTTCCTAGGATATAGCACTACAAGTAGAGCTTACAGAGTTTTTGATATTGAATTGTCTAAAATTGAAGAATCTATCAATGTTAAGTTTATTGAAACTAACCCTGTTGTTGGCAAGAATGTTGTTAGTAATGATGTTGCAAATGAATTAATTCCTATCTTGAAAGATCTCAACATTGACAACAAAGGTAAGCAGGTGGTTGAAGCTAAAGATGAAGAGAAGAAGGATCCTACTCCATGCTTTGCAAAGAATCATCCCAAAGAGCTAATCATTGGCAACCCATTTGAGAGATTGAAAACATGAGCTGCCTACAACAAAGAACAAGCAGACAATGCCTTCATCTCACAACTGGAGCCAAAGAACATCAAAGAATCTCTTGGAGATGATAAGTGGATCCTAGCCATGCAGGAGGAACTAGAGAAATTTGAGAAGAATCAAGTGTGGACTCTAGTGCCAAGACCAAGTGACAGAAAAATTATTGGCACCAAGTGGGTCTACTATAACAAGCTTGATGAGAATGGTAAGGTGGTAAGGAACAAAGCAAGGTTAGTGGCACAAGGTTACAATCAACAAGAAGGTGTTGATTTTGATGAAACTTATGCTCCTGTTGCTAGATTTGAATCTATTAGAATGCTACTTGCCTTTTCTAGTTAAAAAAATTTCTTGCTATATCAAATGGATGTTAAAATTGCTTTTTTGAATGGTACAATTGAAGAGAAAGTATTTGTTGCTCAACCTATGAGTTTTGAAAATGACAAGCTACCTAATCATGTTTATTTGTTGCACAAAGCTCTCTATGGACTCAAGCAAGCACCTCGAGCTTGGTATGAGAAATTAAAGAACTTTTTGTTAGACAATGTCTATGTCATGGGCAAAGTTGATTCTACTGTATTTTCTAAAACACACTTCTAGCAATTTTCTTATCATACAAATCTTTGTTGATGATATCATATTCGGTGGAACTGATCTTGATCATTGCAAGGAGTTTATTTCTCTTATGTAGAGTGAGTTCAAGATGAGCATGATGGGTGAGTTGAGTTTCTTCTACAACTTCCAAATCAAGCAAACCAAAGATGGAAACTTCATCAACCAATCATTGCAAGGAGTTTATTTCTCTTATGTAGAGTGAGTTCGAGATGAGCATGATGGGTGATTTGAGTTTCTTCTACAACTTCCAAATCAAGCAAACCAAAGATGGAAACTTCATCAACCAAGGCAAGTACACCAATGAACTACTCAAATGCTTTGGGATGGAGAACATGAAGTCGATGGACACACCCATGTCTAACACCACCAAATTAACTTAATAGAGATGAAGAAGGTGAGAAGGTAGATGAGAATATCTATAGAGGTATGATTGGAAGTTTACTTTATTTAACTACCTCTAGACCTGATATTGTGTTTAGTGTTGGCTTCTGTGCTCACTTTCAATCAAGTCCTAGGAAATCACATCTTACTACTGTCAAGAGAATTTTGAGGTACTAAGCCAAAACTAAAAACTTTGGTCTATGGTACCCTAAGTCAAGGGACTTTACTCTTATAGAATATAGTGATGAAGATTACACATGATGTTTGGTTGATAGAAAGTGCACAAGTGGCACTTGCTTCCTTCTAGGACCATACTTGGTGTCTTAGTTTTCCAAGAAAAAGAGCACTGTGGCATTATCAACTACTGAGGCTGAATACATTGCATCCGAGAGTTGTTGTGCTCATGTCCTATGGATGAAGCAAATCCTTCAAGACTTTAACATACATTTTGATGCTTCTCCTATCAATTGTGATAATACTAGTGCAATCAATCTTTCTTATAATCCTATATTGCATAGTAGAGCTAAACATATAGAGGTTCACCATCATTTCCTTTGTGACCACATTGCCAAGAAGGATATCTATATCACACATGTGGACACAGAAAATCAGTTGGCGGACATTTTCACTAAACCTCTAGCTAGAGAGAAATTTAATTTTATTAGATCAAAATTTCTTATTGTTGCTTATGATGATATTGACATGCCATCTAGCTAGTTTTTTTTAGCCTATATGTCTTGCTCATGCTTTACTCACCTTGCTTGCCTAAATTTTCTAAAATATGCTTAATTTTCTTGTTGACATGCTCAGTTTCACTTGTTTTTGGGCATTTCTCTACTTTCTTGGTTTTACTGCTAAATAGTACCCAATGATGAGTGATATGTGCCTAAGTATGTTCAATATACATAATAGACTCAAAAAATGAATTTAATTAGCATTCATATGGCTAGAAATTAATTTTGATGGTTTTAGGTTAGGTTGACCATTGGTCGAGTTTTCCCAGGACAAACTTGACCGATCAGTGGCCGAGAGTAGTTCTTTTTTGGACCAATCAGTCGAGTTTCCCACTCTCAGAACTCGATCGATCCGCGGGCTGAAGGCAACTTAAGTTTGGATCGGCCGACTATTCTCCCACTCAATTAGAGAATAGACAACCGATTCCTCTTTGTCTAGCCCTAAGCTCTCTACCCTAGCCCTAACCTTCCCTATCCTAGCCCTTTCGCGACCTAGATAGGTTGTTCTTAACCTTCTCGGTTGCACCCTGGTGGTTTTTGGATGGCTTTTGTGGTTTGTTTTGCTTCGTTGTTTGTTTCTCCTCCTCTTTCTCACCTCCATGGCTTCTCAAAGGAGAAAATGACCCACCCCTATAAATGATCCTTCATCTTCTTTGTCTAATTCCTGGATTCCTTTCGAAGATACCTCTTTTATCTCAATAGAGGCTGTTAATAGGTATAAGGACCTTCTTCCTAGGAGCCCTTTTCCTTTTCACGCCTTGTTTGAGCCAAGTCATAGGCGTCAAGCAGTTATAGACCAGGTTGCTAGGTTGCTCGCCGTCCACCACCTCTCCGCCTTGGCCGTCGAACATGATTGCTTTTTCAATTCGATGTCTAGCGCAAAGGTAGTTCATGAGTTCTACGCTAACTTGCGTTGGAACTACAAATCCCTCATACCCCCGTCGAATACTCAAGTAATCCTAACCTCTATGATCGTCGGTAAATGTTTCCAAATATCTAAGGATATTCTAAATATCTTCTTTTCCGGAGATGAGGAAAATGATACCTGGTACAAAGATTATGGAGAGTAATTTGATCTTTTGGATCCTGAAGGTTTCTACAAGTAGAATGAACTTACTCTCCCTGACATTCATTGCTAATTGAAGAAACCTACCATTCCATATAAGAAGAAGAGAACCCTACCTTCCTCCTCCCTCGACCTTAGGAAGCACATTCAAGCCTTCATGATCAACTGCAACATCCATCCAAAGAAAAATCAAACGGATATTGCAGAGAACACTACTGTCATTACGTATTGCATCCCAGAGAACATCAGTGTCAAGTCGGCCAGATACATTTTACACCATATGACCTACTTTGACACTAGTAAGAACATATGAGGCACCCATTCCCCATATCCAACCTTGATATGTGGTTTGTTTCAGTTTGCTACTGAGAAATCACTCTTTTGTGACTTTCATTACAAGTTAGCCAGGAAGGGTGTTTGTATCAGTGAAACCACGATTCAGAAGTTTGTGTCTATGTGTGCCTCCTCCATCCCTAGTGCTTCTCCCTCTACCTCTTCCTCTGCAGCCCCTGCCTCCTCTCACTACTACAGAAATGCCTTTTAGCGTCGGTTGTTTAACCCCCTTTGGCGTCGGTTTTCGAGCGACGCCTATGTGGGCGCCGCTAAAGGTCAAACACTTCGGCGTCAGTCTTTTAACCGACGCCTATTTAACATACTGGCGTCAGTTGTTTATAGAAAACTGACGCCAAAAGGGTTCGCACCACATAAAACGATGTCATCTAGGACACATTCTGCGTCGGTTATCTACTAAAAGACCGACACCTATAATACATATATCGTCGGTGTTTAATCGGTAACCGACGTAGAAAGTGTCCTAGATGACGCCATTTTCTGTGGTGCGAACCCTTTTGGCGTCGGTGATCAACTAAACAACCGACGCTATATGGCATTTCCAGGACGGCCGTTTTCAGCACGGTCGTGGCCACATGAGGCGTCGGTTTTTTCAAAAAAACCGACATTGTATGTCTTTGCTGATGGTTTTCTGTAAATAACCGATGCCTATATCTTTTTTTTTCATATCAGTTTGCAGGCCTGCTGTGGCTGGTCAGCAGGATGAGAACCTGCAGTTCAGTTTTATGAACTGCAAGTTTACGACATCCATTGATATCAGCCTACAAACAGGCCACAAACCTACAAAATTAACAAAAAAAATTTCACACAAGTAGATACATTCAGACATCAATTCAATTCTCACATTCACACATATAGAAACATTCAAATACATGTATTAACATTCAGAAATATTCATTTACAAAGTATCATTCATTATCGCTATGAACATCCCAATTATATCTTACAATTGCCACTGCTTGTATGGCTTTTGCCCATTCTTCTCTTATTTCATTTAATGCTTCCATCGTATATGGAGCATGTACATTTTTTAAGCGTTTACCTATAGTGTGGTCAGTTTTAAACACCTGCAAAGAGAATGATGTATATATATAAGTAATAATATAAAAATAAGATTGATATATTTCATACTAACTAATGAGAATATATATAATACCTCATGTATGGTATCGATGTCCAATGCGGCATGTCGGATAATCATCTGCATAAATCGCATCACATAGTATGCGCATGCCCAGCCGTTGTCTTGTGTAGCGCACTATAAATTGAAACATACAAAATAATACAACTAAGCACAATTCACATCAATAATATATACATTGGAGTCGGGAACTTACTTGTACGTTCTACCAATTTATTGGCTGGTTCTTTTTCCTTGGGACCGTTCCTCCAGCCTTTTTGAATGCATCTAAACCCCTACATGTTAATATAACATAGTAAATTGCATAAGTAAATAGTAATGTAATAACAGATGTTAACAGATACAAAAATGAAATATTTCTCACCAGAATAATGGCAGTCTCATTACGTGTCCAATTTTAGTGTTTAATGTACTTCCCGCGGGATCTAGATAATAAACAGTGAACGTCTCGGGGACAATAACTAGTAACTCCCAATGTCTACCGCTAGAGGTAAAAAGTTAACAATTAATAACTCAAAATGCACAATAAAAATGGAATTTTCTTAAGTCCAAATTATAAATAAAGTAAACTTACTTGACATTGAATGGAGCTATTATTATCGTCTTCTTTTGCTGACCAAAAATTGTAAAAGCATCTATACAGTATTGTTGAACACTATCAGGGTCTTTAGCTACCATACTAATCAATGATGGAATAAAAAATTGCACATGATCAAATGCAAATTGTTTGCATTGATCTTCGACTAAATAGCTGCAAAACATGTATTATGTATGCATTAATATATAGGAAACCAGATCACCGTATCTTACACAAGGTATATGGATGTATAAACAAGATCTCACCTTATCCATGTCTCTATCATTGATGTATTCAGCCAAGCATACATAAACAGCTCAATAATATCTTGTATAAATAAAGAGCTATCGTATGATTGACCTCATAATCTGCATCTAAAGAAACAATTATAGGGCAATGTATATTATGTGCCCGTAGCCAACATGCCATTCCCCTACAAGCAGGACCTAACAGGTATGTTAGGTCAGTTGGAACCCAACTTGGTAATGTGGGAAGTGGAGGTGGAGGCCTAGGTGCTCCTGATGTCTTCTTTTTAACCTGTATATATAATTTCATATCAATTGACCTCATATATACACATTAACAGTCTAAATCAATGTAAATTTATCTTACAATTTCAGTAGTGTAGACGACATCTGCTTTGGGCTACAATATGACCCCGCCTTCTGCCTCAGCAAGTGTATCAATATCGAGTGGGGATATGGCAATGTAGCTTCCCTCCAATCGGGTAACACACGTAATGGGCCCACACGAACGTAGCCCTGTGGCATTAGAGTCCCGTGAAACCTTTCCCCAGGAAGGGACGGGTAAGCCTGTGCCTCTACAACAACATAGTCTTGCATTCTTAAGCGGCATGGCTTCAATGCCTACAAATTTACGTAAAGAATGTTATACATATATACATATCATCTTGAAAACATATCATCTTGAAAAGACTAGCTACAATGTCATAAACAATACTTACATCAGATGTGTTAGGCGATGGGTCTCCAGGATTACTCGCAATATGTGCATCAGGAGAAGAGTGGGTCGCCATAGGCTGATTGGAAGCCTGAGATGCCTGCCACCGCAACAATTCTTCCTTGACCTTCTCAGCAACTACATCGTTGACCTTCTTAGCAACTATATCCTCGACTCTCTTATTCTCCTATACATGGATAAAATAAACATTAGCTTCTTATTATTGAATTTCCTTTTGCAGTAACATTCTAAAAAAAGAATAGGTTACCTCTTCTTGAGAAAGTCCCTCTTTGGGTTTGCGCTGGGATGGCCCAAAGAATGCTTTGATCCCCACACCAGTGCCTGCACCCCTACCACATCCAGGATGCTCTCGGTTACCCAGAGCAACTGTCAATTCATCCCTTGTGCCTTGAGGGATGAACGTGCCTTGTTTCCTCTGCTCGTGCAGCTCCCGCTAATCACCATCAATAGAAATTGGTAAGTTAACACCACCAATAATCAATATTCAAACGATTGCTCTAAGAGTTGTATTTTACCATTTTTGCAGCCGCCTCAGCAGTTACGGGCTTCTTTATTTCACCCTTCTTGTTTTGCCTCCCAGCTATCCAGATATCATGGCGAGGCATGGGTGTGGCAGACTCCTAAGTAGGAGCCGACTCCTGAGTAGCCGTAGACTCTGCCTGTAGTCTTTGGTGAATGCTTGCATAGCCTTTTGGACCCATAGTGTGGTCATGCACATTCAGTGCACGCCTTGCTTTTTGTGCGTCACTGAGGGCCTAGTTAGTCAAACTCCCAAATGTCTTCAATGACACCGTAATATGACATTTTAGCTTCACGTGGACTCTTATCCTTTGCACTTGCAAAGTACATAGTCGACGCTTGAAGAGTGACCCCACTATTTTGGACGACACTCTTATCATCTTGGCGCTTTGTGTAATATGTGAATCCATTAATGTCAAACACTTCATAAGACATAACATTCGGTTTTGGTTTAAAGGTGAGGCATTTGATAGTTTCTGTAATATCATTTGGTGTTTGAGATAGTTGATGTAAGACTTTATCTTCAAACCACTTAGTAAAAGTCTTATTATGCTCTCTAGCAAGCCACATTGAACTTGCTCGAGGATGTTGTCTCTTTATGAAATTGGTATGTTCCTCGATATAAACACTCACTTCGTCCATATTGTGTAAAATATACAAGTGAGCTTGTTCCAACTGCTCACGGCTGATTACTTTCACCCGTGATCACAAAATTCCTTTGCCCTCCTCAATATTCTTGTCATTATCAGGAGTGCCGTTACCACTGAGAAAGTCATTGCAAAAATCCATAACCTCTCTCGCCACATAACCTTCAATAATACTCCCTTCAGGCCGATAATGATTTCGAACATCACCTTTAAAAACGCTCATGTATCGTTCAAAGGGATACATCCAATGCAAGAAAACTGGTCCCAACATTTTCACTTCCCTAGTCAAGTGGACAACAAGATGTACCATGATATCAAAGAATGAAGGAGGGAAATACATCTCAAGCTGACATAGGGTAACAACCACTTCTCTTTGCAAATTATCGAGAGTATCAGGGTCAATAACTTTGCAGCATAGACTGTTGAAAAAGAAACAAAGTCTGGTAATTGCAAACCTTACATGCTTCGACAATATAGATTGAATTGCCACGGGCAATATTTGTTGCATTAGAGTGTGACAATCATGAGATTTAAGACCTATCAACTTCAGATCTTTCATTGATACCAATCTACGGATGTTGGATGAGTAACCATGTGGCACCTTAACATTTACCAAGCATTCACAAAAAGTTTTCTTCTCCTTTCTAGACAACGTGTAACAAGCGGGAGGTAAGTATGTTCTTTTATTACCCATTTCACGTAATTCTGTTAATTCTGACCTTATTCCCATTTCACGTAGGTCCAGTCTGGATTTTATCCCATCTTTAGTCTTACCTGGTATATTTAACAGAGTACCAATGATGCTATCACATACATTTTTCTCAACGTGCATTACATCGATACAATGCCTGACTGTCAAAGAACTCCAATAAGGAAGATCCCAAAATATTTACTTCTTCTTGAATGAAGAATTGTCACTCCGTGTGGCCATACTACATTGTGATTTCTTACCAAATTCATTGACAATGTCTTTTACTCTTGCATAAACAACATCCCCTGGTATAGGTTTAGGTGCACTCCGTTCATCATTCCATCCATTGAATGCTTTGTGCTTCCTACAATATGGATGGAATTTTGAAAGAAACCTTCGATGACCAAGATATACAGTCTTGCCGCCATGTTTTAGTCTTATTGAATCAGTGTTTTCTTCACATATAGGACACGCTTTAGCTCCTTTGACACTATATCCAGACAAATTCCCATATGCTGGAAAGTCATTAACAGTGCAAAACAACATAGCGTGCAAACGAAATATCTCTCTTGCTGAAGCATCATAGGTCATCACACCTTCAGCCCAAAGTTTCTTTAAGTCATCAATCAAAGGTTCAAGATAAACATAGATATCATTTCCGGGTTGTTTAGGGCCCGATATCAACAACGACAACAAAACGTACATATTTTTCATACACATCTAGGGAGGAAGATTGTATATAACAAGCATGACTGGCCAAGTGCTATGTTGGCTGCTCAATGTCCCGTACGGATTCATCCCATCTGTACAAAGCCCAAGTCTTAGATTCCTATCTTCTTCACCAAATTTGGGGTACAATAGATCAATCTTCTTCCACTGTGGGGAATCAGACGCATGTCGTAGGATCCCATCATTATTTTTCTTAACATCTGCATGCCACCTCAAATTCTTCGCATCTTTCAGATTTGCAAACAAGCGTTGAAACTGTGATATTATAGGTAGATACCACAACACCTTGGCAGGAGAACCAGTTTTGGACTCCCCCGAAGTCGTCAATTTATACCGTGACGCATCACATTTTGGACAATCTTTCAAATCTACATAGTCCTTTTGAAATAATACACAATCATTCAGGCATGCGTGTATCTTCTTGGCCTCCATTCCCATTGTCCTCCTATGTTCCTCGACAAATCTAATAAATTGATCAAGACCAGATATAAACTCTGGGGTGCAATGATTACGAATGGACATCCATGATCTATCCATTCTATGATCAAAGAGAAAACAAGTATATATTAGGAAACAAGTATATATTAGGAAAAGATTAGGGTATACACTTACATCCTAAGTGTATAATGTGATGTCATTCTTATATATAATAAATGTGTACCACCTATCCCATCCTTGAACACCTAATCTCACTAGTAAGTGTATAATGTGTATTGGGTTTTCAAGAAAATTTCGACAGCATTTCCCCGCTGTTCTCTAAGTACATATGTACTTAGAGAACAAACGGGGAAATGCTATCGAAATTTTCTCAAAAACCCAATACACATTATACACGTACATCCTAAGTGAGATTAGGTGTTCAAGAATAGTCCCAAACCGGGGACTATCCAAGATTTACTCCTAATGAGTCAATCTTGGATGGGTTTCTAGGCCAACAAACACATTTGATGTCATTCTTATATATAATAAATGTGTACCACCTATCCCATCCTTGAACACCTAATCTCACTAGTAAGTGTATAATGTGTATTGGGTTTTCAAGAAAATTTTAGCAGCATTTCCCTACTGTTCTCTAAGTACATATGTACTTAGAGAACAAACGGGGAAATGCTATCGAAGTTTTCTCGAAAACCCAATACACATTATACACTTACATCCTAAGTGAGATTAGGTGTTCAAGAACAGTCCCAAACCGGGGACTATCCAAGATTTACTCCTAATGAGTCAATCTTGGACGGATTTCTAGGCCAAAAAAAACATTTGATGTCATTCTTATATATAATAAATGTGTACCACCTATCCCATCCTTGAACACCTAATCTCACTAGTAAGTGTATAATGTGTATTGGGTTTTCAAGAAAATTTCGGCAGCATTTCCCCGCTGTTCTCTAAGTACATATGTACTTAGAGAACAAACGGGGAAATGCTGCCAAAATTTTCTCGAAAACCCAATACACATTATACACTTACATCCTAAGTGAGATTAGGTGTTCAAGAACAGTCCCAAACCGGGGACTATCCAAGATTTACTCCTAATGAGTCAATCTTGGACGGGTTTCTAGGCCAACAAACACAATAATAGATATGTACATGTTAGGGTTTCATCACGATTAATGTTAGTGTTTCATCACAATTGATGTTAGGGTTTAATCAAATCAAATTAGGATGCTACAATTGACAATTTTAAATCTTATTTCAACATGCATCAAAATCTAGGTTGTGCAAACCATTATATGACAAATATATGCAAGCAACAAACCATTATATGGAACGAGTCCTACATTATACACATACTTTTCCTGAGTAAGATAATGTGCACTTCATGGAATTATTAATATCTGAATATATATAAGTTGTTTCTACCTACTTTGATGGGATTTTATAACATTCGAGTCTTGCATTTAAGGCATTAGATGCATATATTGCAGTCCATTGTGTTGAGATAAGAATCCCATGTGATACACACGATTGAAAATCTTTCACCATACTAGGAAAATACTATAGCATGTCCTCTCTAAATCTAGGTTCAACATATACATCCAAATTAAATACACAACTCGTAGATGTGGAAGCATTTGTGGAAGCATTTCAGAATCTAATATGGTCCTATAAAGTTAAATCTAATAGCTCGTGGATGTGGAAGCATTTGTGCAGCCTTAGAAGCACTATCTTGCCTTTGATTAAGCTGCATATTGGGGATGGGTCTAGTTTCAGAATTTGGAAAGATCCGTGGATGCCTGGAAATAAATTTCTAGATGAGTATATTGATACTAAAAATGTGCTAAGGATTGGGTGTGGTTGGAATGGCTTCCTTAGCAAGTTCATCTGTGAGAAAAAATGGATCATTCCGGATAGAAGATGTTTCAAGGAGTTTAAGAAGTGCGTTGAAGAGGCTGATATCACTCTTTATGATGATGATGCTATTAGTATTCAAGGGTTTGATTCTCTGAAAATTAAAGATGCTTGGAACATCCTCAGAGGACCTAGAACTAAATCTGATTGGGCATGTTGGATCTGGAGGTTTGACCATCCCAGAGTTTTGATCATTAATGCGTGGAAAATCTTCTTAGCTAAACTACCTACGCTGGATTATCTTAAGAAGATGGGATTCCAGTTTGTCTACTCTTTTCATCATCTGGAAAGAGAGAAACTGCAGAACTTTTAGAAATTTATCTTCTGACAATAACAAATGCTGGAACAACATCAGGGATCTAGTATCCCTATATGATTGAGCTGGTTTTTCTTTTATAGATCAGATGTATAGGTGGTTTGCAGTTTTCTTTTAAACCTTACTTGTACATAAACTCTGTTTTTTTGTCTAATAAAGAGGAAGGCGCTTACTGAGTGAGCAACAACAACTGACCTCCCAGCAGTGGTGGCGGTGACCGACGAGCTCCAGGCGGAAGGGCAGGCAGGTGCAACGGTGGCCGGCGAGCTCCAGGCGGTAGGGCAGACAGACCAAGGAGCAGCGACGTCAGTGACAAGGAGCAGCGGCGTCGGCGGGCGGCGGCAAGGAGGAAGGCAACACGACGGCGAGCTCCAGGCATCAGGTAGGCAGACCAAGGAGCAGCGGCATCGGTGGCAAGGAGCAACAGTGGCGGCGGAGAAGGGGGCACGGAGAAGCGGAAGAAGGCAGCAGCAGTGGTGGCAAAGAAGAGGGCGCGGTGGCGGCGCGGCGGCGGCGTCGTGGAGGAAGAAGGAGCTTTCGTGGAGGAGAAATCGGCGACATGGTCGGGCGACAGTAGAGAAGAAAAGGGAAATCGGCTCGCAATGAAACAGAAGAAAGGGGAAGAGTCGGGCGATCGCGGGATATTAAGTTCCCAAATAGCGTCGGTTGTTTCAAACAACCGACGCCGAAACCTCTTTAGCGTCGGTCGTTTGAAACAACCAACGTCCAATTGGACGATATTTTCACGAAATTGTTTGGCGGGAACCACTTCCAGCGTCGGTTATAAAAGGATAACCGACGCTGAAAGTGACACTTTTTGCACAAATTTTCATCGCACATAGGCGTCAGTTTCTATCTACATAACCGACGCTGAAAGTGACACTATTTTTTTGCTCGAAAATTGGATTTCGCAGGCGACTTTAAGCATAGGTTTGTCATTAACAACTGACGATGTATTCAAAGCGGTACCCGTGTCTGGCTGGTCTTCGAATATAGACGTCAGTTTGCCTAAATAACCGACGTCTAATATTGTAGGCGTCGGTTTTCCTAAAGAACCGACGCCCAGAAAAGTGACACTGAATGTTGTTTTTGTAGTAGTGTCTACCCGAGCTCCACCTCCTCAGCCCCCTCCTCGACCTAGCCATGCTTTGTTTCGTGTATCGAATGAAACCCTTATGGGCTACATGATGTACCAACACACATACAACCAACATGTCTAGGAGCACCTACATTAGGATTTGTGTTATATCTTGTCGACCATGAACCTATCTTGTGCTCACCCCTACCCCACCTACCAGCCCTACCCTGATAGTGATTATGCTTCATATGCATACAATCATTACTACCCACACCCGAGCCTTCCGCTGCTGCTGCTCCTCCACCTTTCGCTACTGGTAGTTCTACTCTTGCCTACCTCCTATTTCGTGTTGCCCCCTGGCCACCTGACTTTTCAGCCTTGGAGACTCTCCTCCATCCTTTCCTCAGGCCAATGAGCTCCACACTCTTGGTATGCCTTGGGCTAAGAAGAATGTGTTGGTATGTATTCCCATAGAGCAAGTCATATGATGATTGTAATGGGATACTTTGTAAATGATTTGAATAATAATAAAGGCAATTTCTGATCTATATGTTTAAACTATTTCTGAGATTATAGTGTAACATGATAGATGTCTAAAGAATTGTTTTACTAAATGACGTATGCTTTTGGGTTGAGGACCTAAACGATGAGATCATACATATGTTAAGAGTATACATTCTTGTTTGGTCCCCAGTCGGTTGTTATTGTGGAAATAACCATAGACATCAATAACACTAAAGACTAGATTATGTGTTGGTTGATGACAGAATCTCATTAGTCATGATATATTGATATCAAACCAAGCACATAGGTACTTGTTAGAGAACAAGGTACCGGACAAACCCACTGTGAGAGTGACACATGGAACCATGACTAGGTAGTCACAGTCAGCTCTCATAGTGATGGTGGTGAGTGTGATTCTTAGACCTGAAATCACTACACTCAACACATGTCGTTGGGTACACTTTGACATCATCAAACACAGTCCTGAAACATGGGTTGTTATAAAGGTGATGATTGGGTGGCTTTGACACATGGGGCTTTTGAGGGGTGAGTGATAGATATGGGATTTGTCCCTCGTGAGGGAGTTTGATGTCCTTGGCCACTTGATGAGTAGGATTGAGAAAGGCATGCACATGCACATGTGAATCAATATGTGATATTCATGTCACACGCATCTCACCCAGTCTGCTCTGAGATCAAGGAAATGAATGAATGTTGACAGGATGACTGTTCCATGCCTCGAGTTCATTTAGGATATCAGTGACAAAGGAATTATACATTCACTATAACACCATTCACAGATTGTAGGACTGAAAGTTGTTCTCCAACTTTCTATTTCACTTGGGTAGCACTGATGTGTGACTAGACACCGCTCTTTGCTTGTGAAGTCATAAGTGTTATGGACTTTCACTGCCAACGTGAAATGGACCTACAGGGTCACACACATAGGATTTAACTTGGAATAGGAATGTGTCCACAAACATGTTTAGATTGATTACTAAAGGAGTTTAGTAGTTCAATTAAACACTCAATCAATTGATAGCTCAGTATCATAGTGTTCAAGGTGTTGGACTGATTGATTAGAGTATCGGATTGATTGAAACTGTGATTGACTGATTCTGCACAATCTGCACTCCCAACCGATCAGCTCATGTGATGAACTGATCGGATGAGCTTGGTGAACCGATCGGCTCACCTGGTGAGTCGATCGGCTCATGGACAGGGTGAAGTGATTCATTCAGTGTTGAAACGATCAGTTCAAGTCCAACCGAGCAAGTTGGGAAAGTAAGATTGGTGAGAAATTTCCTTTCGTTTCACTTGCCCAATTTGATTGGAACAAGGATTGGTATTTGATACCAATTTGAAACAAAAGTGGAAAAGTCAATCGGGAACTGGTGAGGACCACAAATGGACCGGTTTAGAAGCGAACCGACCGTTTCATGGGTCCCAACCGATCGGTTGAGGTGTCAACTAACAAGCTCAAATCCCCAACCGACCATTTCAGTTGTGAAATGATCGGTTCAGGTTACGTAGTTGGTTGTTTTTGTGGAAAATCTCGAACCCTTCTACTCCTACTTTAGTCCCGCATTTCCCGGGATAGAGAACCCTGTCCCATGACCCTCCTATATATAGGGATATTGGGGGCTTCTCAAAGTAAAAATGAGTGCAACCAGTTGCTCTGTGAAGTTGTCATTCTCTCTGGTTTTGGTAACCGAGAGAGCTCGAGCAAGTGCTACCCGATAAGGGAGGCACAACAAGGGAAAGACAACTGCAGAAAGCGACTGGTGGTAGGAGAGTGTGTTGGTGACTAGTACGCCGACAGGAGGGTGCGACTCCTTATGATTCCTTGTGGGACAAGGAGATCGGAGTTCCAGGAAGTCTATGTGGACGACTGCAGAGGCGGGAGACCTCTACTGCTCGAAGGACAACTGTCAATCCCACCAGTCTCGGTGAGAACAAGAGTCATTAGTCTCGGTATGACCAGGAGCTGCACAAACACCATCCAAGACCGGAGGTGAAGAGCGTGCAAGGCGCGAGGTACTGTCTCCGAGCAAGCCTCGGGACAAGGTATGCATCCACAAACCATCTTTCCTATTTTATAGACGTTGACGCGATTCCTTTTGTTCTGGGTTTGAGGGAGAAATTTTTGTTTCCTCTACTTCTCTGCCTCCCGTAAAACCCTACAGTGGTATCATAGCCACGTAAACTGATCTGTATTTTAGGATTATCGATATGAGACGAGCGGGTGGTGACTTGAGGAGATGCACAATGACTGGTGAACCGATCAGCTGGAGGCCCCAGTCGATCGGCTGGTGGCACCCGAACAACCAACTTGATGGCGAGTCGATCAGTCATGGAGATGAGCTAATCAAACCTAGAAAGGCAGGCACATATTTCATCTTGTACATGTTGCATGTAATGTAGACCTAGATGACTGTGATTCCTCTTGTCTCGAGGAATCACAATAGGATGGCCATAATCATTGCTTTTATTGTTTTGCATGTTTTTTGTGGGATATAGCATGTATATGATACGTACTACATATAGTGGTGATTGGATATGTATATGTATATAAAAACCAAATCCCTCATTAAATATTAAAGTTTTAGATGCCTTCCAAATGCGACACCTGTGAAAAACTTGATCGACCATGTGTGGGCACGCCGTAGCGTGGTGCACCGTCTATCTCGTGGAAGCGTAAAGGATGACCATGTGGGTCTGCCCTAGCACGGTGCATATTCATCGTGTTGGCTTTGGGTCGGACTTAACAAGGTGACCTAGATAGAATCTAGCACCTTGAGGCATGGAGATGATCATGGCAAGGAGTTGCATGTGACATCTTTCAAGAGTTTCATATGATGCAATTGGCAAGAGTTGCGTACTTGGGAGATCTGAGTTGTGGGTGACAACCCTAGCTAGTCCATGGCTCAGAGGATTTCAGGATCTTGACCCACTAGAAGATTGTACGCTACAATCTTCCGAATTGATGGTGAGGGAGGTCAATTTGAGTCAAAATAGTGGGAGTGGTAATTAATTAAAGGCATAATTAACTATCATCAAATTTTATTCAAATCAAATCAAAAGGAGTTTTGACAAAATACAATTTTCTCTTGTAGAATGGCAAAGGAATCATCTTTTAAAATGGGCAAATTAATTGAGAATAAATTCCATAACTGGTTGAGGACTGTGACAAGTGTTCTTCTCAATCTAGATATACCAGGAGCCTTTGAATCCACTTTATGTACGCTTAATGCGTTAGTGAAGAAGAAAGAAAGTTCATTGATAGAGATCAATGGAACGAAAGTTAATGGAGAGAAAGGTTCTCTCGCCAAACCAATTTCTTCTACATGGAGAGGATGGAAGGAATGATGGAAGAAGAAGTCAGAGATAGAGATCTCTACTTCTAGTGTATACGTGATAGAGATTAACTTTACTACTTCTTTGTCATGGGTACTTGATACCGGATGCGGATCTCACATTTGTTCAAATGTGATGGATCTTCAGAGAAGTAGGCCTTTGGGGAAAGGCGAGGTTGAACTACGTGTTGCCAATGGTGCAAGGGTTGCTACCAGTGCCGTAGGAACCTATGAGTTAACTCTACCTAGTGGGATAATAATAGAGTTGAAGAACTGCTATTATGTACATGTCATAAATTGGAATATCATTTCCGTCTCTTGTTTGGACAAGGATGGATTTGAGTTTCTTATTAAGAATGGAAATTGTTCCATTTCTAAAGATGGGATCTTTTATGGCAATGCCCCAATGTCTTATGGTCTATACTTGATAGATCTAGAGACAAGTGTATACAATGTAAACACCAAAAGGCAAAAACTCAATAATTCAAACAAAACATATCTTTGGCATTGTTGTCTAGGGCACATAAATGAGAAGCCCATTTCTAGACTCCATAAAGATGGTTATCTAGACTCTTTTGATTATGAATCTTGTTGACTGGATCTAAGTGCAAGTGCGAGTCTATTGGTATGTATTCCCATAGAGCAAGTCATATGATGATTGTAATGGGATACTTTGTAAATGATTTGATTAATAATAAAAGCAATTTTTGATCTATATGTTTAAACTGTTACTGAGATGATAGTGTAACATGATAGATGTCTAAATAATTATTGTACTCAATGACGTATGCTTTTGGGTTGAGGACCTAAATGATGAGATCATACGGATGTTAAGAGTATACATTCTTGTTTGGTCACTAGTCGGTTGTTATTGTGGAAATAACCATAGACATCAATAACACTAAAGACTAGATTGTGTGTTGGTTGATGACAAAATCTCATTAGTCATGAAATAATGATATCAAACCAAGCACATAGGTACTTGTTAGAGAGCAAGGTACTGAACAGACACACTGTGAGAGTGACACATGAAACCATGACTAGGTAGTCATAGTTATCTCTCATAGTGATGGTGGTGAGTGTGATTCTAAGACCTGAAATCACTACACTCAACACATGTCGTTGGGTACACTTTGACATCATCAAACACAGTCCTGAAACATGGGTTGTTATAAAGGTGATGATTGGGTGGCTTTGACACATGGGGCTTTTGAGGGGTGAGTGATAGATATGGGATTTCTCCCTCCTGAGGGAGTTTGATGTCCTTGGCCACTTGATGAGTAGGATTGAGAAAGGCATGCACATGCACGTGTGAATCAATATGTGATATTCATGTCACACACATCTCACCCAGTCTGCTCTGAGATCAAGTAAATGAATGAATGTTGATAGGATGATTGTTCCATGCCTCGAGTTCATTCAGGATATCAGTGACAAAGGAATTATACATTCACTGTAACACCATTCATGGATTGTAGGATTGAAAGTTGTTCTCCAACTTTCTATTTCACTTGGGTAGAACTGATGTGTGACTAGGCACTGCTCTTTGCTTGTGAAGTCATACGTGTTATGGACTTTCACTGCCAACGTGAAATGGACCTGTAGGGTCACACACATAGGATTTAACCTAGAATAGGAGTTTGTCCACAAACATGTTTAGATTGATTAGTAAAGGAGTTTAGTAGTTCAATTAAACACTCAATCAATTGATAGCTCAGTATCATAGTGTTCAAGGTGTTAGACTGATTGATTAGAGTATCAGATTGATTGAAACTGCGATTGACTGATTCGACACAATCTGCACTCCCAACCGATCGGCTCATGTGATGAACCGATCGACTGAGCTTGGTGAACCGATCGACTCAATTGGTGAGTCGATCGGCTCATGGACAGGGTGAAGCGATTCATTCAAGTGTTGAAACGATTGGTTAAAGTCCAACTGAGCAAGTTGGGAAAGTAAGATTGGTGAGAAATGTCCTTTCGTTTCACTTGCCCAATTTGATTGGAACAAGGATTGGTATTTGATACCAATTCGAAACAAAAGTGGAAAAGTCAATCGAGAACTGGTCAGGACCACGAACCGACCGGTTCAGAAGTGAACCAACCGTTTCATGGGTCCCAACCGATCGGTTGAGGTGTCAACCGACCGGCTCAGATCCCCAACCGACCATTTCAGTTGTGAAACGATCGGTTCAGGTTACGCAGTTGGTTGTTTTTGTGGAAAATCTCGAACCCTTCTACTCCTGCTTTAATCCTGCATTGGCTGGGATAGAGAACCATGTCCCATGACCCTCCTATATATAGGGGTATTGGGGGCTTCTCAAAGTACAACTCAGTGCAACCCATTTCTCAGTGAAGTTGTCGTTCTCTCTGGTTTTGGTAACCGAGAGAGCCCGAGCAAGTGCTACCCGATAAGGGAGGCACAACAAGGGAAAGACAACTGCAGAAAGCGACTGGTGGAAGGAGAGTGTGTTGGTGACTAGTACGCCGACAGGAGGGTGCGACTCCTTCTGATTACTTGTGGGACAAGGAGATCGGAGTTCCAAGCAGTCTGTGTAGACGACTGCAGAGGTGGGAGACATCTGCCGCTCGAAGGACAACTGTCAATCCCGACAGTCCCGGTGAGACCAGGAGTCGTCAGTCTCGGTGCGACCAGGAGCTGCACAGACACCGTCCAAGACCGGAGGTGAAGACCGCGCAAGGCGCGAGGTACTGTCGCCGAGCAAGCCTCGGGACAAGGTATGCATCCACAAACCATCTTTCCTATTGTATAGACATTGACGCGATTCCTTTTGTTCTGGGTTTGAAGGAGAAATTTTTGTTTCCGCTGCTTCTCTGCCTCCCGTAGAACCCAATAGAATGCTCGTTGGCCCAGTCGTGGTTTTGGTCCTCCTAATGACGAGGAGATGTCTGACCAGGCTGATGATGCTGAGGCTGCTGATGATGATGACAATAATGGCGAGGATGCTTTTGATGATGGTGTTGATTCAGGTGATGAATGCACTACAGCTGCACCTTTTGATGGAGATAAGGACTACAAGCCTGGAGCTAATGATGATGACATTTTTTATATAAATAGTTTATATGTTTAGTTTGTTTCTTAGTTTATAGTCTAGTATGCTGGTTATATACATATTTCTAGGCTATTTTGTATAAGAAACATCTGGGCACATTATCTGAGTTGTACTATTTTATCTTCTATTTTTAATCACATCTTACTTGTAGTTACTTTCATGAGAACATGCATCTGAGTTGTAATATATTTGATGTGCACTCTTTCTCCTTGCTTTGTTATATTCTATGAGTTTGTGCCATCTTTAACCATATTTTTATTATGACTGAGATTATATGTTGCTTTCGTCTCTGCTTCACATATAATATGGGATTGCTTGTATGAATATCTGGTTGATTGTGTTTTGGAGAAGACCTGGATATATGCTCTTCTACCCCCCTACTTTTTGATAATGTCAAAAGGGGGAGATAAATTTCAAAGTCTTGAAACTCAATCATATTGTTATTTGTTGTGATACTATTGCTTTTTGCTTATGAAATCCTTTTCTTATTAAATTAATGTTTTACCATGTGACTTGCAAAGGACCACATAATACATGTATACTATAATTTCTTTGTATAGAAAGACTAACTATGCAGGTTAGAGGAAGCATAGATTGAGGGGGAGCAATTCACATTGTTCACATCTTGAATCCCCTTAATTCACAAGGCAAAGGTATAACTTCTATATCCTTTTCAATATGTTTGAGGAATGGTTTGTCATTGTCAAAAAGGGGGAGAATGTTGACGTAGAGGTTATACATTGTCCATATTTTGATAATGACTTAACCAGTCCATTCATATGTATATAATGTGTGTATTCAAGATTGATTTCAGGTGTTAGGTACATGAAAATGATCAAAAATCCAAAGCCCTAATTTGCTCAAGTTCAAGCCAAAAGCTATACAAGTGTGTAATTTGGGAAATTCATGTAAATGACCTTAGAATATTTTTTTTAGTCACTTGTATTGATGAATTGTCTTGTAACTAAGATGAGAATATTGAGTGGGACATTAAACACCAAGTTTTAATTACTTTTGATGCACTTTAGAAAATTGATCTCAGGCAGTCAATCGGTTGAGTTTGAATCTCGACCGATCCTCTTAGATCAATTCTCTAAAGAGTGCATCGATCGATTTGTAGATTCACAAAACTCGACTGATCGAGTACCTTACCAATTTTATTTTAATTGGTCAGTCGAGTTTCCTTAGGAAAAACTCGACCGATGGTTTGAATATCGGCTTTGTCTTTTACTCTATCGGTCGAGTTACCTTTATTGAAACTCAACTGATTGCACTATACAAAATTTGTAGAAAAAGTGATTGTGACCATTGGTGAGCTATTTGATCAAAAATAAAGTCGTTGCTTTGAGTAAAAATGACTATATTTCGGCCCGAAGTGTCCCCCAACCCAAAGGAGCACCATCAGCTATAAATAGGACCTCTTGGAGTTCATTCCAAAGTTGCGCATTCACTACATGCTTGGTCCTAGCTTAGTTGAGAGCGTTCTAACCCTTTGAGCCCCTTTCTCTCTCTACCTTCAAGTCAAATTCATGAGTATGAGTGAGATAGGTTCTTTTGTAAGAGAGATACTCCATGTATTGATGTAAATCTCTCCTCCACCATCTTCCTACCCCATTCCCTTATTGAAGAAAAAGACTGAAGATCTTCTCCGAGTGAAGGAGAAGGAGTTGTTGTTCTTCAAGGTTGAAGAAGGCAAGGTGTTATAGATTTCCAAGTGAAGGAGATAGGCAAGGCAAACACTCAAGAAGGATAGGTAATCCCTTTAAGGCAGAAGACATGAAGAAGGCATGGGTAAGTCTATGTTGATGGTTGAAGACTCCATGGTTCAAGTGGGTATGCTCCTTCAATAGGTTGAAGATCCTTGCTTGAGGTACTAAGCCCTTGGATGATTGTGGTTTTGTCTTGTAATCTTATGATGCAATATAAGAGTACCAAGATTGCAAATCCTAGAGATTAACCACCTCTGGGTAGTGGAATGACATTGCTCCTAATTAGGACATGGAACCACTCTAAACCACCTTGTCCAAGTGTATGCTCTTCCTTGTCTCTTATCCTTACTGTGCATGTTAGTTAGGATCTCAAATTGATTTAATGTTTAAGATTTTACACTTACTATAATTTGGTGGTCTAATCCATTTTGTGAGAATTGTTAAGCTCTATTAACCCCCCTCTAGAGCCCTTGATCCAACAAGATAGAGGTGGATTTTCCTTTAGGTGGGAAGGTTCCATCTACCATGTATTTCTTCCTATTTCTATCCTCGGCGATGCTAGTCATTAGGTTCACATAGACAATGATGAGAAGTTTCCATCTTCAAGTCACTTTTTTCGCAAGCCACACTGTTTATCCTATTCCCTTTCTCGTCCTAAAGGTAGACCCAACAACCTGTACTTTCTCGCCAGAATAGTGCCACACCATATTCCTCACCATTGTAATGGTGTCGATACAAGAAAGTTCATTTCCCCAAGATCTTAGATCTTCATGTAGGAAGGTAGATGGTCAAGAGCCTGATGAGAACCATGTCAGGGACATCGAGGTACCCATCCGTCTCCGAGGTGGGGGCTAAAGATCTTGATATTCTTGACCGTGAACCAAAGCCACGATGGTACTGCAGATTGGGATGAGAAAACAATAAGAATAAAAGAGAAACCAAGTGTGGGAGTGGCATGATCTGGGTTCCTCTACAAGTTTGTTGGACTCATTACATGAAGATGAGGATGAGGATTTGGGAAAGAGATTGCTCACTGGAGTCCCACTGTGCGGCGGCATACAGGCATGCTCACTGGAGTCCCACTGTGCGGTGGCACACATGCATACCTATAGAGGACCGTGAGTGGAGGCATTTGCCAGGCTCATGTGGGAGAGAGGACACGCCATGGTAGGTCCATGGGTTGGGATCTTGGCAGATCCACTTGAAGATCCAACTGCTATAATAGATCGGTAAAACTTAGCTCTAAATCCCAGAAATACCAATACTCTTAGGAAATATCCTACAAATAGCACCAGTGTCGAAGTAATTCCCCAAAAATTATCCCTAAACTCAGAAATATGTCTATTTTGTTGTGAAACCCTTGAATCAAAACATTGAAGCCTTATTATTTATGGTTTTTAATTACAAGGTGATGCTTCTTTTAGAATATATTAGTTGTTATAAAATGATATATGGTTGGTACAAAATATCAAAAAAATTATGGAATACTCCAAATTTGTTCTAAGCCATATGGACCATGTTTTCAACTATATTGCTTAGCATTAGATATTTATCTCATTAAAGTCTAATTAGATTCTTTTTTAAGATCTTTTCAACTTTAGACAATTAACCAATCATCATAAAATCATGAAAAGTGAACAAACCTAAATAATGACCTCAAGATCTGTACAAAAATATCATAGACCAATTAAGGATAGTTTGAACCTAGGTTTGGCTAAACCCTGATACGGATCTAAATAACCAAGACTAATGATGATAATATATTAACGATGGTAATTTGTTATGAATCAGGTGATGCCCACTGATGTAGATGATCCAGGTTATAAATTGGAATCTTTGAACTCATGCACATGGATATAATTACATGACTACTTTTTCTAGATGATATAAGTAAGTGTACTTGCTTGCATTTATTTGCATAAACTTATTTGGATGTGTATATATTATGGTACTCGTGTACCTTAAATGTTAGATCATTAAAGAAAGAAAATGAAATGTAGTTATTGATGGTGTTCATTAATATCCCTATTAGAGAAGGAAAGTATTAATGTTGACTAGCACCTCCCTATTCGTACATGGTACATGAGTAGATCCCTAACAATACAAGGTACGTGAGGAGTGGGCCCAATAATATATGTGATGTTGTGCTAAGTCCACCATAGTAATGCATGTTCATTGAAATATGATTAATAATTTTGGGTTTACCTGATTGTCTGCCTTAAATAATGTTTTTCTTTTCTTTTCTTCTTTCTATAATTATTTTAAGTATGTCAGTATAGTATCTATATCTTTTCAACCCCAACTTTATGTTGATTGTTGTTTCAAGTATGTTTTTGGTTCAAATCTAGCATGGGATAAAAGACAGGAAGTGAGTCATGTTTAGGATGTACCTATTGTGTTAATATCATGTTAGCATACATGTTAGACTTGTATAATTCACATTCAATGTGTAATTGCAATTTGTAATAATCCATGTTGTATAAATATACATGTTTAAGTGTTGAGAATGTTATGGTGTACGCTTGTATAATTGAATGTTCATACATGTGTATTGTGCTTCTGCATTACTCTGTGAAACAATTAGCTAACATTTCCAGATTTGTCCTCTTGGGTCTTCTAAGTTTCAAGACGACAGAATCGAAGGTCGCTACATGTTACCTCATGTAGACAATCAAATTCTTAGCCAAATATTCCACCTAGAATATCAGGATATTGATCTTCGAAAGAGTGAATAGAGGAGGATGGTGGGGAAGAAGGCTCCCTATGAGGTTCAATTGATGCTCTTGAGGGACTAGCTAGATGTTGTTTTTGTTGTTGTGGTTGTGGAGGTTCATGGAGAAGGTTGTGCACATCATGGATAGGTGAGGGAGAATGTTGGTGTGTGGAATACTCCAGTACAGTTGTAGATGCAGTAGATGGGGAGGCAGTTGGTGGAGGAATTTCCTTCTTCAGTATAGGGCTTTTTCCCCATGATTCTTCTGCACATACTATCTTCTATGTGACAATAGAATGCTTCCTCACCGAAAAAGTCTTTGTCTTGGATGGAAGTTTAGGAGCCTCAGGGAAGTGATCCTCAGGTTAATCTTGTCTTCTCTATTTAGAATCTTTTGTGATGATAGATAGAGGCTATGTAGGTTCTATGGGCATATGACTATGCCTTTAAGACAACTTAGGGTTGTCTCATCCAGATGAGGAAGTAGAACCACTAGTTTGGGAAAGAAACTAACATAGTTCATCTTTTGTATAGAGACATCTTTGGGCTTTGTAGTTCCTGAATGTTGATAATGGAATGTGAATACATCTCTTCGTAAAGCACTAGTACATCTTGCCAATCTGGCACAGAATTTTACCGATGTAGATCATATACTTTACAATGATGAGTCATCTTCCTTTGTATTCAATTGAACTCTTGAGGAATTTGGGGTGCCCGCATGCCAAACAGATAATGTTGATAAGGCTTCCCATCAATAATTCTTTTGGGGTAGAGCTGCTATAGAGATGTATCTATGTATCAACAATTTTCCAATGCTAATTGACTTGCCTTCTATTTTGCACTAGATAATATATAGTTTTCATGATATATGTTTCCTACCTTTGATTTGGTGAAGAGGATATTGGCAATGATTTTTTAAATGATATTCTAAAAACCAGATTGGAGATTAATTTCTTTAGTAGTGCTTGACTTGTATCTCATCTAGCTAGTGAGATTTTCCCACATCTTATTAGCTTTGAAGTAGGGTTCCTTCTTGTCAAGCTTGTTGTTGCATTGTGATGGTATTTCTTCTTCATCAATGAAGAAGATTTTACTTAGCATATTTTTTGTAAGAATCTCCTTTGTGCCAAAAAGGGACACTTGAATTTGTCGGTTCCCTACACATCATTGCAAGTCTGCTTGTGCCACAATGAGTTCTCTTATGGAAAACACAGATTCATGTGTTAGCTTGTTATAGGATCATTGTGTTTTGAAACAAAGACTCACTAAGTTAGAACCATCCAACAATTCACACACTCATTGTTTAATGTCCGTTGTCTGGAGTGTTTACTCTTATGCAAAACATATTGTCATGAACTTATTACTCACAACCTTGGCAAACATTGATTTTTGTTTGTCATGACACAAACAAAATGCACCTTGGTGTAGTTCTTGGCTAGAGTCTACCTCCCTTGTAGCTCATACAACCAACATCCTGATTTTCTATCCTAGGCCATTTGCTCAATTTAGCAGTCGAGGACTCTGTTCAAGTACTCTCCCACCATTTTTTTGTGTTTCTTAATGGGTATTCTCTTTTGCATGTTCTTTCTTCCTATTCTCATTGTTAATATCTGTAGTGGAAACAACAAGACCTCATTATCTTCTCAAGTGAGCCATCTGTCAATTCTGAAAAATCAAAGATAAGGAAGGGTCAGGTGAATAGTTTACAATGAAGGAAGTAGTATATTACTCACGGATGATCTCTTTAGATAAAAAGTTATTGACCAATAGATCTTAGGGGTTAATAGGTCTCAAAATGTAGAACATCAATAGATGACCAATGATCAAGATTTATGAATTTTGATAACATGTTTAAAAAGGTATAGATCTACTAAGGTTGATAGGATAAGTAGAGGGTTATCTAGCTCAGGAAATAAAAAATTAGGGAATTGTCGAGCTCTGAAGTGAGAAAAAAATTCAAAATAAAATGATCAAACTTTTAGTGGTCGATTGACATGATGAATCAATCATATCTATTAATTGTCACTTGTTTCTAAACTTAACTATATCAATTTAGTTAACCTATTAGAAGGGTCAGTTGATTGAGCTTGATACCTTAATTAGGGTTTTGTACCATGAGGTTAGAGAACGGTATCGAGTAGCAAGTCTATTGAGTGTATGGATATCAAGATCTAAGGGTTAATCACCGGGTTGCAAGGTCAATATGGTCAAAAGGATTTAGTAGAGATCTACAGTAAAGCTCGAGTAGGTGAACAAAAAGCACTGCTCTTGTCCTTCTCTTATAGTTGAATGGAGGTTAGTGGGTGGGTAGGCTTAGTGTCAAACACATGGTTATCGACCTCAGACATTGATAGACCCTAAATACAAGGGCTCAATAATATGTGTTAGATTGGTACTTATCTGTTAATAGATTGCAAAAATCAAGTTTTAAGGGAAGGTTAATAAATTACGTATCGAGGTTGGCAAATTAGAATTTTATTTGATAGGTCCATTGGAGATAATGATTCACCTCTCAAATTCAATACGATACATTATAAAAATGAAGGTCAATGAAATAGGTCAATTAAGATTTTTATAGCTAAAACAAAACTAAGTTAAAAATAGGATAAGCCATAACAAACCAAGAGCAAAGATAAGTCTTTGGTTGCCTCTTAAGTTGTGCTTGTTTTGAGTCTGTTAGCTTGATTGTACATTCTTGTTTCATTCTGCAATAGGTGGCTTGGAAAGCTCCATGTCAGCACTTCGTGTGAATGCCTCATCTTTGTAATATCTCTTCATTCTATGCCCATTGACAGAGAAAGTCCCAAACTTTTCACTATGGATATCCATCATACCAAAATGATATATTGTGATGATAGTGAATGGTCTGAACCAAGATGATCATAATTTTCTAGTAAAAAGACCAATTAAAATTTTTAAAAGAACAACATTGTCACCTTTTGAGATATGCTTGCGCATGAAGTGACAATCATGCCAAGTTTTAGTTCTTTCTTTGTAAATCCTAGTGTTCTTGCAAGCATGCAAGTGTAGTTCCTATAGTTTTAACAATTGGAGTAATCTCCTCTCTTTAGGTAGGTTAGGGCCCATATTGAGTTTCTTTATAGTCCAATGCACCTTATGCTCTAATTCCAAGGGAAGATTTTAGGATTTTCCATAAATCAACCGATATGGTGGGGTTCTGATGGGAGTTTTATATGGAGTTTGTTATGCCCTGGTAGCATCATCGAGATTTGAAGTTCAATCCATCCTATAATTATCAACAATTTTCTCTAGAATTGGTTGGCCTTGACGATTTGAAATATCAGCTTGGTCTGTGGTTTAAGGATGGTATAGGGTGGAAATATAGTGTTGTACCCCATATCTTTTCAATAAGGCAACAAATACCTTTTTGATGAAGTAAGAACATCCATCAATAATCACTATTTTGGGAACTCCAATCCGTAGGAAGATAATCTTTTTGAAGAGGTATATGATTGTCTTTGCATCGCTAGTGGGTGAACCTATAGTTTCATTCCACTTTGAGATATAATCAACATTGACCAAAATGTATTGGTTTCCAAAACACTAGGGGAGTGGTCCCATAAATTATATACCCCATACGTCCATAATTCCTACCTTAATCTATTAAAAAAGAGGCATCTCATTTATTTTAGTTATGTTTCCTATTCTCTAATGTGCATCACATGCCTTCATGTAAACTTGTGAGTCCATTAAACTACAAGCCCAATAGAAACCAAAGTGTAGAACCTTAATTGTCATTTTCTTGGCTCCCAAATGTCCTCCATAAGGAAATGAATGACATTTTTCAATAATGAAAGAGTATCATCTTCTAGGATACATTGATGGTAAACATTGTCTCTGCATCTTATGAAAACAAAAGGGTCATCCCAATAGTCATTCTTGAGGTTGGAAAAGAAATTCCTCTTTTAATTGTATGTTATTTCTAGTGGAAGGGGTTAGCATGCCAAGTAGTTGCAAAATATCCATATGTGGGCGTGATTGGCTTAATTGGCCTTAAAGCTAGTAGGGACTCATCTTTGTATTAGTCCTTAATTGGTGTAGAGACATATTCTCAACATGGATCCCGAAGAGGTGACCTTATACAACATCTCCAAACCTTTCTTATCCAAAATTTGGTGGTCAAATTCTTGAAGCAATAAATCTCATCGTTGGAAATTATGCTTGTTATCTGTCTTGTGCATCAAGTACATGATAGCATTGTGGTCTATGTAAACAACATTTTTCTTCCCAACAAGTATGACCTAAATTTTTTGAAGGTGTAGATAATTGTATACATTTTTTTATTGTTGTATAATTCACTTGTGCTTCATCTAGTGTTTTTATTGCATAATAAATGATGTGGTGTTTTTTCTCTTTCTTTTCAGGATAACGTCTCCAACCACAAAATAGTTGGCGTCACACATAAGCTTGAAAGGAATATCCTAGTCAGAAGCTTGCATAGTGGGTGTCGATGTCATATCTTCCTACAAAGTAGGAAAAGCTTTCAAACATTTGTCATCAAACACAAAAGGGGTGTCCTTCACCAGAATTCTTGACAATGGCATTGAAAATTTTATATGCATATTTAATAAGTTTTCAGTAGTAGCCAACATGGACTAAGAAGCTTCATATAGAAGTGACAAAGAAAGGATCTAGAAATTTAGAAAGGGAAAAAGAGGCTCATCAAAGTCTAAAGGACAAATTTGGATTTGGAAAAATGAAAGTCGTTGCCAGAGGACTTATTAGTGAAGGTGAGATTGACTAGGTCCCATCCCATACATTAAGAGAGGCCCTCTTTTTAACCCTTGATAAGGATCTGGGCCTATCTTGAAGAGTTGAACACAGATCAAAAGGAGTATCCTCAAAGAAGGTCACATCTTCACAGTTTTTCATGTCCAATTGGATTAAAGGATTGGACATAGCATTGATTGTTATTTGTGAACCCTTGTGATGTGCTTGTTTCCTACTAGAATACTAATCTACACATCCACAACATCAATCAAGGATCTGTGATTGAAAGGATGGGTATAAAATAAATCATTGGACACATGGGATCTTTAGTATTATTGATGATAATGATGTCGCATGGAATGAAGAAATTTCCTATCCAAATCAGACATCTTGAACTACTCCAACAAGTCTAGTATAAGAATTACCAGCTAGTTGTATTCTCATATGAGACAAAACTATATCGGCTAATCCTAGCCTAATCATTAGAGAGTGTGTCATATGAATAATGCTCACACCTAGTTCGACTAGGTTGGGTCTTCCATAATATCCCCTAGTAGGAAAGGAATGATGAAGGAACCATGATTTTTCTATTTGGTTTGTATAGTGGACTCAATAAAAGATAAATCCATCTTGTCTAATCAAATAATTCCTATTTCACCTCTCTTCCATTTCTTACTAATGAGTTTTTCCACCAATTTAGTGTATTTTGGCATCTTGTCACGACCTCCTTTTTAATAATAATAATACAACCATAGCGGAAGCATTTGAACATAATGGAGATCATGACAAATTGTGGACTGATATCATTAACCAAGCAAAATCCATAGAATAGAAGGAAAAACCACCAGAGTGCCTTATTACAAGGCATAAACAAAAGACTCTAAGTCCAACATAAAGAGTTCAAAGAATGAAACTCCAACGTAACATAATTAAAAGGAAAGACATCTATCTAGAATGGCACCCGACCAAGTAGGATTCACGAACTATCCTTGAGCTTGAGCTGACGTCCCTGAAGTCTACTTCTTCTCCTCCTCGTCTGCGGACATCTCGTCCCCAGCCCAGGCAAGGCAACGTAAAACTATGTGAGTGGCACTGAGTAGTTATATAAGAAAATAGCTTATAATTAAAATGGCATGAGAAATAACTTGGAACATAAATACATAACATAATTAACATGATTGCATGAGAACATGATTAACTTAACATGATTTCATAATAAGATGGTTTTTACTTGAGTTGATGTAGTCCCTCTCTTGATTTGCACCCACAGTGCTCATAAGGCCATTTAAGGCTCACATAAGGCCAATCAAGGCTCACATAAGGCCAATTAAGGCTCACATAATGCTCCCACAAAGCTCATAAGGCCAATTAAGGATCACATAAGGCCAATTAAGGCTCACATAACATGATTGAGGGGACTATATCAACATACATGGTTTAATACACTTGAACATATTATCATGATTTCTTGATCAATTAGCATGACAGTGATTAGTAGTGTTCCAAAAGAAAGCATATTCATCAAAACAGTGGAAAACGTAAATTCATAGCATTTTCATGATTTTCATAAGCATAAATTGAATAATAGCATGGTTGCACTTTATAGAGTAATCATAACCAATAAACAAATAAAATAAACCCATAACCCTAGAATTATGCTCAGTGTGCATGATCCACTCATCTGATCTTGAAGGGGTGTACTAATAGTAGATGCAGTCCTAATCAATCCTAATATCCTGTGAATAACATAACTATGAATTAATTACATTTTCTTAACATAGGTGTATGATTCTCTAATTAAGTTTGGAAATTAGGTTGGAAATATAGGTCTGAAACTAGGACCAATCGGATAGATCTCGAAAAAATGATCAAAAACCATATATGGATCATCCCCATCTGAGCTCTAGATTATTTTCTATGATTTTATAAAGATCAGAGATATTCTAACCAATCAGAGGCGAGGAAAATCCATTGAATCGATTTAATAAAATGCTAGAATTATTAGCTTAAAGAATGACAAAAATCCTGATATTCCCTTGCATCATAAGGAGGTGTGAAAGGGCATATAGGTAAAATACTCATCAATATGAATATGCGATTGGTATTGAAATGATCAGGTGAAATGACATAATTGCCCATGGTAGTGTGACACTGATATTGACATCGTAAGGGTGTGAGGGTAATTTTAGCATTTGGTTTCTTCTCTGCTTGCCATGGCGTTGACGGTACCACTTGAGCTTATGAGCTCAAACCAAACTCCAGGGTACAAACCATAAATCGAATAGGTAGCGACTTGAGATCATTCCTCAAGTCTTCCCGGTCTCAGCAATCCCAGGAGCATGCGGCGAGGTGGCTAGAGGCCTGAGAATAGTAAGCCGCAATGGCCAGAGCAGGGGACCCAACTCAAAACTGGGTTTCGATCAAACAATGGTAGAACAGAATGAATGAGGGAAGAAGAAGCTTCGGGCTGGCATGACGGAGGTAAAAGAGGGGTTTCTGTGGCGTGGGCATGGCCGAGAAGCCTGACCGGAGATCGGGTGGTGCCGTTCTGAGGCAGGGTTCATGGGTACAGTATTGGGGTGGATCACACGACCTAATGAGATGAGGAAATCGTAGAACATGGCAAGTAGATGGTTACCTAAAGAAGAATCGAACTGGGAGGCGCTGATCCTCCCGCTTGAGCTCGCCGGCGCCACCGAGGTAGATCGAGTCCGCGGTAGTTCCTTGCATCGGCTCTGGCAGAATAGGTGGATGGGGATGGTTTATCAGGGGCCGTAGGTGCTTTTTGGATCTCTTTTCCTCAATCCGATGGACCTGCTTGGCCTAGGGAAGGTGGCGCCGTGGACTGGAGGGAGAGGTCTTTTGGGCGTTTCTACTGCGAGCACTTATATGGAGTGAGTTAGGGTTCGTTAGGTTCGTGGGGATCTCACGAATCGATTGGAGTTGAGATAAAGGCAGGCTGTTGACGAGGGAGAGGGATATCTTAGGCGAGGAATGGGGGCTCTGTTTCCCCCTTTCGCGCGGATTCTACGGGAGGTTAGGGATGAGGTCCCTGCCCTCAGATCCCCATCCAATGGCTCACAAGGATCCCGGTTCATTCTAGCTGCGCTTGACGCACAAAAATCTAGAACTTTGGTCAAATCATGACAATCACATGTATTATTATGTTGATTACTCAAATAAATCACATTATCTACTAATTTCTTCCTAATAACATTTGGAGCATTTAGGATTATCCAAAAGTAACCAAATTTGATATACAAGCTAATTCGACCATGACTAATCTAATTATCCAATTAGATTTTGGATAAGAGTTAGGGAAAACATGTGTTTTACATTATTAATTACTTAGGGTAATTAACACATTAATAATCATTGCAAGGGAATTTTATTACCAAAATCCGAGGGGAGCTCTATTATTATTTTATCTACTCATATACCAATCAATGGGATGCACTTTACATGTATGTGTGCCGAAATTATCAATTAACCCCTAACTAGTCATTATTGCATAATTAGGGTTAAATTCTCATGCATTATACATGGCATTAATATGACTAATTATTGATGTAAATGATTCCATTCAAGGTCCACTTGGCACATTTAGCTCATTTTGAAATACAAATTAAGCATGGTCTGTACTTAAGTCATCATATGAAAAAATGGATTCTTTCAATTTAGGATTTGACCTTTATTAAATAACGAAAATTTTGGGACTAAAATTTGAGGGTCGTTACAACCTACCCACCTTATTGAAATTTCGTCCCCGAAATTTTTATGTCATATTAAGGTACTACCCACCTTAGGGTTTCACATATATGTACCCTAACTTATCTTCTGATCATAGCATTTCATAAGTCAAAACTAATCATAATCATGATATGGTATTAACATGGATAACCTTTGCATTATATCTAACATGACTAGTAAAACTTAATGAGTGCATGAGTTTCTAATGTAATTCGAAAACTAAATCTTACCTTCATAATACACCATATCAAAAACCCTAGCTTTCCTTTTCTCTGGGGGACCTGGGTTAGGGTTCTGACCTGCTCCTTTCTTTGCAGCTAACTTAGGGCATTTGTCCTTGAAGTGCCCTTCTCCCCCATAGTAAAAGCAAACACCTAAGCCCAACCTGCACGGTCCTGCATGGGATTTTCCACACTCAGTGCATGCATCCCTAACTGGGGGATTCTCAGGGGCCTTGCGCTTCTTGTGATCATTGTGGTGTCGGTCCCGATTGTTGTTGTCGTGATGGTGACGATGTCCATTGTGGGAGTTCTTCTTCCAAGTCCTCCCTGGGTGATCCTCGAGCTCAAGTGCCGCATCTAGGGCTTCCTGCATCGTCTTGTGGCCTCGTCTAGAAAGTGAGTAGCTGAGATCATCCTTGAGACCTCAAATGAACTTCTTGGCTCGCTTCAGCTCAGTCATCTCGGTCCCGTACTTCTGGAGGATGCGAAACTTCGTTGCGTACTGGGTGACAGTCATGTCGCCACGCTGTCTCAGATGAAGAAACTCTAACTCCTTCTTGTCCATCATTGCTTCTGACACATAGTGGCCCTTGAGAGCTTCTACAAACTCCTCCCATGTGAGTAGCTCTTCATTTGGGTCTCTGGCGTCACGGAAGTTCTCCCACCAAACTCGAGCTGGTCCTCTAAGCATGTGAGTCCCGAACCTGACGCGTGACTCCTCGGAATAGTCCAAGTCATGGAAGAAATGCTCCAGGTTGTGAATCCAGGCCTCATCCTTACCTACAACATCCATCTCTTCTTCTCCCGCGAACATCTCATGTTTCACCTTGAGGAAATCTATTAAGGTGACTTCATTCCTCCTCTGATGATGTCCTCCCATTGCATCAGATAAAGCTGTGACCAACATATTGTATGAGAGGGGAGGGTCTTCTCCATGGGGGTTCTCCTTGTTCTCAAAGTCATGATCACTCTCTCCACCAGAGTGAGGGGGTGACTTGTCATGCTCAGGGTGATGCTTAGGGGCCATCTGGAATAGGAAAGGAGACTTAGATAAGCACATGGAGTGACACATAAGATCCTACTATGGTGGCCATTCTAGGATTGCTATGATACCATTTTGTCACGACCTCCTTTTTAATAATAATAATAATACCATAACGAAAGCATTTGAACATAATGGAGATCATGACAAATTGTGGACTGATATCATTAACCAAGCAAAATCCATAGAATAGAAGGAAAAACCACCAGAGTGCCTTATTACAAGCCATAAACAAAAGACTCTAAGTCCAACATAAAGAGTTCAAAGAATGAAACTACAACGTAACATAATTAAAAGGAAAGACATCTATCTAGAATGGCACCCCACCAAGTAGGATTCACGAACTATCCTAGAGCTTGAGTTGACGTCCCTGAAGTCTACTTCTTCTCCTCCTCATTTGCGGACATCTCGTCCCCATCCCATGCAAGGCAACGTAAAACTATGTGAGTGGCACTGAGTAGTTATATAAGAAAATAGCTTATAATTGAAATTGCATGAGAAATAACTTGGAACATAAATACATAACATAATTAACATGACTGCATGAGAACATGATTTCATAATAAGATGGTTTTTACTTGAGTTGATGTAGTCCCTCTCCTGATTTGCACCCACAGTGCTCATAAGGCCATTTAAGGCTCACATAAGGCCAATCAAGGCTCACATAAGGCCAACTAAGGCTCACATAATGCTCCCACAGAGCTCATAAGGCCAATTAAGGCTCACATAAGGCCAATTAAGGCTCACATAACATGATTGAGGGAACTATATCAACATACATGGTTTAATACACTTGAACATAGTTATCATGATTTCTTGATCAATTAGCATGACAGTGATTAGTGGTGTTCCAAAAGAAACCATATTCATCAAAACAGTGGAAAACGTAAATTCATAGCATTTTCATGATTTTCATAAGAATAAATTGAATAATAGCATAGTTGGACTTTATTGAGTAATCATAACCAATAAACAAATAAAATAAACCCATAACCCTAGAATTATGCTCAGTGTGCATGATCCACTCACCTGATCCTGAAGGGGTGTACTAACAGTAGATGCAATCCTGATCAATCCTAATATCCTGTGAATAACATAACTATTCTCTAATTAAATTTGGAAATTAGATTGGAAATATAGGTCTGAAAATAGGACCATTGGATAGATCTCGAAAAACTGATCAAAAACCATATATGGATCGTCCCCATCTGAGCTCTAGATTATTTTCTATGATTTTATAAAGATTAGAGATATTTTGACCAATCAGAGGCGAGGAAAATCCATTGAATCGATTTAATAAAATGCTAGAATTATTAGCTTAAAGAATGACAAAAATCCCGATATTCCCTTGCATCATAAGGAGGCGTGATAGGGCATATAGGTAAAATACTCATCAATATGAATATGCGATTGGTATTGAAATGATCAGGTGAAATGAAATAATTGCCCATGGTAGTGTGACACTGATATTGACATCGTAAGGGTGTGAGGGTAATTTTAGCATTTGGTTTCTTCTCTGATGGCCATGGCATTGACGGTACCACTGGAGCTTATGAGCTCAAACCAAACTCCAGGCTACAGACCATAAATCGAATAGGTAGCGACTGGAGATCATTCCTCAAGTCTTCCCAGTCTCAGCAATCCCATGAGCATGCGGCGAGGTGGCTAGAGGCCTGAGAACAGTAAGCCGCCATGGCCAGAGCATGGGACCCAACTCAAAACTGGGTTCTGATCAAACAACGGTAGAACAAAATGAATGAGGGAAGAAGAAGCTTCGGGCTGGCATGACGGAGGTAAAAGAGGGGTTTCCATGGCGTGGGCATGGCTGAGAAGCCTGACTGGAGATCGGGTGGTACCGTTCCGAGGCTAGGTTCATGGGTACAATATTGGGGTGGATCGCACGACCTAACGAGATGAGGAAATCGTAGAATAGGGCATGTAGATGGTTGCCTAATGAAGAATCAAACTGGGAGGCGATGATCTTCCTGCTCGAGCTCGCCGGTGCCGCCGAGGTAGATCGAGTCCGCGGCAGTTCCTTGCATCGGCTCTGGCAGAATAGGTGGATGGGGATGATTTATCAGGGGCCGTAGGTGCTTTTTGAATCTCTTTCCCTCAGTCCGATGGATTAGCTTGGCCTAGGGAAGGTGGCTCCGTGGACTGGAGGGAGAGGTCTTTTGGGTGTTTCCGCTGCGGGCGCTTATATGGAGTGAGTTAGATTTCGTTAGGTTCGTGGGGATCTCACGAATCGATTGGAGTTGAGATAAAGGCAGGTTGTTGATAAGGGAGAGGGATATCTTGGGCGAGGAATGGGGGCTCTATTTCCCCCTTCCGCGTGGATTCTACGGGAGGTTAGGGATTAGGTCCCTACCCTCAGATCCCCATCCAACGGCTCACAAGGAGCCATGTTCATTCTAGCTGCGCGTGACGCACAGAAATCTAGAACTTTGGTCAAATCGTGACAATCACATGTATTATTAAGTTGATTACTCAAATAAATCACATTATCTACTAATTTCTTCCTAATAACATTTGGAGCCTTTAGGATTATCCAAAAGTAACCAAATTTTATATACAAGCAACTTCGACCATGAGTAATCTAATTATCCAATTAGATTTTGGATATGAGTTAGGGAAAACATGTGTTTTACATTATTAGTTACTAGGGTAATTAACACATTAATAATCATTGCAAGGGAATTTTATTACCAAAATCCGAGGGGAGCTCTATTATTATTTTATCTACTCATATACCAATCATTGGGATGCACTTTACATGTATGTGTGTCGAAATTATCAATTAACCCCTAACTAGTCATTATTGCATAATTAGGGTTAAATTCTCATGCATTATACATGACATTTATATGACTAATTATTGATGTAAATGATTCCATTCAAGGTCCACTTGGCACATTTAGCTCGTTTTGAAATACAAATTAAGCATGGTCTGTACTTAAGTCATCATATGAAAAAAATGGATTCTTTCAATTTAGGATTTCACCATTATTAAATAACAAAAATTTTGGGACTAAAATTTGAGGGTCGTTACACATCTCATCAATAGAATCAAGAAGGGGAATGTCTAGATGTTTTTTTAATGGTATCTAGAAACTTAGTATACCTCTTCTCAAGATGAGGCTTAACGAAATGATGATGGAAATGTATCTTGGTATTGAGCTCAACATGCTTCTCTAAGGAATATGCCTTCTTCATTCCACGTGATTTCTTCTTTATGAGAGAACCTTTCTTTACAGGAATTTCATGTCTATCATTGGACTCATCAACATGTTGTGTTGGTGGAGGAGGTGGTGTGCTTAAATTAGAGCTAGATATTAGTGTTGTCATATTTGTAGTTTTGTGTCTTGAATATTGTATTATTAAATAAGGGAATTGGCCAGATGGTCTTTAATGGGGGCTTCTATGGAGGCTAGATGCTAGTTAATCATTCTATTGTGCTACTACAAATCACTAATTTGCACATTCATGGTCATCATTTGTGCATGAATAGTGGTCATGATATCATTGTTACTTAGAATACATTCATGAGATGTATAATTAGATAGTTCATTTGATTTATAGATTTTTTTTGTGGCATGACAAAACTCTGTCTTGGTGGTCCATTGAAATTTCCCTACTACTATGGCATCCTATTCTTTGGAGGGTTTTTGTTTTGATAGAAACCTAGCGGGTTGTGGCCTCTCCCTATAGTTTGACCTTTAACGATGGTGTTGCTCTATTGGATCAGGCTACAAGTGTGTTATCATATGAAGAACCAGGGTCTTTATGCCTTTTTTTATTATAATATGAAATATTTCTGTTGAATCTACCTTGATAATCTTCTGCTTCATGGGTGTATATGTAGTTATCAATTCCATGTCTGCTTTCTCCACATGTAACACAATTCATAGTTGTCTCTGTGTAATGCCACAACTTGGTGTTTGTCTCCTTCATATTGTGAATGTTTGTGCCAATCTTACAAAGTTTGGCATTCAGAGCATCAAGCACTTTGAATCACTACAAGTACTACCAACAACTGATACATTTCCTATTGGTCACATTTCGTAGTCTAGACCTACTTGTAGTGACACCAGGTAATTGATAATATCCTTGAAGCACTTGGTGTCAAGCGCCAATAAGTCACCTATAGTAGTTGTGTTGATAGACTTTCTTTCACTTGGATTAAGCATGTTATTAAAGGTGGTAACTAGGTATCCATCATCAAATTTGTGATGGGGGAACTTGTTGGCTATTTAGGCTAACGAGTTTCAATCCAAACAAGGATAGTTTACCCAACTTAACCAATCTCCGCAAGTATACGGAGGTAGCATAGTCGAGGTAAAATTCAAGGAGCTTAGCTAATTCAATTGAGTGCAACAATACTAAAGTTCAATAATCTAGATCGGTTTATAAAAGGGAAAAATGACGTTTATCCAAAAGCAAAAAATTCTGATTCTAAAGCAGAAAATTTAGATTTAACTAGTGGAGTAAGAGTTACTAAAAGGAGTTTGGTTTCAGAAAATTAAAGAATCTTGGACATTAGGATTTCATTCACACATTATAGCAATCAAGGGAACATGAAAATTTAAACATACATAAGTTCTTGTTTCAAGGAAAAGCTGTATTACACTCAACCTCCCAGTGTGAGTGCAACGATCACAACTCAAAGTCACACTCTCGTGTGTAAATTTTGTTTTTGATCACAACCTATTCCTCAACTCATTCATCTATACTCTCGCAAAGGAGGAAGAGTTGCCAAGAAGAAAACCTCCATACATTCCTACTCATCTTCTCAGATCAAGCAAGAAAGCAGAAAACATGCACATAAAGTGGCCAACAATTCATGCAAGAAACGGATAAACCTGTATTTTCATGGTAGAAAAACAAGAAGCATAGTATTTAGTAAGAAATTAATTATTCCATACATGCTATGACATGGGAGCTACTCTCCCATGCCCAAGAAAATAAGAATTACTTGCCCATAACTATGCTTTGCAGATTTGTTACAAAAAATTTAGTTCGAAACATGATTTAGAGAGAAAGAGACAAAGAGATCCAAAGATATAACCACAAGAAGAAAGAATTCCGGCTTGAGGACGAAATTCTCCTTCCTTAGCTGCTCCAAAATGGACCAGTTCCTTTCCTAAGAAGCTGCTCGATTTCGAGGAAGCTTGGTTGCACCTTCAAGAAGACAATGGAGAAGAAGAAGAAAAGAAATGGCTTCCTTTTTGCAAAGAACCAGCTTGGCTTCCTCCAAAATCACCCATCTCTGTTCTCTTTTAGCTATGGGACGAGAAAAACTTATCAAATGACTGAACCTAACTGCCCCTTGCGTTCCCTCCTTGTTTTAAAATTGAATTCTAAATTTTTGTATTTTTGAAACTTCCAGGTGCACGCCGTGTACCTACAGTGCGGTTTGCTTCAGGCTGAACTTCGCACGGCGTGCGTAGAAGATATGCATGCTGTGCGACTTTCCAGAACTTACTTTGGCTGTTTTATGCTCCAGGTACACGTCGTGCATGTGTACGAACGTCGTGCATTTGTCTTCCTGTTCATTTCTGGAAAATCGCACGTTGTGCATGTGTACCATGCACGTCGTGCATTCTTCTGGCTGGGCGATACAGAACTTTTCTGATATGGTGCATGCCGCGCATCTGTCCTACACACCGTGCATTGTGCTATTTCAGCAGAATAAAGCTCTAAAATAAGTTCTTTTTGCGACATATCTACAATACAAGTTATGCGATAAGTAAAGTAACGAAAACATGGCAAAAGTAATATGAAAAGAAGCTAAATAGTATGAGAATGAACCAAATTTGTGTGTGATATCTTTGTGAAAAGGTGATATATAAATCACACAACAAATCCCCCTAAGCTTGAATTATTGCTTGTCCTCAAGCAAAAATAACAGGGCCACATTCAAAGAAAAAAATCAAGTTCATGCATGAAGGAAAATGAAAAGAAGGTATGCAATCAGCTCAGCTCACTATGTACATTGTACTTGTGTTCATTGTTATCATCTCAAGTCTTTCAACATCAATGATGGAGAAATTAAGTTCAGCAAGGTTGGTTCCTATTTAAACAAAAAGCTCAACTTGATAACATTTAATAGAATTTGGATATTTAGGCCAAACATTTAGTGCATGTACATTACAAAGTTTTTAGCTGGTACAGATATAAGATGATGAAACCAATGCTAACATTAACAAGACTTAGTTGAGCTCTTCTTCTTAAGGATAAGATGATTGTATTTTTTGGGTTTTCGGCATTCGGCTGCTAATTTAGGCTTATGCTCACTAGGAATGCCAGTTGGGGTGTTGTTTTTACCCTCTTTTGATTTTTCATATCACCTAACCATCATTGCCAGACCGGACTCACACTAGGCTACCATAATATGTGGGCCATTTAGCATCTTTTATTGGGTAAAGAAAAACCATTAATGGTGCAACACCAAAGAGTCAACAAGAGTGTTAAATCTAGCACGATTTCAATCATTCTTTTGAAAGATTTTCACTGAAAAATTGATTTTACAGGCACTAAAGATTTGGCAAAATTATCCCTTATTCTAGTAAATGTTGCAAATTGATTAATCCGCAAAAAAAATTTAAACGGTTACATGCATGGGAGGTCAAATATGTAAAAGTTGAGGTTTCAAACAACAAACACAAAGCAGATTATGTACATGGGGATTTTCAATTTTCATTTCATTCATACATGCTCTTGATTTTGCTTTTCATGTAGCCAAAACATATAAAGGATAGAGGGAATCCAACATACAAGAGGGGGTTCATTCTAACAAGATATCCTCAAATCACATTAATTTTACCATCATGGAACAGAACATGGAATAATATGGAAAAACTGACACAACTGACACAACCGGGTACCTGTCATCACTGTGATCAGAAAAAGGCCCTGCCGCTCCCTTGATCAGGGAAGAACTGGCTTACAATGTCTGGGATGTCCATCGGCTGGGCGGAAGAGTCGAGCTGCTGCTCTGGAATCTACAGTGGTTTCTACTCTGGAAACTGCGGTGGCTGCTGGGAATACTCAGGATGTGGGACCTCGGTCTGCTATCGAAGCAGTGTCTGGTATGTCAGTGGGGTTGGGTAATGTCCCTGAGAGATATGCCAAGCGTCCATCCAGTTGACCATGCCATAAATCGCAGTGTACTGCATGCTCATGTGGTCAAGATGGGTGTCGTACTGTGTGCTCATCTGGTCAAGACGGGTGTCGATGTAGTCAAACCTCCACTGAACATAGCTGTAAAGGTGTCCCATATCAGTCATCATCCAAGTGAAATCTGTCTGAGTACTGGTGAATGATGGAAGAAGAGTAGGAGTTGCAGGAGTAGCTACTGGCATAGAGCTATTGGCGCCATGGGTAGGTGTCTCCTCATTGGCCTTGGGCTGTAACGCCACCTTCCAGGTGGCCTTGTTCCTAATGTCATTGTGAGTTGCATTGGGGATGAGAAAGAACTGTTTCTTCATGATGTAAACCTTGAATTTAGTTGTGCTATTGCCATGTCTTGAGATTAATCCACAAGATATAAGATAGTTGATATCTAAAATGTTTTTCCTGGGTGCAGGTTCTAAGGCACCCACATCTAAACCCAACTGCATTGCAAGAATACTGATCAATCCACCGCACATTATGTCACCTGCCTCCCTTTGCTTCTTCTTCTTGGTCTCTATAAGCTTATTAATAATGTAATAGCTAGAACTAATTTGTTCATCATTTACCAAGCACCATAAGAAAAAGAGATCATTTTTCCCCACGACACCTTGGGTTTCATTCTTAGCAAAAGGCCCTGTGCTAAGTAGACGATGCACAACTCTGAAAATTGGATTATGGATTGCATAAGCTCGAGCGTTCCTAGCTTTGTGCACCATTTCACAAGTAATTTCATACCAGAAACCATCACTATTGAAGGCGGGAGGATAATCAGTGTAGCCTCCACAGTTGAAATTAAGTAGATCACAAAACCATTTAAGATCCATAGAAAAGAATTTGTCTAAGAGTCGAAAACTGATTTTCGGATAAGGCCCACGGTGGTTTTGTGGGTTATGCTCAGCTTTGAAAGTAGTCAGAAACTCATAAACCAGGCAGGGATAGGTCTTGGACACTTTAGTGCAAAGAAGGTGCAAACCTAAGAACCATAGATGTCCAATTGCCTCATTTTTGAAACCCAATTTGTCAAGGATATCTTCGCAGGCATAGCGGGATGGTAGAACATGCCTGGTGATAAGGAATCGGTAATCTGTGTCCTCTTCAGATGTGACCCTGAACTGAGTGGAAGGCATAAAGATTGTTGGTGCCCCTGCGGAAGGTGTTGCATCAGTGGTGGGAGGTGCGGAGGATGAAGAAGCTCCTCCATGGAATTTGCCTGTGCTTTTCTTTGTTGGTTCCATTGGTTCAGAAGTGAGTCGCACGGTGTGCAATACAAACTATACTTCTTGCTTAGAAATACTGATGCACGATGTGCAAAACTGGTGCACGGCATGCACCTGAAACTCTGCGACAGATCTGGATCTGCACCGATGGGCTGAGATTTTGGGGGTGTTGTCGAGTGTACGAGCACTTGGCGACGTGTTGATGTTGTCGCACGTTGTTGGTGTTCCAGTGAAGAATGTCTACGGCATGTAGGTGTGGAAGGTGGCGGCTTGGGGGCGGGCGATGGCAGCAGAAGCTGCTACGGCAGCTTGCATGGAGCTAGTGAGGGATGGCAACATCGGAGCTACTGCGTGAGGAACAAGAAGGACTGGTGATGGCGGCGGCGAGGGCGCTGGTGCTGCGAGTGTTGGCGTCAGAGCTGTTGTGAGAGGAAGAAAAAGGTGGCTTGACGTCGACCCAACGGCTAAGGGCTGGTGGCGTCAAGGGCGCATGACGGCTGGGGTGCGTGGCTCTTAGGGTGTGCGGCGGTGCTGGAAAGAGGAAGAAGAAGGTGGGCGCACAACCGCTTGGGCAGCGGAACAACGTGCGTGGTGCACAGACTCAGGGTAGACGGCAGTTTCGCACGGCGGCTAGGGTTGGAGTGCATGACTGCTAGGTTAGAGAGGAATTAGGTCATGCACACCAGCCCTTTTGACTAAACTTTACGAAAAAGTGCACGACGTGCACTTGAAATGCACGACGTGTACTTGCCAACTTTCCCTTTTTGAAAATCCTTTAATGATCAGGTGCACGGTGTGCATTGTTATTTGCACATCGTGCGAGTTTCCAGAACTTGTACTCCTCATTCAAAAACCCAGGTGCACGACATGCATGTCAAGACACACATCATGTGAGTTTCTAAAACTTTCATTGCTTCTTTTTAAAGACCAGGTACACGATGTGCATGTCAAAATGCACGACGTGTGTTTTTCCAGAAACATATTTCACATGTGTAGCTCCCAGGTGCACGTCGTGCATAATGAAATGCACTTCATGCGCGTTTCCAGAAAGCCTCTTAAATCTTCAGCTCTTCAGGTGCACGGTGTGCGAATAGGAAGTACACACCGTGTTAGTTTTGAGAACCTTTTTCAGTGCATTTTCTGATGAGGTGCACACCGTGTCATCAGAAGACATGTCGTGCATTATGAAATTTCTGCAAAAAAATGCAGTAAATCAACAGTAAACAAAGATGGATATGGTAGAAATCAAGTATAAATTATTACATTCATCCATGACACGCTTATTAATGAAATTAAAGAGTGTTTTAGACTCGAAGAACTTAAAAAGAAATCTATCCTAACATGGGGTCAACTCCCACAAGGTCCTCCATTTAGAGTTTGGAGTAAGACTCTTCAGATTCTTCAAGCATCTTGGAGGGAGCAAGAGGGTCCTTTCTCCACTTCATCTCCACAAGAATAGAGTTTGCAACGTTGTCCATTCACTTTGAAATTGCCATCCTTGCCTTGGAGTTCCACATCTCCACATGGAAAAATCATTAGCACTAGGAATTGGCCAGACCATTTTTATTTCAGCTTCCCTGGAAATAGCTTTAATCTAGAGTTGAAAAGTAAGACTTTATCTCCTTCTTGGAAGTCTTTCCAGCAAATTCTTTTATCATGCCAAGCCTTTGTACTTTCTTTGTACAACTTTGCATTCTCATAAGCATCAAGGTGGAGTTCTTCAAGCTCCTACAGTTGTAATAGGCGTTTTCTCCTACTCTCTTCATATCAAAATTTAAGAACTTAATTGCCCACAAATCACGATGCTCCAACTCGAGCGGAAGGTGACATGATTTGCCATAGATCATCTTGAATGGAGTAGTCCCTATGATGGTTTTATATGTTGTGCAATATTCCCATAGTGCGTCATCTATCTTTAGTGCCCAATCTTTTCTTGAACTAGAGACAGTCTTTTTAAGAATATTCTTTAGCTGCCTATTTGAAACCTCTACTTGCCCGGATGTTTAAGGGTGATAGGGTGTAGAGATCTTATGAGTCACAGCATACTGGGAGAGAAGATTGTTGAATTGTTTTTCAGCAAAGTGTGTGCCTCCATCAGAAATTACAGCATGTGGACCTCCAAACTGAGGGAAAATAATCTTTTGAAAAAGCTTAATTACTAATTTGGCATTTGGTGCTTGGGTTGGAATAGCTTCAATCCATTTAGACACATATTCACAAGCGAAAAGAATGTATTGATATCCACAAGAAGATGGGAATGGTCCCATGTAGTCCACTCCCCACACATCAAACACTTCAACCTCTAAGATAGAGTTGAGTGGCATGTCGTCACGACAGGATATACTTCCTGTCCTTTGACATCTATCACAAGATTTAACAAATAGATTGACATCTTTGAATAATGTGGGCCAATAAAACCAGCTTGTAATATTTTGGTAGAAGTCTTCTCTCCTCCGAAGTGTCCTCCATAAGGAGAGGCATGGCATTCAACAATAATGTTTGGAACTTCGTCTTCAATAACACACCTACAGATTAGCCTATCACTTCCATGCTTGAATAGCAATGGATCATCCCAGTAATTGAATTTCACATCATGAAAGAATTTCTTCTTTTGTTGATACGTCATGTCTGGTGGGAGTTGTCCAGTAGCAAGAAAGTTGGCGATGTCCGCAAACCAAGGTGCTTGAGTGGATGACAGTGCATAGAGCTTTTCAATAGGTAAATGATCCTCAATTGGAAATAGATCTCCAGCCTCTGTGGTCAGTCTACAAAGATGATCGGCAACACTATTTTATGTACCTTTCTTGTCTCGAATCTCAAGATCAAACTCTTGCAGAAGTAATATCCAGCGAATAAGGCATGGCTTAGCATCTTTCTTGTTCAACAAATACTTTATGGCAACGTGATCAGTATATACAGTCACCTTGGAATCTACCAAATATTGACGGAACTTGTCAAATGCGTATAAAATTGCAAGCATTTCTTTCTCTGTGGTTGTATAGTTGATTTGTTCTTCATCAAGAGTTTTGCTAGCAAAAATAGATGGCATGGAGTTTCCTATCTCTCCGCAATCCTAGAAAAGCTCCCACGGCATAATCGCTTGCATCACACATTAGCTCAAAAGGAGGATCCCAGTCTAGAGGTTGAATAATTGGGGCTGAAATGAGGGCCTCTTTGAGCTTAGAAAAGGCTGCATGGCAATCATCATCAAACATGAACTATGCATCTTTTGCAAGTAGGGAACACAGTGGCTTTGCAATTTTTGAGAAATCTTTAATGAATCTTCTATAAAAACCTACATGGCCTAGAAAACTTCTAATTTCTTTAACTGAAGATGGAGTAGACATTTTCTCAATAGCTTCCACCTTTGCCCTGTCCACTTCAATGCCCTTGTTAGATACAACATGTCCTAGTACTACACCGGATTGTACCATGAAATGGCACTTCTCCCAGTTTAGCACTAGGTTAACCTTTTTATAGCGGGATAAGACTAAAGATAGGTTCAATAAACATTGATCAAAAGAATCACCATATACACTAAAATTGTCCATAAAAATCTCCATTATATTTTCAATAAAATCGAAGAATATAGCTATCATACACCGCTGAAAAGTAGCGGGAGCATTGCAAAGACCAAATGACATACGGTGATAAGCATAAGTTCCATATGTACTAGTGATTGTGGTTTTCTCTTGGTCAGGAGGATGAATAGGAATTTGAAAAAATCCAGAATACACGTCCAAGTAACAAAAATAAGACTGTTTTGCAAGGCGTTCTAGCATCAAATCAATGAAAGGCAACGAAAAATGATCTTTGTGAGTAGCCTTATTCAAACATCGGTAGTCGATACACATATGCCAGCCGGTGACCATGCGTGTTTGTATTAACTCATCATTGTCTCCCTTAATGATAGGTGCACCCCCCTTCTTAGGTACCACGTGAATGGCACTAACCCAGGGGCTGTCACTTATGGGATAAATGATTCCAGCATCAATTAATTTGAAAATTTCTTTCTTTACCACTTCAAACATATTTTAATTTAGGCATCTAGGTGGTTCAACAGTTGGTTTGGCATCATCTTCCATATTTATTCTATGCATACAGATTGAAGGATGAATGCCTTTAAGATCTTCAATGGAATAAGCAATGACGTCTTTATACAAATGCAGTTCGGTAAGTAATTTACTTTCTTGGTCATTGGTTAATTCATTATTTATTATAACAGTGGATGTAGAATTTGGTTCAAGAAATTCATACCTCAGCCCGGGTGGAAGGGATTTTAGTTCTACCATTTTTGTTGTTGTTCCTTCATCAACTTTATCATCAACAAGTGTAGCGCCTTCATTAATATTTTGTGCTTTAAGAATAGAAAGTGCTACAGAATTTCCAGAATTGTTGAATTCATTCACATCATCATCATAAAGATTGGTAATCAAATCATCATTAACTTCATTATCATTCTCAATAGGATCAATAGTGTCTAACAAAGTGATTTCATTGACACGTTCGGGTTCTTTCATGGCATCGTAGACGGAGAATTCCATTGCTTCTTCCCCAACTCATAGAGTGAGCTTTCCTTCCCAAACATCAACAAGACATCCGACAGTCCTCAAGAATGGCCTTCCAAAAAGAACATGATTGGAAGGAGCTTCCACCATATCAATGACAACAAAATCACATGGTATATAGAATTTCCCGATCTGCACTAGTACATCTTCCAATATACCCTTCAGATATTTAATAGAATGATCGGCTAACTCAATAGCCATCTTTGTCGACTTCAAATCCCCAAGATCTAGTTCTTGCCATAGGGTAGATGGAATGAGACAAATACTGGCACTGAGGTCTGCTAGGCCTTTATCAAAAGTGGTATCATTGATCTTGCATGGCAATGTAAAAGCTCCCAAATCGTCAAGCTTTTATGGAAAACGATTTTGAATAATAGAACTCACTCTTCTAAAAGCATCACTATTTTGACATGATCAACTTTTCTTCTTTTAGTCAAAATGTCTTTAGGGAATTTAGCATAAGAAGGCATCTCCACAATAACTTTAGCAAAAGGAAGATTGACATACAATTTTTTGATAATATCCATAAGTTTCCTAAACTTCTGGTCTTCCTTCTTATTGGCAAGCCTTTGAGGAAAAGGTGCAGTGACTTTTAATGAAGGCGGTGTTTCAGCTTTACCTTTGTCCTTGTTGCAATTTGGAGTGTTAGACTCCTCTTCATCAGCTACCTCCATGTTCTTCTCCTTATATGGAGAAGGTCTTTCAATCTCATCTCAACTTCTTAGAATGATTGCATGAGCTTGTTGTCTTGGGTTCACTTTTGATTGGCTTGAAAGAGAACCAGATTGTGGAGTTCTTTGTTGGTTTAGAGCTTGCTATGCTATTTGGTTCTCTAACATTTTGGTGTGAGTGGAAATACCATCCACCTTTGCATAAAGTTGAGGAATAGCATCTTTCAGAAGCTTGTCATTCCCCCAGAGTTCTTCATTATGCTGCATTTGTGTAGATATGAATTTTTCCATAATAGCTTCTAGAGAAGAACTTTGGGGTTGTTGTTGTCACGGAACTGTTCTTACCCCAATCCCAATCATACTGCCTAGACAGTAGTAAAAGGATTGAAGCGCCCGTCCCTGAGTGGCCCAATAGGATCTATCACACTAGCATATACAATAAGAAATAAATAACTCAAAAACTGGATAATTAAAGAACAAACTAACCCAATATGAAGATATAACCAATTTGTCTTTGTCATCAGAGTATATGAGTGCGGAAGCGATCTTATTCAGTATTCCATTGTATTGCCTAAAATCAAGAAAATCAAGACACAATCATGAAATTGCACGGTACGCTATCAAAATCAAACAAAACAGTTTATAAGAAAATAAGTATACTTGGTAGGACTTATATTTCAAAGTATAACAAACGATTTCCAAACATTCAATATCATTCGACAAAAGGTAGTTATTCAATGATTCAATTTTTATTATGAGTTCCCATTATACTGTAATTCAAGAAGCATGCTTATATAATTTGTGTGACTCTATTACCCCAACACGATGGGGAAGGTCACTAGGCTCCTTTTCACCATAGGAACATAGGAGGCCAATGTACAAGTCCCACCTCCAATGAGGGGGTTGTTGCACTCAATATCAACATTATCAACATTATCAATATCATCATCATTATCAATATACGGGCAGTCATAATGGGCATGCAATTTATGTTTTCATGTTTTTCAAAATATAGTATAGAAAAACAGAAGACTAATCATAGGGAACAGTAGCTCATCCAAGTAAATAGCCAAGTATATGATCAAGAGATACATAAAAGTATCTTCAATACAATCTAGGAGGAGTTCTATAATAGCGTACTTTTCACCAAGATTTTGAGTATAGATCACGAATAATAGGTCGACCCTTCGAGTTAGATCCTAAAACACAATATTTGGATCAAGGGTCAAGATCAAGATATTTGGATATCATGTTGCAATATTCGAGATTAGGGTTACACTTTTCCTATGTCAACCTTAGGGTTGGGTCATTCACTTATGATCAATATTCCAATATGTCCAACATTATTTCAAGTATCCAATGTATATTCGAGTGTGAATGACTTTCCTAGGTTTTCTAGGATTATATGTGCTAACCCTAATTTATGATCATTATCCAAGTCATCATCAAATCTTTAGATCATCATGTTGTTCTAACATCATTTATATTCAAGATCAGATTGATGGGTCAAAACTATATCAAGGGTTTTGCAAGCTTAAGATCAATATCAAGATTTACTCATTATTCATAAATATTCTAATCAAGATTGAATCAAGCAATTAGATCTAGATCACTAATGATTCATTTTCAAGAGTCAAAATAGATTGGATCTAGATTTGTATTTCAGGATAATCATTAGAGTCAGATATAGGGTTTCAAAAGATTAGACATCATTATTGAGCCATATGACAAATTAAATGAGAAAGAGTGTATGATCTAGGGATATCAGTGAGCATCATTTAGAATCGGGATTCAAAAGTATTTTTAAACAATCCATTGGATTTTTCTGATCAAAATGGACTAATTATTTGTAATTTTTGGAGTTCGGATGCATGAGATACGATTTCTACAAGATTTATCCATTTATATGATTTTTGAGCAGAGAGGCAGAAAAAAATACCTTTTAATAGGAAATTCCATGATCGCTCGATTCAGGACGAGCGGTCCAGATTGTGCCACACGAGCGATGCGGCTTGCTGGTTCAGTGATTTGGTTCACAGTCTGATTTGGCTGGTTCATACTTGATTGACCGGTTCGATCGCTGGTTCACTAAGCCCTGGACCGGGTGGGCTCTCTCTTTCGGACCGGCCGGTTCATGGCCTATCTTTCTCCCATTCCAATCTTAACGCGTGAGCAACGCAGACGCAACGGAGGTGGCTGCCAGCATGGATGGGAACTGGAGCAGGAGAAGGGGAGGAAGGTGGTGAGGTGGCTCGCCGAGCTTGCGTTGGCCCCGCGAATTGGATTTGATCCAGAGAAAGAGGAGAGGGGGAGAGAAGCAGGACGCCCAATAGGGCTGTGCGGCTATGCCTCAACTACAGCAGGTGGAAGGGTCGGAGGTGGTTGGGGCGCTCAAGCCCAAGAAAGACCACGAAAACAAGATTATCTCCTACGGAGTGATTAGGGGAATCCATTATCGGGGTTTTTATAGAGTTTCGAGCTAGGTTTAGGGTTAGAGGGCTCCTGGGTGGAAGCCATGGCCGCCGGAGTGGGAGGTGATATTTAGGGAGTCATGTTGGCGGCGCAACAGAGCACAAACGCTGGTCAAACTACGGTTGGTTGAGTACGAAATTGTGAGGGGAGCATTTGGGCTCGCTTAAATTTTCAAAACGGAGTCAAGAGCGGGAGATCTCTCTTTGGGGTCTACATTTACTCCTCCCCGCAATCAGCGGGAGGTAGGAGATGACTACCTGACCACTCGATCAGCTCCCTGATCCGTGGGAGCCTGATCCGAGGGTCAGGGTCCCTCCCTTCAAGCAACTCGCGGATTGCTGACATGGATTAGCCAATAAAAGGGCAATTAAATGCAATAAAAAGGGTTTTTAGATGCAAAACTTCAAGAATTTGTACACAGTTGTAGGAATGTCCAAATGAGATGAAATTTGGACCATAGCTTCACAAAAATGTGGAGAATATCTAGGAAAAGTTTGAGAACCAAAATACAAATTTTGACATATCAATTGGATTCTTTGGACAAAGTGATGATTGGATCTAATTTGAGGTGTTATAATGTGTATAAAAACTACATTGATCACCATATTTTGGATTTGAGTCTCAAAAATGATTATGAAGCCAATAAAATTTATTTGAGACCATGAGAGATTATAATGAGGTCAAAAGAATAATTATCTCATTATTTTTCTAAAAACCACTTTGTCACATCCTTCCCTCCTTAAAAACTGAATTTTGTCCCCAAAATTCAAAACAACCTCAAAATCAGAACTATCAAAAACCATATCATATCCTCAAATACTAGAGTATCCTCAATTATATAGTCACAATCATGTCCTCAAATTTCAAGTAATCTAATAATCATAATTGGGATTCCATGTTCCATATCATAACTAATTTGGTACCAACCTGTTTCATCATCGAGTAATTGAGTATCAAGGTCAATGCATATATTGTCCAAAATCAGCATACGAGTCACAAATATGGAAAGAATCCTATTGATCACAAATTTTGGATAGATCATATATTAGGTCAAACAAATATAGTTTCTTGAATCAAGTATACAAGGTGACTCTCAATCCCAATATATCAGGGTCCTAGCTTCTCCATTCTCCTAGGTGGGGTTATACGTCCATGATTTGAGATTTCATATTTCAACATTTCAAGACCACGTCATACTTTCAATATCACAATTCTGGGCTCAAAATCACTGGGAGGTCCCACCCTAGTCCTAATGGGAGCTAAACCCTAACTCATAAATTGAGAAGTCAAAATAATCATCATTTCGAAAATTTCAAAATTTGGGATTTTGAAGTCATTAGTCATATATATCAAGGTCCAAATAGTGTGATCATATGATTTGTATCATTCTTGAGATTGATAATCGTGAGTCACAAGTCCATTAATCAATATCAAGAGTCGAGATTTTAAACATCAAAAGTTATAGGTCCAAAATTTTGAAGCTAGGGTTTGGATTCCTATTTAGACCTTAGTGGGTATCATTCATCTATATCCAATTTCGAGCAACATTATTCAAGCAATATTCGAGCAACATATCATAATTTCATTATCATGTTTCCAAGGTTGATGAATGATCTAGACCTAGGTCTATCTAGGAAATCAACCGCAAGCTATAGTCAACATGGTCATATATCAATTATCAAATCAATTTTCAAGATCGCGTATCAACATTGGGTTTAACCTATTTAGGCTAAGGTCGGACAATCCAAATTGGGTGAACAGGGTTACTTTTCTAAACTCTAAATAATCAACATTATGAAAATTTAGAGGTAGTCAAAATAGGGATGTGACCTAGGTTAGGGGAGTCATGAGTCAACTACCACCTAATCTGGCACATTACCAATATTAGTCATTATCAATTGAGCTTATTCAAATAGGAAGAGTATCAATGACCAAAGCATGTTTTACAAGGTCATAACATCAAAATTCAAGATAATAGGGCAAAAATGTCAAGATTTGTATTCCTTTCCGTTTATGATCAAGGTAGTGGTATAATTGGGAATTTAGTGCATGATTTAAGTCCATGCTCATCAAGTTTAAAAAGGCATCAATGGTCAATAGGTAAACAACCTTTTGCATCATGGTCTTACATCATGATTTTGTCAGTCCTAAGCTTAGTTACTTGATGGCTTAGTCATGATATGTACAAAATAGGATACGAGTTTGCTTAAATATGTTTGATGTTTAATCAAGAATAGGGCAACATGGCCATTGAGCAAAAAGTGTCCTTATCGAAAAATAAGGTATAACGTATAGTCGTCTTTATTTCACCACATCATAACTTGTATCACTTACCTCAAACATAGGAAAAAAAAGTCAAGTTTTTGATTAAATCAAGTTTGCAATTAGGGTCATCATGAGTATTAGATTTCAAGCTTAATTGATCAAAATCGAGTTTTCACATTGAAGTCAGATCATGGTATCACCTTTCAAGATTTAGCAATATTTACTTTTCCCATTCATAAGCTACCCATAATCGAGACATCATGTGGTAAAAGGTCACAAGAAAGGACCACATGATGAGATGAGAAGACTACCTAATTTTCATCTACATGGGTGGCTTAGGTAGTCCTTAATGAAGAGATGAGATGCTAGAAGACTCTCTATGTTTCATAAGAAAACCTTTAGGTCCAATTTTGGATCAATTCAGGCCAGGTAGAGCAGGGGATCTCAGCCACCGTGAAGACGGATAGGAGAAATTATGTCAGGACCCCGAGCCTAGACACCTCAATTTTCACCATTATGGACTTTAGGGTTTCTTGGGTGTAAGAGACTTGAGAAATTATTTACTTAAAGTATATGGGAGTGTGTAATCTCTGATACCAACTATCACGGAACTGTTCTTACCCCAACCCCAATCCTACTGCCTAGACAGTAGTAAAAGGATTGAAGCGCCCGTCCTTGAGTGGCCCAATAGGATCTATCACACTGGCATATACAATAAGAAATAAATAACTCAAAAATTGGATAATTAAAGAACACACTAACCCAATATGAAGATATAACCAATTTGTCTTTGTCATCAGAGTATATGAGTGCGGAAGCGATCTTATTCAGTATTCCATTGTATTGCCTAAAATCAAGAAAATCAAGACACAATCATGCAATTGCACGGTACGCTATCAAAATCAAACAAAATAGTTTATAAGAAAATAAGTATACTTCGCAGGACTTATATTTCAAAGTATAACAAACGATTTCCAAACATTCAATATCATTCGACAAAAGGTAGTTATTCAACGATTCAATTTTTATTACGAGTTCCCATTATACTGTAATTCAAGAAGCATGCTTATATAATTTGTGTGACTATATTACCCCAACACGATGGGGAAGGTCACTAGGCTCCTTTTCACCATAGGAACATAGGAGGCCAATGTACAAGTCCCACCTCCAATGAGGGGGTTGTTGCACTCAATATCAACATTATCAATATCATCATCATTATCAATATACGGGCAGTCATAATGGGCATGCAATTTATGTTTTCATGTTTTTCAAAATATAGTATAGAGAAACAGAAGACTAATCATAGGGAACAGTAGCTCATCCAAGTAAATAGCCAAGTATATGATCAAGAGATACATAAAAGTATCTTCAATACAATCAAGGAGGAGTTCTATAATAGCGTACCTTTCACCAAGATTTCAAGTATAGATCACGAATAATAGGTCGACCCTTCGAGTTAGATCCTAAAACACAATATTTGGATCAAGGGTCAAGATCAAGATATTTGGATATCATGTTGCAATATTTGAGATTAGGGTTAAACTTTTCCTATGTCAACCTTAGGGTTGGGTCATTCACTTATGATCAATATTCCAATATGTCCAACATTATTTCAAGTATCCAATGTATATTCGAGTGTGAATGACTTTCCTAGGTTTTCTAGGATTATATGTGCTAACCCTAATTTATGATCATTATCCAAGTCATCATCAAATCTTTAGATCATCATGTTGTTCTAACATCGTTTATATTCAAGATCAGATTGATGGGTCAAAACTATATCAAGGGTTTTGCAAGCTTAAGATCAATATCAAGATTTACTCATTATTGATAAAGATTCTAATCAAGATTGAATCAAGCAATTAGATCTAGATCACTAATGATTCATTTTCAAGAGTGAAAATAGATTGGATCTAGATTTGTATTTCAGGATAATCATTAGAGTCAGATATAGGGTTTCAAAAGATTAGACATCATTATTGAGCCATATGACAAATTAAATGAGCAAGAGTGTATGATATAGGGATATCAGTGAGCATCATTTAGAATCGGGATTCAAAAGTATTTTTAAACAATCCATTGGATTTCTCTGATCAAAATGGACTAATTATTTGTAATTTTTGGAGTTCGGATGAATGAGATACGATTTCTACAAGATTTATCCATTTCTATGATTTTTGAGCAGAGAGGCATAAAAAAATACCTTTTAATAGGAAATTCCATGATCGCTCGATTCAGGACGAGCGGTCCAAATTGTGCCACATGAGCGATGCGGCTTGCTGGTTCAGTGATTTGGTTCACAGTCTGATTTGGCTGGTTCATACTTGATTGACCGGTTTGATCGCTGGTTCACTAAGCCCTGGACCGGGTGGGCTCTCTCTTTCGGACCGGCCGGTTCATGGCCTTTCTTTCTCCTGTTCCAATCTTCACGCGTGAGCAACACAGACGCAACGGAGGTGGCTGACAGCATAGATGGGAACTGGAGCAGGAGAAGGGGAGGAAGGTGGTGAGGTGGCTGGCCGAGCTTGCCTTGGCCCCGCAAACTGGATTGGATCCAGAGAAAGAGGAGAGGGGGCGAGAAGCAGGACGCCCAATAGGGCTGTGCGGTTGTGCCTCAGCTACAGCAGGTGGAAGGGTCGGAGGTGGTTGGGGTGCTCAAGCCCAAGAAAGACCACGAAAACAAGATTATCTCCTACGGAGTGATTAGGGGAATCCATTATCGGGGTTTTTATAGAGTTTCGAGCTAGGTTTAGGGTTAGAGGGCTCCTGGGTGGCAGCCATGGCCGCCGGAGTGGGAGGTGATATTTAGGGAGTCATGTTGGCGGCGCAACATAGCACAAACGCTGGTCAAACTAGGGTTGGTTGAGTATGAAATTGTGAGGGGAGCATTTTGGCTCGCTTAAATTTTCAAAACGGAGTCAAGAGCGGGAGATCTCACTTTGGGGTCTACATTTACTCCTCCCCGCAATCAGCGGGAGGTAGGAGATGACTACCTGACCACTCGATCAGCTCCCTGATCCGTGGGAGCCTGATCCGAGGGTCAGGGTCCCTCCTTTCAAGCAACTCGCGGATTGCTGACATGGATTAGCCAATAAAAGGGCAAATAAATGCAATAAAAAGGGTTTTTAGATGCAAAACTTCAAGAATTTGTACACAGTTGTAGGAATGTCCAAATGAGATGGAATTTGGACCATAGCTTCACAAAAATGTGGAGAATATCTAGGAAAAGTTTGAGAACCAAAATACAAAGTTTGACATATCAATTTGATTCTTTGGACAAAGTGATGATTGGATCTAATCTGAGGTGTGATAATGTGTATAAAAACTACATTGATCACCATATTTTGGATTTGAGTCTCAAAAATGATTATGAAGCCAATAAAATTTATTTGAGACCATGAGAGATTATAATGAGGTCAAAAGAATAATTATCTCATTATTTTGCTAAAAACCACTTTGTCACATCCTTCCCTCCTTAAAAAATGAATTTTGTCCCCAAAATTCAAAACAACCTCAAAATCAGAACTATCAAAAACCATATCATATCCTCAAATACTAGAGTATCCTCAATTATATAGTCACAATCATGTCCTCAAATTTCATGTAATCTAATAATCATAATTGGGATTCCATGTTCCATATCATAACTAATTTGGTACCAACCTGTTTCATCATCGAGTAATTGAGTATCAAGGTCAATGCATATATTGTCCAAAATCAGCATACGAGTCGCAAATATGGAAAGAATCCTATTGATCACAAATTTTGGATAGATCATATATTAGGTCAAACAAATATAGTTTCTTGAATCAAGTATACAAGGTGACTCTCAATCCCAATATATCAGGGTCCTAGCTTCTCCATTGTCCTAGGTGGGGTTATACGTCCATGATTTGAGATTTCATATTTCAACATTTCAAGACCACATCATACTTTCAATATCACAATTCTGGGCTCAAAATCACTGGGAGGTCCCACCCTAGTCCTAATGGGAGCTAAACCCTAACTCATAAATCGAGAAGTCAAAATAGTCATCATTTCGAAAATTTCAAAATTTGGGATTTTGATGTCATTAGTCATATATATCAAGGTCCAAATAGTGTGATCATATGATTTGTATCATTCTTGAGATTGATAATCGTGAGTCACAATTCCATTAATCAATATCAAGAGTCGAGATTTTAAACATCAAAAGTTATAGGTCCAAAATTTTGAAGCTAGGGTTTGGATTCCTATTTAGACCTTAGTGGGTATCATTCATCTATATCCAATTTCGAGCAACATTATTCAAGCAATATTCGAGCAACATATCATAATTTCATTATCATGTTTCCGAGGTTGATGAATGATCTAGACCTAGGTCTATCTAGGAAATCAACTGCAAGCTATTGTCAACATGGTCATATATCAATTATCAAATCAATTTTCAAGATCGAGTATCAACATTGGGTTTAACCTATTTAGGCTAAGGTCGGCCAATCCAAATCGGGTGAACAGGGATACTTTTCTAAACTCTAAATAATCAACATTATGAAAATTTAGAGGTAGTCAAAATAGGGATGTGACCTAGGTTAGGGGAGTCATGAGTCAACTACCACCTAATCTGGCACATTACCAATTTTAGTCATTATCAATTGAGCTTATTCAAATAGGAAGAGTATCAATGACCAAAGCATGTTTTACAAGGTCATAACATCAAAATTCAAGATAATAGGGCAAAAATGTCAAGATTTGTATTCCTTTCCGTTTATGATCAAGGTAGTGGTATAATTGGGAATTTAGTGCATGATTTAAGTCCATGCTCATCAAGTTTAAAAAGGCATCAATGCTCAATAGGTAAACAACCTTTTGCATCATGGTCTTACATCATGATTTTGTCAGTCCTAAGCTTAGTTACTTGATGGCTTAGTCATGATATGTACAAAATAGGATACGAGTTTGCTTAAATATGTTTGACGTTTAATCAACAATAGGGCAACATGGCCATTGAGCAAAAAGTGTCCTTATCGAAAAATAAGGTATAAGGTATAAGTTGTCTTTATTTCACCACATCATAACTTGTATCACTTACCTCAAACATAGGAAAAAAAAGTCAAGTTTTTGATTAAATCAAGTTTGCAATTAGGGTCATCATGAGTATTAGATTTCAAGCTTAATTGATCAAAATCGAGTTTTCACATTAAAGTCAGATCATGGTATCACCTTTCAAGATTTAGCAATATTTACTTTTCCCATTCATAAGCTACCCATAATTGAGACATCATGTGGTAAAAGGTCACAAGAAAGGACCACATGATGAGATGAGAAGACTACCTAATTTTCATCTACATGGGTGGCTTAGGTAGTCCTTAATGAAGAGATGAGATGCTAGAAGACTCTCTATGTTTTACAAGAAAACCTTTAGGTCCAATTTTGGATCAATTGAGGCCAGGTAGAGCAGGGGATCTCAACCACCGTGAAGACGGATAGGAGAAATTATGTCAGGACCCCGAGCCTAGACACCTCAATTTTCACCATTATGGACTTTAGGGTTTCTTGGGTGTAAGAGACTTGAGAAATTATTTACTTAAAGTATATGGGAGTGTGTAAGCTCTGATACCAACTGTCACAGAACTGTTCTTACCCCAATCCCAATCCTACTGCCTAGACAGTAGTAAAAGGATTGAAGAGCCCGTCCCTAAGTGGCCCAATAGGATCTATCACACTGGCATATACAATAAGAAATAAATAACTCAAAAACTAGATAATTAAAGAAGAAAGTAACCCAATATGAAGATATAACCAATTTTTCTTTGTCATCAGAGTATATGAGTGCGGAAGCGATCTTATTCAGTATTCCATTGTATTGCCTAAAATCAAGAAAATCAAGACACAATCATGCAATTGCACGGTACGCTATCAAAATCAAACAAAACAGTTTATAAGAAAATAAGTATACTTGGCAGGACTTATATTTCAAAGTATAACAAACGATTTCCAAACATTCAATATCATTCAACAAAAGGTAGTTATTCAACGATTCAATTTTTATTACGAGTTCCAATTATACTGTAATTCAAGAAGCATGCTTATATAATTTGTGTGACTCTATTACCCCAACACGATGGGGAAGGTCACTAGGCTCCTTTTCACCATAGGAACATAGGAGGCCAATGTACAAGTCCCACCTCCAATGAGGGGGGTTTTGCACTCAATATCAACATTATCAACATTATCAATATCATCATCATTATCAATATACGGGCAGTCATAATGGTCATGCAATTTATGTTTTCATGTTTTTCAAAATATAGTATAGAAAAACAGAAGACTAATCATAGGGAACAGTATCTCATCCAAGTAAATAGCCAAGTATATGATTAAGAGATACATAAAAGTATCTTCAATACAATCAAGGAGGAGTTCTATAATAGCGTACCTTTCACCACGATTTCGAGTATAGATCACGAATAATAGGTCGACCCTTCGAGTTAGATCCTAAAACACAATATTTGGATCAAGGGTCAAGATCAAGATATTTGGATATCATGTTGCAATATTCGAGATTAGGGTTACACTTTTCCTATGTCAACCTTAGGGTTGGGTCAGTCACTTATGATCAATATTCCAATATGTCCAACATTATTTCAAGTATCCAATGTGTATTCGAGTGTGAATGACTTTCCTAGGTTTTCTAGGATTATATGTGCTAACCCTAATTTATGATCATTATCCAAGTCATCATCAAATCTTTAGATCATCATGTTGTTCTAACATCATTTATATTCAAGATCAGATTGATGGGTCAAAACTATATCAAGGGTTTTGCAAGCTTAAGATCAATATCAAGATTTACTCATTATTCATAAATATTCTAATCAAGATTGAATCAAGCAATTAGATCTAGATCACTAATGATTCATTTTCAAGAGTCAAAATAGATTGGATCTAGATTTGTATTTCAGGATAATCATTAGAGTCAGATATAGGGTTTCAAAAGATTAGACATCATTATTGAGCCATATGACAAATTAAATGAGCAAGAGTGTATGATCTAGGTATATCAGTGAGCATCATTTAGAATCGGGATTCAAAAGTATTTTTAAACAATCCATTGGATTTTTCTGATCAAAATGGACTAATTATTTGTAATTTTTGGAGTTCGGATGCATGAGATACGATTTCTACAAGATTTATCCATTTATATGATTTTTGAGCAGAGAGGCAGAAAAAAATACCTTTTAACAGGAAATTCCATGATCGCTCGATTCAGGACGAGCGGTCCAGATTGTGCCACACGAGCGATGCGACTTGTTGGTTCAGTGATTTGGTTCACAGTCTGATTTGGCTGGTTCATACTTGATTGACCGGTTCGATCGCTGGTTCACTAAGCCCTGGACCGGGTGGGCTCTCTCTTTCGGACCGGCCGGTTCATGGCCTTTCTTTCTCCCGTTCCAATCTTCACGCGTGAGCAACGCAGACGCAACGGAGGTGGCTGCCAGCATGGATGGGAACTGGAGTAGGAGAAGGGGAGGAAGGTGGTGAGGTGGCTGGCCGAGCTTGCCTTGGCCCCGCGAACTGGATTGGATCCAGAGAAAGAGGAGAGGGGGCGAGAAGCAGGACGCCCAATAGGGCTGTGTGGATATGCCTCAGCTACAGCAGGTGGAAGGGTCGGAGGTGGTTGGGGTGCTCAAGCCCAAGAAAGACCACGAAAACAAGATTATCTCCTACGGAGTGATTAGGGGAATCCATTATCGGGGTTTTTATAGAGTTTCGAGCTAGGTTTAGGGTTAGAGGGCTCCTGGGTGGCAGCCATGGCCGCCGGAGTGGGAGGTGATATTTAGGGAGTCATGTTGGCGGCGCAACAGAGCACAAACGCTGGTCAAACTAGGGTTGGTTGAGTAAGAAATTGTGAGGGGAGCATTTTGGCTCGCTTAAATTTTCAAAACGGAGTCAAGAGCGGGAGATCTCGCTTTGGGGTCTACATTTACTCCTCCCCGCAATCAGTGGGAGGTAGGAGATGACTACCTGACCACTCGATCATCTCCCTGATCCGTGGGAGCCTGATCCGAGGGTCAGGGTCCCTCCCTTCAAGCAACTCGCGGATTGCTGACATGGATTATCCAATAAAAGGGCAAATAAATGCAATAAAAAGGGTTTTTAGATGCAAAACTTCAAGAATTTGTACACAGTTGTAGGAATGTCCAAATGAGATGGAATTTGGACCATAGCTTCACAAAAATGTGGAGAATATCTAGGAAAAGTTTGAAAACCAAAATAAAAAGTTTGATATATCAATTTGATTCTTTGGACAAAGTGATGATTGGATCTAATTTGAGGTGTGATAATGTGTATAAAAACTACATTGATCACCATATTTTGGATTTGAGTCTCAAAAATGATTATGAAGCCAATAAAATTTATTTGAGACCATGAGAGATTATAATGAGGTCAAAAGAATAATTATCTCATTATTTTGCTAAAAACCACTTTGTCACATCCTTCCCTCCTTAAAAAATGAATTTTGTCCCCAAAATTCAAAACAACCTCAAAATCAGAACTATCAAAAACCATATCATATCCTCAAATACTAGAGTATCCTCAATTATATAGTAACAATCATGTCCTTAAATTTCAAGTAATCTAATAATCATAATTGGGATTCCATGTTCCATATCATAACTAATTTGGTACCAACATGTTTCATCATCGAGTAATTGAGTATCAAGGTCAATGCATATATTGTCCAAAATCAGCATACGAGTCACAAATATGGAAAGAATCCTATTGATCACAAATTTTGGATAGATCATATATTAGGTCAAACAAATATAGTTTCTTGAATCAAGTATACAAGGTGACTCTCAATCCCAATATATCAGGGTCCTAGCTTCTCCATTGTCCTAGGTGGGGTTATACGTCCATGATTTGAGATTTCATATTTCAACATTTCAAGACCACGTCATACTTTCAATATCACAATTCTGGGCTCAAAATCACTGGGAGGTCCCACCCTAGTCCTAATGGGAGCTAAACCCTAACTCCTAAATCGAGAAGTCAAAATAGTCATCATTTCGAAAATTTCAAAATTTGGGATTTTGAAGTCATTAGTCATATATATCAAGGTCCAAATAGTGTGATCATATGATTTGTATCATTCTTGAGATTGATAATCGTGAGTCACAAGTCCATTAATCAATATCAAGAGTCGAGATTTTAAACATCAAAAGTTATAGGTCCAAAATTTTGAAGCTAGGGTTTGGATTCCTATTTAGACCTTAGTGGGTATCATTCACCTATATCCAATTTCGAGCAATATTATTCAAGCAATATTTGAGCAACATATCATAATTTCATTATCATGTTTCCAAGGTTGATGAATGATCTAGACCTAGGTCTATCTAGGAAATCAACCGCAAGCTATAGTCAACATGGTCATATATCAATTATCAAATCAATTTTCAAGATCGAGTATCAACATTGGGTTTAACCTATTTAGGCTAAGGTCGGCCAATCCAAATCGGGTGAACAGGGATACTTTTCTAAACTCTAAATAATCAACATTATGAAAATTTAGAGGTAGTCAAAATAGGGATGTGACCTAGGTTAGGGGAGTCATGAGTCAACTACCACCTAATCTGGCACATTACCAATATTAGTCATTATCAATTGAGCTTATTCAAATAGGAAGAGTATCAATGACCAAAGCATGTTTTACAAGGTCATAACATCAAAATTCAAGATAATAGGGCAAAAATGTCAAGATTTGTATTCCTTTCCGTTTATGATCAAGGTAGTGGTATAATTGGGAATTTAGTGCATGATTTAAGTCCATGCTCATCAAGTTTAAAAAGGCATCAATGCTCAATAGGTAAACAACCTTTTGCATCATGGTCTTACATCATGATTTTGTCAGTCCTAAGCTTAGTTACTTGATGGCTTAGTCATGATATGTACAAAATAGGATACGAGTTTGCTTAAATATGTTTGATGTTTAATCAACAATAGGGCAACATGGCCATTGAGCAAAAAGTATCCTTATCGAAAAATAAGGTATAAGGTATAAGTTGTCTTTATTTCACCACATCATAACTTGTATCACTTACCTCAAACATAGGAAAAAAAAAGTCAAGTTTTTGATTAAATCAAGTTTGCAATTAGGGTCATCATGAGTATTAGATTTCAAGCTTAATTGATCAAAATTGAGTTTTCACATTAAAGTCAGATCATGGTATCACCTTTCAAGATTTAGCAATATTTACTTTTCCCATTCATAAGCTACCCATAATCGAGACATCATGTGGTAAAAGGTCACAAGAGAGGACCACATGATGAGATGAGAAGACTACCTAATTTTCATCTACATGGGTGGCTTAGGTAGTCCTTAATGAAGAGATGAGATGCTAGAAGACTCTCTATGTTTCACAAGAAAACCTTTAGGTCCAATTTTGGATCAATTGAGGCCAGGTAGAGCAGGGAATCTCAGCCACCATGAAGATGGATAGGAGAAATTATGTCAGGACCCCGAGCCTAGACACCTCAATTTTCACCATTATGGACTTTAGGGTTTCTTGGGTGTAAGAGACTTGAGAAATTATTTACTTAAAGTATATGGGAGTGTGTAAGCTCTGATACCAACTATCACGGAACTGTTCTTACCCCAATCCCAATCCTACTGCCTAGACAGTAGTAAAAGGATTGAAGCGCCCGTCCCTGAGTGGCCCAATAGGATCTATCACACTGGCATATACAATAAGAAATAAATAACTCAAAAACTGGATAATTAAAAAACAAACTAACCCAATATGAAGATATAACCAATTTGTCTTTTTCATCAGAGTATATGAGTGCAGAAGCGATCTTATTCAGTATTCCATTGTATTGCCTAAAATCAAGAAAATCAAGACACAATCATGCAATTGCACGGTACACTATCAAAATCAATCAAAACAGTTTATAAGAAAATAAGTATACTTGGCAGGACTTATATTTCAAAGTATAACAAACGATTTCCAAACATTCAATATCATTCGACAAAAGGTAGTTATTCAACAATTCAATTTTTATTACGAGTTCCCATTATACTGTAATTCAAGAAGCATGCTTATATAATTTGTGTGACTCTATTACCCCAACACGATGGGGAAGGTCACTAGGCTCCTTTTCACCATAGGAACATAGGAGGCCAATGTACAAGTCCCACCTCCAATGAGGGGGTTGTTGCACTCAATATCAACATTATCAACATTATCAATATCATCATCGTTATCAATATACGGGCAGTCATAATGGGCATGCAATTTATGTTTTCATGTTTTTCAAAATATAGTATAGAAAAACAGAAGACTAATCATAGGGAACAGTAGCTCATCCAAGTAAATAGCCAAGTATATGATCAAGAGATACATAAAAGTATCTTCAATACAATCAAGGAGGAGTTCTATAATAGCGTACCTTTCACCAAGATTTCGAGTATAGATCACGAATAATAGGTCGACCCTTCGAGTTAGATCCTAAAACACAATATTTGGATCAAGGGTCAAGATCAAGATATTTGGATATCTTGTTGCAATATTCGAGATTAGGGTTACACTTTTCCTATGTCAACCTTAGGGTTGGGTCATTCACTTATGATCAATATTCCAATATGTCCAACATTATTTCAAGTATCCAATGTATATTCGAGTGTGAATGACTTTCCTAGGTTTTCTAGGATTATATGTGCTAACCCTAATTTATGATCATTATCCAAGTCATCATCAAATCTTTATATCATCATGTTGTTCTAACATCATTTATATTCAAGATCAGATTGATGGGTCAAAACTATATCAAGGGTTTTGCAAGCTTAAGATCAATATCAAGATTTACTCATTATTCATAAAGATTCTAATCAAGATAGAATCAAGCAATTAGATCTAGATCACTAATGATTCATTTTCAAGAGTCAAAATAGATTGGATCTAGATTTGTATTTCAGGATAATCATTAGAGTCAGATATAGGGTTTCAAAAGATTAGACATCATTATTGAGCCATATGACAAATTAAATGAGCAAGAGTGTATGATCTAGGGATATCAGTGAGCATCATTTATAATCGGGATTCAAAAGTATTTTTCAACAATCCATTGGATTTTTCTGATCAAAATGGACTAATTATTTGTAATTTTTGGAGTTCGGATGCATGCGATACGATTTCTACAAGATTTATCCATTTATATGATTTTTGAGAAGAGAGGAAGAAAAAAATACCTTTTAATAGGAAATTCCATGATCGCTCGATTCAGGACGAGCGGTCCAAATTGTGCCACACGAGCGATGCGGCTTGCTGGTTCAGTGATTTGGTTCACAGTCTGATTTGGCTGGTTCATACTAGATTGACCGGTTCGATCGCTGGTTCACTAAGCCCTGGACCGGGTGGGCTCTCTCTTTCGGACCGGCCGGTTCACGGCCTTTCTTTCTCCCGTTCCAATCTTCACGCGTGAGCAACGCAGACGCGACGGAGGTGGCTGCCGGCATGGATGGGAACTGGAGCAGGAGAAGGGGAGGAAGGTGGTGAGGTGGCTGGCCGAGCTTGCCTTGGCCCCGCGAACTAGATTGGATCTAGAGAAAGAGGAGAGGGGGCGAGAAGCAGGACGCCCAATAGGGATGTGCGGTTGTGCCTCTGCTACAGCATGTGGAAGGGTCGGAGGTGGTTGGGGCGCTCAAGCCCAAGAAAGACCACGAAAACAAGATTATCTCCTACAGAGTGATTAGGGGAATCCATTATCGGGGTTTTTATAGAGTTTCGAGCTAGGTTTAGGGTTAGAGGGCTCCTAGGTGGCAGCCATGGCCGTCGGAGTGGGAGGTGATATTTAGGGAGTCATGTTGGCGGCACAGCAGAGCACAAACGCTGGTCAAACTAGGGTTGGTTGAGTACGAAATTGTGAGGGGAGCATTTTGGCTCGCTTAAATTTTCAAAACAGAGTCAAGAGCGGGAGATCTCGCTTTGGGGTCTACATTTACTCCTCCCCGCAATCAGCGGGAGGTAGGAGATAACTACCTGACCACTCGATCAGCTCCCTGATCCGTGGGAGCCTGATCCGAGGGTCAGGGTCCCTCCCTTCAAGCAACTCGCGGATTGCTGACATGGATTAGCCAATAAAAGGGTAAGTAAATGCAATAAAAAGGGTTTTTAGATGCAAAACTTCAAGAATTTGTACACAGTTGTAGGAATGTCCAAATGAGATGGAATTTGGACCATAGCTTCATAAAAATGTGGAGAATATCTAGGAAAAGTTTGAGAACCAAAATACAAAGTTTGACATATCAATTTGATTCTTTGGACAAAGTGATGATTGGGTCTGATTTGAGGTGTGATAATGTGTATAAAAACTACATTGATCACCATATTTTGGATTTGAGTCTCAAAAATGATTATGAAGCCAATAAAATTTATTTGAGACCATGAGATATTATAATGAGGTCAAAAGAATAATTATCTCATTATTTTGCTAAAAACCACTTTGTCACAGTTGTGGCTGTTGATAACCCCTATTGTTGAAACCCGACGGATTCCCTTGACGGTTGGCATGTTGTTGTCCTTGTTGGATGTTTTGAGTGTTGCTTGTATTCTGATAGGAGAAATTAGGATGATCTCTCCAGCCTGGATTGTATTTATTGGAATAGGGATTGTATTGCTTATTCCCTTACATTCCAATAGCATTGACCTGCTCAAAGTTTCCTTCAATCACATTAGGTGAAAAACTTGAAGAAGAAGTATGTCGCACATTACCACAAGCTTCACATATTGCTTCAGCGGATTGAATCGACAAGGTGGTAATCTTTTCAAACTTCTATGTAAGAACATCCATCTTGGCAGCAATAAGGTCAATGACATCAACAGTGTGTTTTCCTCCTTGTTTTCTGGTTGAAGAACTTGTTGTAGAGGTTGACTTTGCTCCTCTATCTCCTCCCCATTGGTAGTGATTTAATGATATGTCTTCAATAATATCATAAGCCTCTCTATAAGACTTAGTCATTAATGCACCACCAGCTGTGGCATCTAATGTCAATCGGGTGTTGTAAAACAATCCATTATAGAAAGTTTGAAGTAGAAGCCAGTTTGTTAAACCGTGGTGCGGGTAAAGGTGTTGAAGATCCTTAAACCATTCCCATGTGTCATATAGAGTTTCTCCTTCATTCTGAGAGAAATTGGTGAGATGGTTTCTCAAATGGGCTGTCTTGCTAGGTGGGAAATACTTTGCAAGGAATACATTAAGGAGTTGGTCCCAACTTTTAATTGACTTCTTTGGAAGAGACAAAAGCCACATCTTGTCTCTATCTCTTAAGGTGAAGGGAAATAGCATGAGTCTAATTCCGTCAACAGACACTCTTTTTATCTTGAAGGTATTCAGATATTCCAAGAACTCAACAAAATGAAGACTTGGGTCTTCATTGGTTGTACCTCCAAAATGATTCTGATGTATCATTTGCATCATAGAAGGAGCGATCGAGAAGTTTTTTTCTTCTACAACAGGCAAGTCAATGGCCCCACAAATATTTATGGCAACCGGCATCGCGAAATCCTTTAAAGGACGGTCATCTTCCAAGGTTGGATTGCTTGGTGTAGCTACCACATAAGGTGAAGAAGACGATGGTGGTGATGATGGTGATGGCGGAGTACCGCCTAGTAGCGGTTGTTCCACTCTTCTTGCTCTTCACAAACATGAAAGAGTAAGCTCGATTTCAAGGTCTAACAATGCAGATGTTCGAAGACCTCGTTGTGAGCGACGCATACAACCTGAAAAATTGCAAAAGGAATTAAGAACACAACTAAAAGGTATATGAAATTTTGAAATATGGAAATGATGATATAGTCTTGAATTACTAAATAGTACTTATTACTCCAATTAAATTACCGTAGCTCCCCGGCAACGGCGCCAAAAACTTGTTAGCTATTTACGCTAATGAGTTTCAATCCAAACAAGGATAGTTTACCCAACTTAACCAATCTCTGCAAGTATACAAAGGTAGCATAGTCGAGGTCGAACACAAGGAGCTTAGCTAATTCAATTGAGCGCAAAAATACTAAAGTTCAACAATCTAGATCAGTTTATAAAAGGGAAAAATGATGTTTATCCAAAAGTAGAAAATTTAGATTCTAAAGTAGAAAATTTAGATTTAACTAGTGGAGTAAGAGTTACTAAAAGGAGTTTGGTTTCAGAAAATTAAGGAATCTTGGACATTAGGACTTCATTCACACATCATAGCAATCAAGGGAACATGATAATTTAAACATACATAAGTTCTTATTTCAAGGAAAAGTTGTATTACACTCCACCTCCCAGCGCGAGTGCAACGATCACAACTCAAAGTCACACTCTCATGTGTAAATTTCATTTTTGATCACAACCTGTTCCTCAACTCATTCCTCTAAACTCTTTCAAAGGAGGAATACTTGCCAAGAAGAATACCTCCATACACTCCTACTCATCTTCTCAGATCAAGCAAGAAAGCAGAAAACATGCACATAAAGTGGCCAGCAATTCATGTAAGAAATGGATGAACCGGTATTTTCATTGTAGAAAAACAAGAAGCATAGTATTTAGTATGAAATTACTTGTTCCATACATGCTATGACATGGGAGCTACTCTCCCATGCCCAAGAAAAGAAGACTTACTTGTCCATAACTATACTTTGCAGATTTGTTACAAAAAATTCAGTTCTAAACATGATTTAGAGGGAAAGAGACAAAGAGATCCAAAGATATAACCACAAGAAGAAAGAATTCCAACTTGAGGATGAAATTCTCTTTCCTTAGCTGCTCCAAAACGGACCAGTTCCTTTCCCAAGAAACTGCTCGAAGTTGAGGAAGCTTGGCTGCACCTTGAAGAAGACAATGGAGAAGAAGAAGAGAAGAAATGGCTTCCTTTTTGCAAATAACCACCTTGGCTTCCTCCAAAATCACCGTCATCTGTTCTCTTTTAGCTCTGGGATGAGAAAAACTTCTCAAAAAACCGAACCTAACTGCCCCTTGCGTTCCCTCCTTGTTTTAAAATCGAATTCTAAATTTTCATATTTCTAAAACTGCCAGGTGCACGTCGTGTATTTGGGGTGCACGTAGTGCACCTACAATGTGGTTTGTTTCAGGATGAACTGCACACGGTGTGCGCGGAAGATATGCAAGCCGTGCAACTTTCCAGAACTTACTTTGGCTATTTTAAGCTTCAGGTGCACGCTGTGCATGTGTACGCACGTCGTGCATTTGTCTTCGTGTTTGTTTTGGGAAACTCACATGTTGTGCGTGTGTACCATGCACGCCGTGTATTCTTCTGGCTGGGCGAGATAGAACCTTTCTGATATGGTGCACGTCGTGCATCTGTCCTGCACGTCGTGCATTCTGCTATTTCAGTAGAATAAAGCTCTAAAATCAGTTCTTTTTGGGACAAATCTGCAATACAAGTTATGCTATAAGTAAAGTAACAAAAAGATGGCAAAAGTAATATGAAAAGAAGTTAAATAGTATCAGAATGAACCAAATTTGTGTGTGATAGCATTGTGAAAAGGTGATATATAAATCGCACAACAGAACTCCCTTTGATATTTTTCTAACCTTTCCTAAGCCTCATATACATTTTCACCAACCTTCTATTTAAAGCTTGTAACCTTATTTCTACCATGAATGATCTTTTCATTTTGGAAGGAACTTGTTGACAAAAGCTTTAGCCAAGGGTTCCCATCTAGTAAGTCTTTCATGATTCAAGGTCTGATATCATGTTAGAGCCTTATCTATAGAGTGAAATGTATGTCTTTGCAATAAATAACCTCTCGTACAACCGTATTGATTTTGAGAATGTCACAGATATATTTTAAAAATTTGATGTAGTGATAAGCATTATGTATCATACTAAATTTTAGCTATCTCGACTCTAGAAACCATAATTACAAGAATAGGATATTAGAATGCTTGGTTCTTTAGAATTTACCAAACAAGGTTAGAATTATTCCCTAACATGTTTGTTTGTCACCTTAATGAAAATAATTAATGCATGTCATGTTAAAATAGTTAACACTAACACACATCGACTTGAAAAACATATATAATAACATTAAGTGACTTTAAGTTATATAATTGCATCACATATAATGATACACTCATACCTACCTAGTTACCTACCCATGACTTAATGTGAATGAGTTTATTAAATGCATGTCATTGTAACACCCCAAATTTTGCACGCATGCAAATGAGCAGAATCGTCAATTCCCAACTCATAATATTGATTGCATGTCACATACATTGAATATCATGCATCAAAAACAATTGAAATATAACCAACATATTTTTCATTCTCATTCTCAAAAGTTTACAAAAGAGGGAAATTAAATACATCTTAGGACATATTTCGAAGATCTAAACATAAATAAGTATATCTTAAAACATGAAACAAAAGTAAGGTGGATAATGGCATCCAACCAAGGGACTCTATTCCTTCACTGTGTCATCCTTATAATTAGCCTGATCTTAGTCCTCCTCTACTCATCACCTACATACGTCTCATCCCCAGCCATGCAAAGCAACATAAAAATTTCTGAGTGGCATTGAGTATTTATACAAGAAAACAACTTATACTAAAATGACATGAAAACAACTTATAACATGAGTGCTTAACATGCTTAACAAGATTAACATGATTACATGAAGAATTAAGTGAATTGACACGATTACATGAAAGTTGTATACTTTATCTTGAGTTAGTATAGTCACTCTCCTAAATGTACCATAATGCTCATAAGGCTAGTTAAGGCTCACATAAGGCCAGCTAAAGCTCACATAAGGCTGATTAAGGCTCACATAATGCTCCCACAAAGTTATTAAGGTCAGTTAAGGCTCATTGAAAAATGATTGAGAGGACTATATTAACATAACATGATTTATTAATCTTGGACATGGTTTCATAATTTCTTAATTCATGGAACATGATTATCCCAATTTAATGGTTCATTAACATGACAATGATACATATTGTTTCACTTGAAAGCATAAATACTAAAATAGTAGAAACCTAGATTTCTTAACATAAGTAACATATTCCATAAGCAATTAATGGGTAGTAGCATAAGTGTACTTCAAAAGAATCATCATAATTAAATATGCAAATTATAAAACCTTGTACCCTAACATTATACTTTGTGTTCATGAACCACTTACCTGATCTTAATGAGGTATATTGATTGTAACTTGAAACATGGTCAACCTTAGTTGTCTTATACAACATATAACTACATTATTTATCATTATAAAACCTAGGGTTTTAGTGTTTTCAGTAAAGCATTGAAAGTAGGTTGTTAATATTATCTGAACCCAAAACCCTGTGATAAATCTAAAAAAAATGATCAAAACCTATATATGGTTCATAATCATCTGAGATTCATAGCTATATCTATGAACTATCTAAGATTTAAAAAGGATTTGACCAATCAATGGTGAGGATATAAATTAAACTAGTGTCTCAAAACTCTAGGAATCGCGACCTAAAGAAAGAGGTAAAACCCGATATGACCTTGGTCAAATTTTTCTACTAAGATGCATGATAGGGGTTGAACTAGTGAAAATCCTATTTGATCATATGTGTGGCTTAATCAAACTGAAAAGCATCTAAATGTCGATGATCCCTATCATGGTGTGACACATTGAAGCGAATACAAGGGTGCTATTCCTTATATCACTAGTGTCCATGTTTGTACCTATACCAAGAAGGAAATTGGGATCAAATGTTGCGATCCTGAGGATGAACTCGTGATCAATGGAAAGCTAGTATGATAGACCATGATCACTATCTTCACAGTGGTCGGCCAAAGTAAAAGACCTATGGCTCGGGTAAAAAGATGGTTGGAGATGCCAGAGACACTTATCGCATGCCTAATGAAGCTAGAGAAATTGGAGCTCTGAGAATCTCAACATCATTCAATAGAACAAACAAAACCATCCATTTGGTTTGCAATTGAAAAATGAAGTCAAAGATGTAAAAAATAGTTTCTAGAAATCCTTAGAAACCACAAAGCAATGTTGTAATTTACAGAAAATAGAGTCCCATGGGGGTTGATTAGAAAAGTGATATCACAAAAGAAAAACATTTGATAAAACATGGTCTTGACTTTGGAATGATCTACTGAGTCCAGTGGAGGTGTCTTTGTGGAAAGAAAACCAGTATGAGTGCTATCCAAAAGTGGAGCTCTAATGTCACGAAATCAAGTTTGTGGATGGAGCATATAAGAGCATCACGACACTGAATGACATGTTCTATAGATAGATAAGTGTATAAAGATGCTTACTGGAGGCATAATATAACTGAGAGGAACAGAGGCATTGGGTCAAGCTCGTCGACATTGTCGGAGGAAATGGATGTCGCAGTGGCACCTCAGGGAGATCCAGACCAAATTGATTGTCGAGGAGTGTCAAGGGATGATTGGGGATGCTTTTTGGGTCATATATGGAGTGGTTCTATGTAGTGTTGACAGACATGGGGGCGGAGGCAGTGTCACTGGAGAATGATGGTTTTGGGCATTTCTCATCCAGAGTAGACTAGGGCTCATTTAGGGGTTCCATCAATTAAACATCCTCTCCTCATTTTAATGTTGTGGAGATATGAGGAAGTAACATAGTACATAGAAAGAGAGGAATTAGGGAGATGGTTGCATACTCACTCACCTCTGCAAGTGAAAGGCTTGGGGTAGAAGATATATTCTTCACCTCTCGATCTCGATCCTATGGTTTCTAGAGAATCGAGAACAACTCCCAGCATGTGATGTTCCACCAATGTTAAACTTAGGTAAAGATATATTTAATCCATTGTCCGATTAGATATCTAGGTTAAAGGGCATGATGTATGTATTTAATTATCCTTTTTATCAATTGGCCTAGCTAAGGTCACTCAAATTTACTGAAACTAGGTGGGCTTATATAAAAATCAAGGGAACATTTTATTTACATATGTTGAATAAATTTCTATTTACACTCTAGCTAGTAATAATTGCATAACCAGCACTAGGTTTCATGTATTATTGAATTAAGATGTGATAAATGCTTGGATTATCATGTATAATACTTATTTTAGGGTTTTACATTAATAGAAAAACAAATTTATAACTTAGAATTATTGGTCAAATGTATTATACACTATAATTCTAGGGATGTTACAATTCTACCCACCTTAAAGAAATTTCGTCCTCGATATTTTCATGGAGGGGCAAATGATATTACTTTTGACTAAAATTTTTTGGAGAGCTAGACAAAATAGTCCTCTACAATTGCGATTTTTTTTTTGAAAAAAAGTGGTCGGAAGGGTGGGCGGGTAGCTACCCGCGCGGGCAATAAAGATGGGCCTATATATATATATATATGTTACAATTCTACCCACCTTAATCTTTTCATTAAGACTCATGATTTTGTACTGACATGTTCAATATATGATATTAACATGGATAACTAAATCTTGTCTGAAATAATTAATAATGCTAACACATGTATACATTACTATTGAATACTAAACCATGCCTTTACCATCTACCATGAAAAATGTCCACATACCTTCATCATTGGTATAATCCTATTACTCAAATTGAGTCAATTAAGGTGAGTTCTCCACATAAACTTGGACCAAAGTGCTCATTGCACCTAAGTGCTTATTTTCCTTGGAGAATCACTTAATTAACATAAATTTCATAAAATTACTCTAATTAACTTTTTTGATCCTCATGACTTAATCATAAATATATTTAAAATTGACCTTGGCATTAATGATGGATTTTAACTAACTAATGTATTCAATTTAGGTGACTATCTTATTTATGTCCTCTATATTATCCCCCTTTATGGCATCCCCATATATGTATTGATTAGACACATATCCAACAACGTGTGACCTTACTAAAGTACTCTTCACCAACCTAATAGCTCACATGCTGCATAACAAATGCACTAATGAGTGGTAGAGAGATGCATAAAAAGTCTTTATGCATGCAACGTATCATCTACAACCCTCAATTGGCGTGCACTAACTGATGAGAAAAGAGGGGACATATCACATGTGAAGGTTAACGTAGAAGATCCAAACTAGATGGGCATCTAGCCTAATAAACATAACCTAGTATACATACACCTATAGAATTATAATCCTTTCGTGGTTATACCTTTAACCATTCATCATATAAAAGGATGTATGTTCTAAACTGTTGACTTTGTTTAAATCTAGGATGCATAAGGAGATTTGTATCTTGTGGACCTAAAATGTCACCTAACTAATTAGAAATCATGAGAGTTTATGGTGGCCCATTGTCCTTATGCTCTGATACCAAGTTATAACACCCCAAATTTTGCACACATGCACATGAGTTGAAGTGTCAATTCCTAACCCATAATATTGATAGGGTATGACATACATTGAATATCATGCATCAAGAACAATTGAAATATAACCAACATAGGACATACTTTTCATTCTCATTCTCAAAAGTTTACAAAAGAGGGAAACTAAATACAACTTAGGACTTTTCTTGAAGGTCTAAACATATATAAGAATATCATAAAACATGAAACTAAACTGAGGTGGATAATATAACCCCACCAAGGCACTCCATTCATTCATTATGTCATCATTATTCTTAGCCTGATGTCTTAGTCCGCCTCTACTCATCACATGCAAACGTCTTGGCCAAAACCATGCAAAGCAATGTAAAAACTTGTGTGGCACTGAATAGTTATACATGAAAATAGCTTGTACTTGAAATGACATGAAAATAACTTATAACACGAGTGCTTAACATGATTAACATGATTACTTGAAGACTTAAGTGAATAGGCATGATTACATGAAAATTGTGTACTTTATCTTGAGTGAACATAATCACTCTCCTATATGAACCACAATGTTCATAAGTCCGCTTAAGACTCACATAAGGCCAAATAAGGCTGACAAATGCTCCCACATAGCTCATAAGGAAAGTTAAGGCTCACTTAAATGTGATTGAGAGGACTATATTAACTTCACATGATTTCATAATTTCTTAATTCGTTGAACATGATTATCCCAATTTCATGGTTCATTAACATGACAATGATACATAATGTTTCACTTGAAAGCATAACTACTAAAACAATAGAAACCTTGATTTCTTAACACAACTATCATTTTCCATAAGCATTTAATGGGTAGTAGCATAAGTTTACTTTAAATGAATCATCATAATTAAATATGCGAACAATAAACCATGAACCCTAACATTAAACTCAGTTTGCATGAACCACTCAACTGATCTTGAGGAGGTATACTAACTATAACTTGAATCCCAATTAATCCTAATTGTCCTATACAACATATAAATACATTATTTATCATGATTAAACCTAGGGTTTTAGGGTTTTCAATAAAGCATGGAAAGTAGGTTTTGAATATGGATTTGAAACCAGATGCATGTGATTGTTCTCGAAAAAATGATCAAAAATCCATATATGGTTCATAATCATCTGAGCTATGTAGCTATATCTATGAATTATCTAAGATGAAATAGGATCTGACCAATCAAAAGCAAGGAAAATCAATTAAATTGGTTTCTGGGAATCTCAGCTTAAAGAAAGAGGTAAATCCAGATATGACTTTGGTCATATTTTTCAACTAATATGTGTGATGGGGGTTAAACTAGTTAAAATCCCATTTGATCTGATGCATGGATGAATCAAACTGAAAGGCATATAAATGTCGATGATGCCTATCATGAAGTTACATATTAAAGTGAATACAAGGGCGTTATTTCTTATATCACCAATTTCCATGTCCGTACCTAGACCAAGAAGGAAATTGAAAGAAAATGTTGCTATCTTGATGATGAACTAGTGATCATTGGAAAGCTAGTATGGGAGACCATGATCACTGGCTTCACAGTGGTTAGACGGAGTCACAGACCTCTGACTGGGGTACAAAGATGTACAGAGATGACAAAGACACTCGTTGCCATGCCTGATTAAGCTGGAGAAATAGGTGGAGGTCCAAGAATCTCAACATCATTCAGTAGACCAAACAAAACCATCCATTTGGTTCGCCATCGCAGAATAAAGTCAATGATGTAAACAACATTGCCTAGAAATCCTTAGAAACCACAAAGCAATGTTGCAGTTTACAGAAGGTAGAGTCCCATGGGGGTCCACTAGAAAAAAGTGAGATAACATAAGAAAAATATTCAATTAAACATGGTCTTGACTTTAGAATAATTTAATTAGTCTAGTAGAGGTGTCTCTGTGCCAAGAAAGGCAACATGAGTTCTATCCAAAAGTGGAGCTATAATGGCATGAAATCGAGCTTTTGGATGGAGCATATAGGAGCATCACGTTTGTGGAATGGCATGTTCTACAAATAGATAAGAGTATAAAGATACTTAATGGAGGCATGGGAGGAACCCATGCATTGGGTCGAGGTCATTGATGTCGTTGGAGGAAATGGATGTCACCGTGGCACCTCAGGGAGATCTAGACCAATTTGATTGCTTAGGAGTGTCGACGGATGACTGGGGATGCTTTTTGGGTCATATATGGAGTGGTTTGATGTAGTGTGGATGGATGGGGGTGATAGCTATTTCACTGAGAATGGTGTTTTAGGCATTTTTCATCCAGAGCGAACTAGGGCTCGTGTAGGGGTTCTATCAATTCAACATCATCTCCTCATTTCCTTGTTGGAGAGACATGAGGAATTTGTATAGTACATAGACAAAGAGGAATCAGGGAAATGGTTGTGGACTCAATCTCCTCGGTGCATGAAAGGCACAAGGTAGAAGACATATTTTCACCACCCAATCTTAATCCTACAGTTTGTAGAGAACTGAGAACAACTTCCATGTGTGACGTGCCACCTATGTTAAACTTAGGTAAAGATCAATTTAATCCACTATATGATTAGATATCTAGATTAAAGGTTATGATGTATGTATTCATTTCTCCTTTGTATCAATCGACCTAGCTAAGGTCACTCAAATTTAGTGAAATTAGGTGGGTTGACGAATTTGGGTATGAGGAACTCAAATATCTACTTAGATTTGAGGTTTTCTCTAAGGAATTATCTAATTTACAATATTAGGTACCTAGGGTACTTAATGCATGAATAATCAATGGAGAGAAGGTACATCACCACATATTTGTGAAAAAACCAAATATCCTAATATATACTCATACAAAAATCAAGGGAACAATTTTTTCACATATGTGGAATAAATATCTATTTAAACACTAGCTATTCCACTTACCATTTGAGTCAACCAACTCAACATTCAATAAGGTGATTAATAAAATGAATCAGTCGACTCAGAAGTCTGAACCTAGCATTTCAAGTGCTAAGTGGCCAGCTCAGATTGCTTAGTGGAAAATTTTTGTCAATGGTGTCATCGGCCCCATTTCTATGGTTTTGACCCACTTCCCTAGGCATGTACATACACTTATTTGAACTGAGTGATTCAAACTATGAATCAATTGGTTGACAACCTATGATCAGACTTCTTTAGCACCCTTCAGCCAGTTTTCTTTCCCTCTACTAGGGTTTCCACCCCTCTGTCCCCATAGAAGGAGGGGGGACTCTAAAGCAAAACAACATCCCTTATTGTCTAGTTTTTTCTTATGTTCTTTACATTATGTCTGAGTAGTTTCCTTAATGGGTAGGGCTTCTAGTTGCATATCCTATTATTATTCGATGTAATCGACTCCTTGTTTTGATAAAAGAATGATTTCCTTCTATTTCTTCTTTGATCAATGGATGAATTAATATATTCTTATGGGGTGATATTATCATGGATCCCTACATAATGAACCCATAATCCCTTCGTTGTGATTGTTATCATTTTATCTTTTGATCTCCTACTTGTTTTTCTGATAGAGTGATAATATTATTGTGAGGGTGCCAAGATCACAGACCCTTGCATGAATGAACTCATGATTTTTTGACATTATCACCTGATTTAGATCATGATCTATTTCACCTGTTTGACTTGTTTGTTAAGGCTCATGGTGACAAGATCAGCTGATCCATGGGTTCAAATGACGGATAGCAATCATATATATCTCAATGAGATTTCAGACTATTATGTGTTGAATGGTTGGTTGAGGATCAACAAACGTCCAGATCAATGGGTTTGTAGGAAATTTGGGCCTTGTGTGATTGTGCTCTGTAAGGACACAATCCACATGGTCATAATTTGATTATTGAGATTTAGGAGTTTATTTGTTCAGTAAAAGCATGGCTATTGGTGGTGATCCTTTAGACCCCCAATTTCTTTTATCATTTGATCTTGATTATTTTATTTATGTGTGTTTGTTCTATTCTTATCATTAGTCAAACTCTCAACAATCAGAATTTCCTTTTTTGTTTTCGCGATCGATTTTGGATTTCAACCATTTTCTTTCCCCATCCCTTGGATCAATACCTTACTATAATGAAGTAGATTTGGTGCTTGCATCAAGTTGACAATCTGGTTAGAAGGTTAAACTCTAAGACTTTTCCTAGTAAATGGTGTGAAATGACATGCATCAACAATCTATCCCTATTAGAATGCATTTTTGTCAAAAAAATTGTTGCAAAATACATTTTCTTCTTATAGTTTCACTATATGTTGTACTTTGAATGCTTATGTTATGATAAGTTAGATGATGCATTTTTATTGTATTTCAATGTTGTAATTTCTATGATATAGTTTTTACTTTTTATATAGAATATTTACTATACATATAATAGTTAGTTTTGATCCTATGTAGTTACTTTCTCAACAAAGAGGTACTTTACCTAAAATACCCATGCGAGTACTAGTGGAACTCATATAGATTTTAAAAAACTAGTCTATCAAATTCTAAACATTAAGATCAATGTATTTTTATACCTTTTCCTTTACTCTAAGATTTTTCCATTTATTTTTTCCTTAAAAATTATTGATCTCTCTCTCTCTCTTTCTTTTTTCTCTTTTTAAAGCATAATGTTATTAGATCATCCTGTGTGCCTAACAAATCATGGTAAATGAATTTTCTCTCCCCAAGTCATTCATATTCTTTGTATCTATCCCTCAACAAGCTAACTCAATTATACCCTCATCCTAAAAACCACTCTTAAAATTACGAAAGCCGCATATCCACAAATTTGTCAAAAGAACATTAAATTATATAATGATTATATAACATCTCCACTTATCTTTAATGTATGGAATTTGTGTATATTTACTAATACTAGGGAATAAATATAGTTTTTAAAGAGTATTATGTCAACTAACATGTGCTTCGCTCCATAAGGAACACTACCTCAGAAATAGATGATGATACAAATTTATGCAATAAGTAATTTTTTAAGTGTTCACAAAAATAGACAAGATTTGTTACTATCTCAATTTAGAAATTACAATATATTTGACTTATTCATTGCATGCTTTTATAGTACATCTATAGATTATTAACAAAAGTATGACCACAAAGTTCCTTAATTTGTTAGAAAAAATAACTCAAGTATGATTGTCTTGCAATCTAATAAAGTTACAGTATACATGATTCTATTAACATATTCGTGATGACTCCCTTTTAAAAAAAATATTAGTTCTTTGAGCTCATCATGCTCATAAAGCTACTACTAGTAATTATATTTCCTAACATAATAATACAATTGTGAAAAATGTTGAAGATGTAATCATACTAACACAAATAATTGAGATTATCCATCCTTGTAAATTAGTATGCTCATGGAACACCACTTATTTTGTAGTTCAATTTTCTTATACTTCTTGTGACACTATGTATCTCCTCTAGTTTAGTCTTTTTTCCTATCATCTATTATCATTCTCAATCTCAACCTACTTAGACTATTGTACATCACTTTTCTAATGATGGATAAGAAAGCATTGGGAGTAGTCCCTTGGACCCACCAGGATCATACGATGTAACTTTCTTTGTGATGTAGTAGTCAAAAAATTCAATATATATGTTATCTTATTGGTATATATAGTATTACACAAAATTATAGGTGGCTAGAAAATTTCTTGTTGTATTTTATGAACCTCAATTCAGTGTCATGACAAAGGGAAAGGTTTTCCACATGGTTATGGGACTATGCATTCAACTTCAATGTTCAATGATACGGTCTGTGTGGTTGTCCAACTTATCTATCCATCAAAGAAAGACACAATACTGTCAATACCTCACTCAGAATATAGTACAGTAGGAGAGGCATATTGCAACATGGTTGGCTAGACCAAAACCTATATTGTGTATGAGAAGGTATGAAAAATGTATGTTATATTTGTACTTTCGAGTATTTTCTATTTGACAAAATATGTTTTCAATATATACAAGAATATTAGTAGACCATAATACCTAACAAAGCCTCCTATGATTTCTCCTTTAACACAAGTTGCACCTACATTTATTGCACATAACCTATTCGACTCACTAGGTCCTTACTACTAGGTCTTATTTTGATGGTTATAGAGTGTTCAACCTAGGTAGAATACAGTGGTCTGTATGACGGAGGACACATTAGGACAAGATCATGAAATAGGTATGTTCATTCAAGACACTAAGGAGCTACTTCGAAATGATTGGGTAAATAACACCCTAATAGAACTTTCGATATGGTAAAATTTTATTGCTACATACCATAATTTATCTGAATATACATATATATATATATATATATATATATATATATATAGGGCCCATCTTTATTGCCCACACATGTAGCTACCCGCCCACCCTTCCCATCACTTTTTTTCAAAAAAAAATTTAGCAATTGTAGAGGACTATTTTGTCTAGCTCTCCAAAAATTTTGGCCAAAAATAATATCATTTGCCCCTCCAAAATCAAAAAACCCATCCTCATATATATCTACTGTATATTTTGTACAGAGTTACTTTTTTGGCCAGTAGAGTTACTTTTTTGGCCACCATAGTTACTTTTTTTACAACAGACTTACTTTTTTGGCTAGGAGAGATACTTTTTTGGCTGCAGGGTAGCGAAAATCCAGGTTACCCGCACATGCAACGAATGAATGCCCATATATATATATATATATATATATATATATATATATATATATATATATATATATATATTGAATTGTTTTTCATATACTTTACATATGTTCTTATAACGACTTAAATGTAAGGACTACAACATTTCAAACAGTCAATATTGGATTCCTAACTTTACTATACATTAGAAATATAGATGGAGAACAACAATCAATATTTAATTATTTCTCTACTTCATTTAAGTATTTTCTAGTGTAGGAAATAAATTGATTTTGGATCCTTTCAATGTTGGGTAAGTTTTCCATTTCTTTACATGTAACTTTAGCTTATAAATTACCTTTCTCATGAATTTTTTTTGTTTTCCTTAATTTATATTTATAAATAATCATTATGAATTGTTGTTGATTACGCCAAGCATACTGACTATGTATTATATTGACGCATTAGGTAGCAAATTATGGGTAGGGCACACCAACTAAAAATACCAATTCTAAGATAAGTATTTGTCAACATATTTATTAATATTTGCATCAATCTATAAATACTTAACCAAACAATTACATGTATTTTTTTAACTTATAGGAATATAAAACCATTCTATGAAGGAGGAACAGTTAATGATAAATAAAAGAAAATGTTATCCTAGAGGAATGTTAAGGTAACTCTGTGACTTCAAATCTAATGCCAACTCTGCTTATTTTTTTATTAACATCTATCATAACTGTGAATTTGTGGTGCACTATATAATATAATGGTTGTGCATGCAGATGTTAGATGATGAAGTATATGGATACCTTTTCCAGAACAATGTCATAGGACATTCAGATTATATAATAGGAAATATAGACTTTGATCACAAGTATAAAATAAATTATAATCATAATTTATATAACATTATCGTTTGATTATATCTTTCATTTTACGTGTCTTTAAAGCCTAACTAGATTATCCAAGAGACACTTTGGATGGCATATGGTAAGACTAGTCAAAGTACTTTATGAAAAAAGTTGAATATGTATTCAATCGGGACTGATGATTGTGTATGACGCTTTGACTTTGATTTTTTTGTATGATTATGTTATGGATCATGTCTTAGAAACTCTATATTTGAATTAAAATTATAATGGATTGAAGTGACTTCAAATTTGGTTTACATCAATGAGGTAATTGAAGGTGTGAATGTGAAATTGTAATGTGTGTTCAATGAGAAGTGTGTTTTGAAAATATTTGTATGAACGGAACTGGGAATTGAAGATGCGTATGCGTATGTCTTTGTTATTGCAATGTTTGTAGGTTTAAAATGGCTTGTTGATAGGTTGAATACCATGTCTAATGAAAAACATGTTGTGCATCTTGTTGAATAGTTGGATAGCAGATATGCAAACTTGCTTATTAAAAATATATAAATTTCAACATCAACTATTAGATTAAAATTGACTTTTAAAAATTATAAATTCATCTTTGAAATACAAAACCAATGATATTAAATAATCTATTCATCAAAAACTTTAATCAATAAGAAACTCTACTACATCATTTTTATTTCCAAAACTAACATTGAAATATTATAACATCAATTGACTAGCACAAATCAACGATGGTGAGCAATTTCAACAATCTAAATTTTAGCCTTATACAATGTTTGATCTCAAAATTGATATTGTAACTTCATTACATAGCCGGGTTTCCTAATAAACTAATGTTTCAGACCACATACTCAAAATATTTTTTTTGAAATATTATAAGTCAGTTAACTACTACAAATCAATGACACCGAACAATTTCAACGATCTAAGTATTATCTTTCCACCGCGTCGATTTGGTCCCAAATTTGACACTACAAATGCATTACCACATTGGTTTTTCTAAAGAATTCAATGTTGCATACCACCTATTCAGTAAAAATTTGTTGATGTGCAATTTTTTCTATCAGTGTTGTTCAACTTAAAAATTCATTTCTAGAACTGTCACAATGTTTCTCTGTTAGTTTCCTCTTCCTCAAATAATCAAAGTTGTAGGCCTAGGTTTCACCTTGAAACTGACACTATATGTCTTAATTAACCAACGTTATAGATCACCTATGTACTATTTTTTTAGTTATACATGAAGCTCAACAACTTACATCTTAATGATATTGTCTCATTTGTTTCTTACTACAACAACTTCAATAGGCTTTGGGGGAGAAATGAATTATCTCCACCCTTTGAGTAATGATTTTAAAGTTTTTCTGAAACAACAAAGTGAGCTTTAGCTTGTCCATTTCGTGTCTTTCTTTCCCTCAACACATGAACCAATCTGTCAGCAAATCTTACGGTCTGATCCCGTACATGTTCTTCATGAGGTGTACAATCGTCCTACTCATCTCACCTCCACTACCACCTCTACTACTATTGATCCTCCTCTACCTAAGTGGTCCACCCTCCTCGATGACATGGATACAGTTGCAGAGGTGGTTACAACTCCAACAAATTTTGAGACATTCATTTTTTTCCTCATGTCATCATCACTAAAACTTTTGTCATTGTACAAATCACACTAAAGAAAAATGTTTGAAGAAAAATGGAAAGCATGACTGGGAAAATTAGATGACAACTAATGAGACAAAGAATGATGTTTCCACCCTAATATGGTTGTCCTTAGCAAGATAGATCTTAATGAACATAAGAAAACACACTTGGTCTCCTCTCAGGTCTCTCATAAGAAACATTACTCAACACTCATATGATAATTCATGTTTGAATACTTCCAATCATACACCATTTCGTATTCTAGATTGTAGAGTGACGTAGAGATACATGCATATTTTCAAATTAAAATATTCTTATCATCCCTCAATCTACTTTTCTAATGGATCAACATTTGTTGTCATTGGTGTTGGAAATGTTAGACACACTTTGTTTCTGCGAACGTCTATTCTGTTTGATCCTATATTCCATCAAAAATCTTGCATCAATTGGAAAGAACACAAAATCCTTAAATTTTTATATAACCTTCTTTATTTACTCTATATCTATGTAGGATATAAAGATCTTGAAGACAATTAGTTGGGTATACAATGGTTTTGATCACGACTCTATCATTTCAAACCATCAATCTTCCACTTGCCTTATGGTCTCATCAGTTGCACCCTCTTGACGGCATCATTGCTTGGACACCCCTTTATTGAAAGGATGAAGTTAAATCTACATGATATTAATAGTTCTTGTATCTTGCGTCAAACCTAGAAGCCAAGTAAACATCGTCACTCTTTGTTCCGTTCTTGGTATGTTTCTCAAATACTTAGTTTGAATTTTCTTGTAGACTCAGATATATAGGGTTCTTTTCTGGTATCCACTCTCTCTCGTGTGCATTATTTGTGAGTTTTATTGATGATTGGTTTCATGTTACATGAATATATTTGTTAAAAGAACACTCTAAGTTTTATTTGACTTTAAAAATTCTTTGAAATAAATAGATAATCAATTTTATATGAATATGAAGACTATACACATTGATAATGCATTAGAATTTATGTAATGTGAGTTTTTAACATTAGGTTTTACTTAAGGATTATTCATCATAATATATATTCTTATACCCCTCAACGGAATGGTGTTTAATGGATATATCACCATCTTACTCACACCATTTTTCTTGAAATGAACGTTCCCAAATCCTAGTATTCATATGCTTTACTTAGTTCTAATTATTTAATCAACCAAATGCCTTCTTCTAGCATTGATGATTCCATACCCTATTCTATGCTATATTCTCATGAACCCATTTTACTCTTCCGCCCAAGGTTGTTGGTTTTGTCATCTTTGTGCACAATCATCAACCCAACCTAGAAATGTTATCCCCTATTTTCTATCGTGTTATTTCCTTGGCTACTCTCACACACAAAAAGGGAACCTCTTCTTTGATCCCATCACTAAAAGATGTAGGTCAATGTGGATATCTATTTGTTTGAATACATTTCACTATCTATATAAAAAATGATAGTCTATCTCTTCCACTACCTCCTTTACATATCCCTTTCTTTCTTATCGAGTTAGCCCCATCCACCAAGCAACTTGTCATCCATGTGTGTAATTGCAAGAAGAGGATAAAACATCCTTCTAAAATTACCAGCATGACTCCATCGTCTATGGATCCTTGTGCATTTGAGGAAAACAAATGAACATGCCAATTGTTTTCCATTAGGAACCGTGATCATCTACAATAATATTATATTTTATCTTACGTTTACTCAGATTGTTTGCTAAATTTTATGGCGGCCTTCACTTCTACTATTAATAGTGTAACCATTGCTTAGACTACTATGAATTCTTTGTCTCTCTTTTCCTAGATGTAAATATGTCATGTATGACAAAATTGTGGCTCTTCACTCCTATGGTACATGGAATCTTATTGTTTTACCTATTGGACATAATATTTTGGGTTGTTGATGGGTGTATATTGTCAAACATCATCACAAAAACATGATTGAATGACTTAATGATTGATTAGTGGATAAATGATATGCCCAACAATGTAGAGTATACTACGCTGAAATCATTTTACTAATGGATCATATTCATTATATTCACATTCCACCATTTATTTATGTTTATACATGATGGGCTCTTCACCAACTAGATGTCAAAAATGTCTTTCTCTATGGTGATCTTCATATGGTCGTGTGCACTGAACAAACTCCTAGGCATGATGCTTAGGGGGGAGTGTTCTATGAAAGCCTGCAACCTTCACAAAGTAATTGATGGATTAAGATAATGTATTTGAGGCTAGTTTGACAAATTATCCCCTGATTCTCTAGGACTTTGGGTTCTCACAATCTCATTGTGATCATTCTATTTAAAATCATACTCGAACATGCATCATTATTATTCTACTCTATGAAGATGATATCACATCTCTAGAAATGACACATCAAGAATTCATGATGCCAAATCTCATCTTTGGAAGCACTTTGGTACCAAGGACCTTAGGAAGCTTTGCTAGTTTCATGGGATAAAAATTTGCATATGCCAAAAATGGGTTGTCCTGATTTTAACAAAATAAACCCTCAACCTACTTAGAGAAACAAGATGATTGATTGTCGTTCGGCCACTTCTTCTATGGATAAAAAAATGACATGTGAAGGTCTTCCTCAAAAGATCAAGAGGATCATCTTGATATAAGAGACCATTTTACAAATTATTGTACCTAACCATTACTTGACTTGATATATCATTCATTGTAGGTTTCCTCGTCTAGTTTACGGATTGCCCAAATACATGCCACTGGGAGGCATCATGTCACATTGTAAGGTATCAAAAAAAGGCTCATAATAAAAACATTTTATTTTAAGAATGGGAACCTAAACCCCCTTGGGTATTCTGATTCAAAATATGTAGTATCATAATCTAATAGGAGATCTACTTCTGCATTTTATACCTTTGTGGGTTATAATCATGTCACAAAGCTCATTAAAAAAATAAAATAGAAAGCTACAATGTTGAATTTTGGTGTATGGCCATGTCGCACACTACCTCTAAGATATTAAAGATTAAATATTTCTTAGAATATTTGGGCATAAAATCAACTCTCTCATTCCAATGTATTGTTATAATTGAGTTGCCACCTTTATTGCCAGGAATCCAGTTTTTTAGCATAGAAAAGTGGAATGCCACTTCCTAATGGATGTTGTGCTATTAGGAAATATATCCACTCCTTTGTTAATTTTCATGAACAAGTTGTAGATATATTCAAGAAGCCTCTTATAGGGAAGAGAGTTTTTGATCTATGTAACAAGTTGGGCATGATTGATATCATTGCTCTGGCTTGAGGGGGATTGTTGAGGAACACCAACTATTTTTTCATTTTTTTTCTTCTTATCCTTCATGTAACACTATGTATCTCCTTTAGTTTAGTCCTATATCAAAGATTTTAAAATAATGGTTATCACCACTATTACTGTATATATAAACATGTGTTTATAACACCTTTAATAGTCAAGCAATAAACACATTCCTCCCTATACAATATTGAAAAATTCTTTAATATACTCGCAAGACATACATTTATATCCCATACTAGGGCATAGTAATATATATAACATTGAAAGTAAATATGATTTTAGCAAACTTGTATGATTCTGGTCTACTAAATTAAAAGAGGTCATGTGCTTGGTTATAGAATTCACTATTCATCTATATTTTACAATGAGGATTTGAATCTAGATTGGAGTAGAGTCTAATCCAAAATAAAGTTATAATATTTAGTAAGTGACTAGAAAGACACTAACATCATAATTTTCATTTGAATTACATAATCTGAGCTTTGGTTTTGGGTGTACTACATCAACTTCAAAATTTCTTAGAGTTATTATATTTATAGTTACTCCTCAAATGTTAGGTTTAAGTTAGGGAGAAAAGTGAACTATTTTAGTGAATTGTCATCGCAAGGTCTATTAGCATGCATGTAAAATTCAAAACATACTCACATAACTAGCAAAGTTTATAATTAAAATAGGAGATAATTTGGGTTGGAAAGATGTATATTGTGACAAATAAGAACTTCTACTACAAAAAAGAATTGTAATACTAAGTAAGGCAATATTTGTTAGTAAGTTATGCCCATAGAGACAATCATGTGATGATTGACATGTCATATACCTTAAAATATTTGATTAATACTTATAAAGTAAAGCTTTTAATTCAATCTTTTTCTTTCAGTTATGAGATAATGAGGAAACACTATGGATATCTAGATAATAATATAATTCAATGACGTATGTATCCAAGTTACTACCCTTGTGGATGAGATCATATAGATGTTAAGATTACATATGCATATTCTGATTATGTCCCTGATCATTTGTTATTGTGGAAGGTTGATAAACAACAATAACACCTAAGATCCAAGTGTGAGTTGGCAGATGAGTAAATCTCATTAGTCATGATATGGCAATATCAAACTAAGAACACAGATACATGTTAGAGAATAGTGTATCAGATAGACCCACCTTGAGAGTGACACATGGTTGTAATGCTCATAGTCATCTCTCATAATGAAGGTGGTGCTTGTTATTCTTAGACCTGAAATCACTACACTCATCACATGTCATTGGGTACACTTTATATCATCAAACGTCATCCTAAAACATGGGTTGTTATAATGGTGATTATTGGGTGACTTTGATGCATGGGGATAGAATGTAAGTGATAGATATGGGATTTGTCCCTCCTACTAGAGTATGATATCCTGGCCACTTCATAAGTGAGACTGAGAAACACATGCCATGCACATGTGAATCAATATATGATATTGAGGTCATATTATATCAGATAGTCTACTCTTAGTTCAAGGAACATGGATTGAACATTGAGAGGATGACCTTCCATGCCTCGAGCTCATCCTGGATATCAGAGACAAATGAATTATATAATCACTGCAACACCTTACACATATTGTAGGTTGAAGTTATTCTCAAATTCTCCATTCACTTAGGTAGCACTAATGTGTGACTAGGAACCACCATTTTCTTGTGATGTCATAACCTAGTTATATACATTCACTTCCAACGTGATAAGGGAGCTATAGGGTCACACACATATGAACTCATCTAGAAGAGAAGTTTGATCTTGAATGACAATTGGAGTGATTACTAAAGTGTTTAGGTATTCAATTCACACAACAGATAAACTAATAGGCTGGCTAGACTACCAAATGACCATCACACTGAGTGAAATGACTATTTGGGCAGACAGACAAGCATCTCAACTGTTGAGACAGACGTTTGGGTTGTCGGGCTGATTAGAGTTTGAATTGGCTATGCTCTACCCATAAACTAACTGATTCAATGTGATTGAACTCACCGGATCATCTTAGACAGACCAGATGATATGTATCGCTTAACACACCAATCACTAAGATTGTTAATCCTAGAGTTTAAACCTTTTAACTTTCCAGTTAAGGATAGTATAGAAAGAGTCAAATACAAAAGGACAACTTTTTAAGATTGTTTCTTCTTCACCCTATTGTTTGAAAAACTAATTTATTTGTTTTTGGTATTTTCAGATTTAGAACAAGAATGTAAAATTCGGTTTGGGTGATGATTGATTACACTAAGAAAGAAAATTTTAGAAATTAAAGAAGCACTAAACAAGAATTTTATTTGCCCTATAAAAAAGGTAGACAAAGTTTATTGTTAGCACGAGAAACAATTGTGAATTGAAAAGCATAAAAACTGAGACAAATGTGATAGTCGGTGATTGAAATCAAAGGAAGAGAATCAAGGCTTTAGGAGTTTTCACCACCTTAGTCGTGGCAAGAAAATGAATTAACAATTAATCGACCAATAGTCGACGACTTGTTAATCACAAAAACCCACAAAAGATGAACTCCACATGAGCCCATTGGTCCTGGTGCTCATCTTTCCTATTTCATCATATGAAAAAAGATAAATCCACAGTCACATCAGAATTTCTATGTGAATTGGTTTAATCGTTCTAAACCCAGATTTCCATAGTCATTTCCATCTGAGTTAACATATACATCTAAGCGAGTAATTACTTTGCAAGATCGCCGATTAAATAAACCAAATACCGTCTAAAGAAGTCGATTAAAGCCGATTCGATCAAACCATAGCTAAGGGGTTATTCCCCTTGCCTCAATAAGAAACTACTCGCTCATGATTGAGGAGAAGGGGAGACAGAGGAAGAAAGTACCTTGGCCATAGTCTACCCTAAAATAGGAAATTATTCCTTATGCTAAAGACAATGAAATGGCCAGGTTCTTAATTCCTTGCTCCAGAACTAAAGAAATGGGGAAAGGAGATCTAGATCTAAAAATGGAATAAAAAGATTCGAGGAGCAATCTAAGAGTGAACAATGCTTCAAGAAGTAATATTACTTTATTGCAAAAGTAGAAGAACACAAGATTAAGTTACTTTGAGAATTGCAGTACAAAAGTAAAAATCTAAGATGCTCCAAGGAGGAAGAAGTGCCCCTCCTTTTATATGAGAAGGAGGGTAGGAAGCCCTAAGAGAATATAAAGAGTTTGAGGCTATTGGAAAGACCAAAATTAAAGAACAATGATTGTCAATCCTTGATTTCTCTCTATAGTATGTTCTACAGATTTTTGTAATGGGACTTTAAAATGTATTTTTCCTTTGTAAAATACTTAGAAGAGGCCTAAAAATATATTTTTCCTATATCACTTGTAATTATCTTTCCAAAATATATTTATATTCCAAATTTAGAATTTATATGTGGAAGTTATGACTATTTTTGTGAGAGGTATATAAGACTCTGCGAGAAACCATGCGGCTACATTCACTGGTTAATTGAGAAGTCAATTAAATGCCAAAATCGCTACAAAATATGATTTTTCTATAGCCAATAAAATTATCTTTTGATTCCATACTTGATCTTGAAATTCTGCCTTTAGACGCAAAAGATATGGCTATATTTGTGACGGGAATCTCAGGCACTAAGGGAATATTTGAAAAGCCTCATATCTTCATCTTTTATTATCTTGATTTAAATACTCAGATAATTCCTAAAAATTAAGAGAAATCTCATACAAATTCCAAAAGAGAATATCGAGAAGGTGAACGTGCTATTTATATATGAATTAAGCTAAAATTAACAAAAAAGTCCTAATTATTATTCTAAATGAAGCAAAAACAAGAGATGAATATGCATTCATCAAAATACCCCAAACTTAAAGTTTTCTCGTCTTAAGCAACATTAAAATCAAGAAATACTTCCAAGACATACTCTCAACCTATCACCCTCACTCTCCTAACAACCACTTGATTCCTTCTACAAAAATATGGCCAAGTGACCCTAACTTCCTGAATTCACAAAAAGTGACTTTTATATTTCCTACATCACAAACTTGCATTTATTCAAGACCTGCAATAAAACAGATTTTCATTTCACCTTTGCATTTGGTACTCCATAATTTTTTTTAAAGCTTTACACAAGAACATGGTTGATTTTGGATGGCTGGGGTTTTTGTAGTTTTCCCCTGGGTAGAAAATTGGAGTGAAGGAGGTATGGAAGAAGAACGTTCTCTCCTCTATTTGACTTGAGACCTTTTTATTTAGTGGACATGCAGTTACATTGACCAAAATTTTTCTTTGATTTTTGGTGATACACCCAGTTGTGTGGGTGTGAAAGAAGCGGAAGAGGGGGAAGGGGTGCCACACCAAACTTAGCATTTTACAAACTATTGGCTTTTTATTTTCTTTTTGATGAATGGAAAGATTTGGAAGTGGTAGAAGAAGAGTAGAAGTGGTTGTTCTTGTGCAACTCTTTTTTATTTTCATCTTTTTTTAGAGAACCATGCATTGGTTCAACTATTACCAAATCATGCAAAAAATCAAGAAAATTTATACAAGTTGTACATGATAAGAAAGCATCACTCTTGAATCATATCAGTCCTCTATGGCTTTCCATCTTTTCCAAGGAGTGATTATTATTTGAGGACCAAAGTGACAAGAGGATTTCTAGTCATGAAAGTTTCAAAATTTTGGTTGCAAGGCAATCACATCATTAAGGGGAGTATTTTGACAAATGGTCATATCAAGGCTGACTAGAAATGGGCCAATTGTACTATGAAATAATTAAAAAAAAACTAACTACATGCAACATGTAAAACAAAGAAAAGATACTAAAAGGGAAAGAAAAAGGGGTGGAAACGTACCGCCCATCTCCACCCCGTACTAAAGACTTTGCTCATCCCGAGAAAAATCAAAATTTGATATGGGGGAATAGAATTGTTGTGGTGGAGGATGAAGGACGATGGCAGCAACTCCCCAAAAGAGAACAACAACAAAAAATAATAAGGGTGATGATGTTAGAAGAAAAAAAACATAAATATGCAAAAATTATTTGGGTTGCCTCCCAAAAAACGCCTAGTTTTACGTGGTGTCCTGACAAGAGATGGATCAGTTTATTGGGATTCTGGAGAAGTTGTGGGGTCAAATAGGTTTAGATCTTTCAAAGATGAATAGTTGTTTGAATTTGAAGCGACAAGGTCTTTAGTGGTGATGTATCTTTTAAGTCAATGCCCATTAACCTTAAATTCACCCAAAACTTTATCCCACTGAAGAAAGGCGCCATGTGGATAGGCACACTTGACAATGTAGGGGCCATACCATCTTGACTTGAATTTTCCAGGGAAAAGTCATAATCTTGAATTAAAAACTAAAACCTGATCCCCTTCTTTAATGTCTTTACGCTCGATGTGACCATCATGCCACATTTTGGTTCGGTCTTTGTAGATTCTAGCATTTTCTTAGGCACTCATTCTAAGTTTATCAAGCCTCATTCATTTGGAGAAGTTGTTTCTCTCTAGACATAGAAAGATCAAAATTTAAAATTTTGATGGCCCAACTGGCCTTGTGCTCTAATACTATTGGTAAGTGACATGACTTTCTATAGATCAGTCTGAAGGGGGTGGTACCAATGGGTGTTTTGTAAGCAGTATGATATGCCCACAGAGTGTCATTGTTTTTAACGCCCAATCTTTCTTAGTGCGTCCAACAGTTTTCTCTAAAATGGATTTGATTTGTATGTTGGATACTTCCACTCGCCCACAGGTCTGAGGATGGTAAGGAGTGGCGACTTTATGGTAAACCCCATATCTTTTCAAAAGAGCCTCAAACTTTTTCTCCAAAAAATGGGATCCCTCATCGGAAATTACGGTGCGAGGGTCTCCAAATCTAGGAAAAATGATGTCTTTAAAGAGTTTCTTAACATGTGTAGAGTCATAGGTTTTAGTGTGTTTGGCTTCAACCCACTTTGACACGTAATCGACTGCGACTAAAATGTAAGCAAACCCAGAAGAAGAAGGAAATGGGCCCATATAGTTGATTCCCCAGACGTCAAAAATCTCTAATTCCTACCAAGAGGTGAGAGGCATTTGGTCACACTTGGAAATATTACCCACACTTTGACATTGGTCACATGAGAGCACATAATCATATGAGTCTTTGAAGATGGTGGGCCAAAAGAATCCACATTGTAGGACCTTTCTAGCTATTTTTTGGGAACTCATATGACCACCATAGAGGCCAAAGTGACATTGTTCCATAATGGCAATGCTTTCTTCGTGTGATACACAACGATGATATAAACCATTGACACAAAGTTTTAAAAGATAAGGTTCATCCCAATAATAATTTTTGACGTCATGTAAAAATTTAGCTTTAGAGTGTCCCTTATACTCCAGGTGCAATACACCTGTAGCTAAATAGTTCACAAAATAAGCAAACCAAGGGATTTAGGAATCTACCTTGAGCAGTTGGTCATCGGGTAAAGATTAATTTATGGGTTTTTCATCAATGGGGCTATAACTTAGTCTACATAGGTGGTCAACCATGACATTTTTAGACCCCTTTTTTTCAAGAATTTCTAGATCAAACTCCTACTATAAGAAAATCCATCTTATGAGTCTAGTCTTGGCATCCTTCTTGGTCATAAGATAGCGTGCATGATCAGTGTAAACAATACCTTTTGAACCAACAAGGTATGAGTGAAATTTATTGAATGCATAGACAATGGCTAGCATTTCTTTTTTAGTGACAGTGTAATTTCACTGAGCCTCATCTAAGGTCTTGGATGCATAATAAATGACATGGTGTTTCTTGTCAATTCGCTGTCATAAAATGGCACCTACAACATAGTCACTAGCATCACACATGATTTCAAAGGGAAGGGCCCAGACTGGTGCACGAATGATTGGAGTGGTTGTGAGGGAATTTTTCAAACATAGAAAGCTCTCCATGCATGCCTTATCAAAATGGAAAGGCATCTCCTTTTAAAGAAGATTGGTGAGAGGTTTTGTGACTTTGGAAAAGTCTTGCATGAATCACTGATAGAAGCCAGCATGTCCTAAGAAGGCTCATATGTCTTTGACTGAGGTTGGTGGAGTAAGCTTGGTGATGACCTTAATCTTAGCTTTGTCCACTTCAATGCCTTGGTTTCTCACCGTATGGCCTACAACAATATCCTCCTTAACCATGAAGTGACACTTCTCCCAATTAAGGACTTAGTGTGACTCAATACATCTATCAAGGACAAGAGAGAATTTTTGAAGGAAAGAATCAAATTTGTCTCCATAGATGGAGAAATCATCCATGAAAACTTCATGACTGTTTCGATTAATCCTGAAAAAAATGGCAGACATACAACTTTGAAAAGTGGTTGGTGCATTGCACAAGCCAAAGGGCATTCGTCTAAAAGTATATGTACCAATGGGACATATGAAGGTGGTTTTCTCTTGATCTTCAGGATAGATAGGAATCTGATAAAATCTTGAGTATCCATCTAGATAACAGAAGTATTGTTGATGGGCTAAGCATTCAAGATCTTAATCTAGGAAGGGAAGAGGGAAGTGGTCTTTCCTAGTTACTTTGTTGAGCTTCTTGTAGTCAATGCACATTCTCCACCCTGTGACTGTGCGATTGGGAATGAGCTCATTCTTCTTGTTACGAATGACAGTAGTCCCCCCCCCCTTTTTGGGAACAACTTGAATTGGGCTAACCAATGGGGAGTCAGAGATGGGATAGATGATTCCTACAGTCAAAAGTTTAATCACCTCTAGATGGACTACTTCCTTCATGTTGGGGTTGAGTTTTCATTGCAGATCTCGAGAAGGTTTGTTCTCTTCTATCATTGGGATTTTGTGGATGCAGATGGATGGATATATTCCAACTAGATCTTCCATTTTGTACCCCAAGGCAGCTCCTTTTTTTCTAAGTTCACCTATAAGTTTGGTTTCTTGTTCGAGGGGATGGGAAGAATTTATTATGACAGGGTACAATTCTAGCTCATCAAGAAAGACATATTTCAGGCCTATGGGGAGAGTCTTCATTTCTGGGGCCTTTGGCAGTTCAGGCTTTTCTTCTATGGTGGAGATTATCTTAAGGTCTTCAATTTTAGAATTAGGGATCTCCTCAAAGTTATCTAAATGAATCTTGAATTCATTTAATGGTTCATTGTCAAAATCACATTCAGTGGAGATAGTGAGGGCGGTGTGTAGGGTTCATCAACTAACTCCCATTCCTGCCTTAATTGGGATAATTTAAGAATGTAATCAAGGAGGTAGACTCTTCCTCAAGACTAGGTCCCCTCATGCTTTCAAACACCCTAAACTCTAGGGTTTGTTTCCCTAATCTTAACAAAATGGTACCAACCTCAACATCAATCAAGGCACAGGAAGTGGCTAAGAAGGGACGTCCAAAAATGAGAGGGTAGTGTTAGTCTTCCTTGATGTCCATGATCAAAAAATCACAGGGGACAGATGCATCTTTTCCAACTTTAACCAGAATGTCTTCTATGATTCCCATGTGTTTGGTCATGTATGAGTCTGCCAGTTGGATAGTCGTGGTTGTTGGTAACATGTCATTGAATCCTAGTCTTTTGCAAAGGCTATAGGGCATGATGGATATACTGGCTCCTAAATCTGCTAGGCCCTTTCTACAAGCATTGTCACCCAAGTAGCATCCTATTCCAAAAGAACCTGGATCCTTCTATTTTTTAGGCATCATACTTAGGATTATGTCTGAAGTGGTCTTAGTAAGTTTAACAGTCTCATATTCTTTAGTAACATACTTCCTAGTCAAGAGAGATTTCATGTACTTGGACCAGGCAGGCCTGTTTGCCAAAGCATCAAGGAAAGGAATGTCGACATGTATTTTTTTCATAGCATCCCTAAATTTCATGAAGCGGGTGTCAAGTCTTGTTTGTTTGAGGCGGGCTTGGTAGGGAGGTCAGGGTTTGTAGATTGGTTCTTCGTCTTCTTCCTGAGGGGTTTCGGGGATATATGGTTTGGGTGTAGCTTCAGGTTCAACAACTACCATGTCCTCATCCTCTAATTCTAGAGGTGGGTCTAAAGATTTTTTTGTAGGGGGAGAGGAGTGCACCTTTCCCGAATGAGTGGAGACAACCTTGAGTTGTTCATGATGTTTGGGGTTGTTTTCAAGTTGCCCTGCAAAAGTTCCGGCATGGGGTTTCTGTTGGGAAAACAACTGAGCTAGTTGGGTATCAGTCGCTTATTGATGAGCTTGTTGGGAAATGATGATTTGCTCCAAGGCAGCTATTCTTTCATCAGATGAGGGGGTGGAGGTAGGAACATTTGCTTGAGGGGGTAGTTGATTGAGGTTTTGAGGGGGAAGGTTTAATTTTTGAAATTGTTGTCCTTGATATGGTGGTCAGGTTGGATGATTTCCTCGGTAATTTCCTTGGGTTCCAAAGTTCCTTTGGTTGTTGTATGGAAATCCAAGTGGTGGTCAATTGTTGCCTTGAGGGTAGGGAAGCCTTTGTTGGGATTGGAGTTGGCTAGAGTTTGTGGCACCTGAGGGGTTCCCATATTGGAAACCAGGGGGGTTTCTAGTCTGGTTGGGGTTGTAGTAACCTTGGCCTGGTATGGTATGGATTGAATTGAGGTCATCTGGTTGTTATTCCATTTTGGGTTGCATGGGAATGTTGTAGAGGTATTGACAGTGAAGGGTGGTGTGATTGTATCCTTGGCAAATGCCACAAAGAGAGTCCAAAGATTTTATTTATTGGGGTGACTCCCTAAGGGTTCCTAGGGATGACTCTAATGACTCTAACCGATCTTGTTTTAAGGTAATTAATTTGAGGCTTTCTACTATGCTTTGGATATCATGATTAACTTCTGCCTTGGATACCTTAAGGATTCCACCAATCCCCCTTCTAGCGCTTGTTTCAGAAGCCCATTTGACTACTTCACATGCACTAGTCAAACTTTGATGCATGAAATTTCCTCAAGATGAGGAATCGAGAAATAATTTGGTATCATCATCAGTACCATGATAGAAGATATCTATGAGTTGGGCTTGAGATATATCATGGTGAGGGTACTTCCTAAGTAAGTCTTTGATCCTTTTCTAGGCTTCTCCTAAAGATTCTCCTGGGGACATGGAAAAGTGAGTGATTTGACCCCTGAGTTCATAAGTGAGAGAAGGGGGGTAAAATTTCTCAAGAAACTTGCTTTGTAGAACTTCCCAAGTTTTGACATGTTCCTCACTCTCCATAGTGTTGTACCAGCTACTAGCTTGGCCGGAGAGGGAATAGTTGAACAATCTAAGATGGATGGCATCTTTAGAGATGCTTGGGAGTTTATTCAGAGAGCAAAGGTCAATGAACCTTTGAAGGTGATCTTGGTAACTTTCCCCATTATTACCTGAGAAGGGATTGGCTTGCATCATTGTGATCCATTGGGTTTGGATCTCAAATTGGGGGGCAATGATGTCAAGGGGTATGATCGGATGTTGTGCATAGGCGGTTTTGGGAACAGAAAAGTCCTTTAGTTGTTTTTTCTTTCGGCTTCCCTCCTATCGGCTTCTATGGTTTCTTGCTCAACCCTATAGGTTGCTCATAAAGTGGCTTCCCTTTTCTACTTGTTCGGCTTGGATGGGCTCTCTTGGAGATGTGAGAGCTTGGTCGATCCTACAGGAAACTTCTTCTACATTCATTCTTGTTTGATTTTGACGATTTAAACGATAAAAAGTCCTTTCTATCTCCAGATCAAATGATTGAAAGTCAACGTTCGGGCACCACATGCACAAATAAAGCAATTAATCGCGTGTATAAAAAATGGAGTACCGGAATAGAAACTCGGCCGAAGGAGGAGTAGCATTTCCGGAATGTTACTCAGAAGGCATAAAAAAGGGAAAAAAGTTTTTCAAAAATTTTTGGGGTTCGAAAGAAACAAATCTATTGTCCCCGGCAATGGCGCCAGATTGATATGTATCGCTTAACAAACCAACCACTAAGATTGTTAATCCCACAGTTTAAACCTTTTAACTTTCTTATTAAGGCTAGTATAGAAAGGGTCGAATCCCAAAGGACAACATTTTAAGATTGTTTCTTCTTAACCCAATTGTTTGAAAAACTAATTTATTTGTTTTTAGTATTTTTAGATTTAGAATGAGAATGTAAAAGTCGGTTTGAGTGATGATTGATTACACTAGAAAAGAAATTCGTAGAAATTAAAGAAGCACTAAACAAGAATTTTATTTGCCCTACAAAAAAGGCAAACAAAGTTTTTTGTTAGCACGAGAAACTATTGTGAATTGAAAAGACTAAAAACTAAGACAAATGAGACAGTTAGTGATTGAAATCAAAGGAAGAGAATCGAGGCTTTAGGAGTTTTCACCACCTTAGCCATGGCAAGAAAATGAATTAACAATTAATCGACAAATAGGCGACGTCATGTGAATCACAAAAATCCATAAAAGATAAACTCCACATGAGCCCATTGGTCCTGGTGCTCATGTTTCCTAGTTCATCATCAAAAAAGAGATAAATCCATGGTCACATCAGAATCTCTATGTGAATTGGTTTAATCGTTCTAAACCTGGATTTCTATAGTCATTTCCATCCGAGTTAACATATACATCTAAGTGAGTAATTACTTCGCTAGATCATCCATTAAATAAACCAATCGCCATCTAAAGAAGTTGATTAAAGCTGATGCGAACAAACCATGGCTAAGGGTCTATTCCCCTTGCCTCATTTAGGAACTACTCGCTCATGATTGAGGAGAAGGGGGAGACGAAGGAAGAAAATACATTGGCCATAGTCTAGCCTAAAATAGGAAATTAATGCGTATGCTAGAGACAATGAAGTGGCCAGATTCTTAATTACTTGCTCTAGAACTAAAGAAAGGGGGGAAGGAGATCTAGATCTAAAAACGGAATAAAAAGAGCCGAGGAACAATCTAAGAGTGAACAATGCTTCAAGAAGTAAATTACTTTATTGCAGAACTAGAAAAATACAAGATTAAGTTGCTCTGAAAATTTTAGTACAAAAGTAAAAATCCAAGATGCTCCAAGGAGGAAGAAGTTTCCCTCCTTTTATAGGAGATATAGGGGAGGATGCCCTAAGAGAATACAAAGAGTTTGAGGCTATTGGAAAGACCAAAGTTAAAAAACAATGATTGTCAATCTTTGATTGCTCTCTCTAGTTTGTTCTGTATATTTTCGTAATTGGTTTTAAAACGTATTTATCTTTTGTAAAACGCTTAGAAGAGGCCTAAAAATATATTTTTCCTGTATAACTTTTAATTATCTTTCCAAAACATATTTATATTCTAAATTTGGAATTTATATGTGGAAGTTATGACTATTTTGGTGAGAGATATATCAGACTCTGCGGGAAAACGTGAGGCTACATTCACTCATTAATTCAGCAGTCAATTAAATTCCAAAATCACCGCAAAATATGCCTTTTCTATATTCAATAAAATTCTCTTTTCATTCTATGCTTGATCTTGAAATTCCTCATTTAGACGCAAAATATATGGCTATTTTGGTGACGGGTATCTCAGGCACTGTGGGAATATTTGAAAAGCTTCATATCTTCATCTTTTATTATCTCGGTTTAAATACATAGATAATTCCTGAAAATTAAGAAAAATCTCATAAGAATTCTAGAAGTGAATATCGAGAAGATGAAATTACTATTTATTTCTAAATTAAGCTAAAATTAACAAAAAAAGTCCTAATTATTATTCTAAATGAAGCAAAAATAAGAGATGAATATGCATTCATCACCAGACGACTGTTTGGAGGAGTAAGACAGGCTCTCACCTAGGTGAGTTGGTTCAGTTGGGCTGAATGAATATTTTGGATGTTTCCCAAATCCTTTCTGTTACACATACTTGGAGTGTAAGTAAGTTAATATGTGATATTAATTAGAATCGAAATTTCCAAATTCATATACGATTAGAAAACTGCTAAATAGTCGTTTGGCAATGCGAGACGAACGTCTCGCACACCAGAAGACCATCTATGTGACACCTTGTCATCTTAAATAAGATTATTCAAAACACAAAATAGGATCAACTACTAATTAATCATATATTCAAAAATGTGAAATAATTAAAACCAGTTCCAAGAATGTAAATAAACTCTAGAACATTTACAAAAGGTCCATCATTCCATTCCCATATACTGTAAAAAGTATTTATATATGGGTCCAAAGACCTCAGACACATCCTACATACAAAAGATATTTCACATGTACAAGCCATATATTTACAAACATTGGCATACTACTAAAATCTCATGTCGATATAAGTATATCATCTAGAAAACACATCTCATACCCCATCCTGAGAATACAGGGATGACACTAGGACTCTACTACTAACATCTACAACTAACCAACCTTCTAAAATCTATAGATAACCAGGTTGGTTCTCTTCCACAGCGTGACCTCAACCTCGTTGCCCGTGACCACCTAAAAAAATTGTGATGACCCACGGGTGAGACCCAGTCCTAGCGAGAGATATAACTCTCTCCAACATATATTGATTATAACATATTAATTAACAGTAAATACATTGAGCAGTTAGGGTATTGAATAAGAAATATGAACACATTGAAAATTTTAAGCATACTAATAAGTCAAGCAAATAAGTTGTAACATCAAGTAGAATTACACAACTTTCATAAGTCTGCATCATGAACGAACTATGTAGTGTAAAGACAAGACAAGGGTTAATCAACCAATATGATACATATTAAACACTAGCAATTATACTACATGGTTGGTATTATATATTTTATTATCATGCCATGGAGAGTTTGAGTCGTACCACTCAAAGTCCAACTGACCACTACGAAGTGCTATTCAGTTCTGTATAAGATCTAGGAGTGCCGGTATCCTAAGATCTCTTTGCCTCAGTTAGTACGATTAAATTGTAGTGACATATTAGTCAAATTGCCAACTGTGACTTATAGTCAACTGATAACAACTAGTCCGTAGTTGGTACAATATGACACTAGAAAATAGGGTATACAAAACCCTCTATTCCGAGGTAAAATCACAACTGTCCTCAATCACATCAAATGTCAAAGGCATGACCATAGCTATAGTCCATAACCTACAATTGTGGATGACAAGGATATATCCTCAACTTGCCACCCCTACATACTCAACAATATGCACTCTAAGTTTCCCTTGGGAATACTCGTTTCACCATCCAGTAAGTTTTGACACTAAAGATGGCTCTACGACACAAGGCTCCACATGATTAAGGTTACACTTGATTAATTACTTTCAATTGAATGCATTAAGGCTTTATCATACAAGTGGACATTCAAACCCTAATTCTTTTCTAATAAGTGTATATGTATAGCAAATTCAAAATATATAAAACATTTGAGATATAAATATCAATCACATTACCACATTCTATCATTTATTGTAAATTAATGGACCACACTTATCATCATACTATTACAAGATACCAATATCTTATCACAAGTTTCAGGGTTTTAACCCTTATTGGAACATGAAGGGGATTTCATCTCAATCATGGTTTCAAACATGCCAAAAGGTCGTTAAGACCATCACATTATTCATAGTAAGGTTATCATCATAATTCCATTCCTTAAACAAGGCTCAAAATATCATTAGCACATATGTGTCCATAGATATTAACATGGCAAGGCACTATGATATTCAAATAGTACTACATTGTGGTTTCAACACAAGAAAAGTGTAATTCATTATCACATTAATCATTCAAGAGGTCTGATTATAACCAATCAACATCATATAATTACATTAAGGTTAGATATAACAAGCTACATCACATGGGAGTTATGCATCCACTTATTATAGTGATTTATCAAATATAACTATATAATGGAAAAGGTAAGACTATAAATTAATGGTATTGAACCATCGAATTATCATCACTAGGACCCACATATAATACCATGTGATTTATTCTAATTCATTGGATGTTGAAGCATCCAATATTATTCACTAGATCAGGTTCATTGTTCAAGGTTATCAATTGAAGTAAAGGTCTAACCATTAGATCAATTGAACCAAGGAACCATGAGTTAAAAGTTTAGTCAAATCTATAATTACATTCTTAACTCATCATATATGATGATGACCTATTACACCATTAATTTTGAACATTAGGTCACCATTGGTTGTTAGATCAGTAATTCATTCAGTTAACATCATCAAACATTAAGCTAATGTCATCATCGATTGATAACATCATTAAAATACTTAGTAAATGATAATAAACGTTGAATTGAGCCAAAACCTGACCTAAGGGGGTGACCATAGGTTGTCACCATACATTTGACACCCTTGATCATGAAAATTAGTTGCCAAGATAGCAACACCATTAGTTGCTGAATGGTATGACCATCAGTTGTGTGATAGGGAAGGAAATAGCTTGAAAATCCTAATTTGAACCATCAATTAGTTTTGCACTTAGCACCATAGGTTGATGCTATCAACCTGTCCCAAATCATGTTACACCTTAGAAAGGTTGTACACATGTTTATAAGTTCATATAGAACTGGAAAAAAATAGGGAACACCACAAAAATTCGTAATTCTAAACAAGCATAGTTTCTTTATGCTTAGATCATCACATTCAAGCATACACGTGAACTAACAAGCTTCTAGTAAGAAATATAAGTGGAGAATGATATATAACTCGCCTCTATAGAGTAGGTCAGATCCCAAACAGCAAGAATCTCAAGCAAATAAGGCAAGAAATCCCTAGATTCAGATCTGAACTTGGCCAAATAGGCATTTCTCTCCACAAAGAAGCAAAACCCTAAAAAAAGAAACAAGAAGGATTGATTTTTGAGTTCTAGGGCCACTTCCACCATGGAACAATAGGGTTCCAACTTGGAGAGATATAGGAGGAATAAGAGAAAAGAAATAAATAGGGAAAATAAGGTAATACTTACACTTTTAGGTCAAGATCACTAGGAAGAAGCTTTTTAGACCCAAAAAGGAAATCAATTGCAACCCTAGAATGTTTTCCAAGAACATCCCCACTTTCTTCTTCCTTCGGCAGAAAAATTCTTAGCAGCATAGAAGGGAAATGAACGTCAGAGAAGGACGGAAGTAGTGGAGATCAAATGACTCGTTTTGGTGCTTGGGGATAAGTATATGACACTTTAAGATAAAGAAAAAGAAAAGGTTGAAGTTCTAGTATCTATCCAAGTGTCCATTGACTTAAATTATTAAGAATATACAAGAACACAGACAAACATCTCTCCCACTATCTGTATAGACCTGCTTAGCTTTCCATTGTCAAATTTCCTAGCCAATCACATAATTCATTAGTTGATAGCTACTAAAGGTAGCTCATCCAAGAAGGGGTAAACCCTAAAATACCCTTGATGAAAACACCTTCAAACCATGGATAAACTAGGAGCCCCATGGGTCAAAATACTCAAAAATGATAATATAAAATCTAATGAAAATAATGTATGTGACAGATGGAAAAGAAAATCCCTCAATTGGGTAAATTTCAAAAAAGTCTAAAATGTACAGAAAATTGCATAACTTGCTCAAACAATGTACAAATTGGACCAAATTTGAAACTAAAGCTTGTATTAAGATTTCAAAACATATCAAAAGGTTAGATTAGGGTTCGAAGCAGTCAATTATGGTAAGTAATCTCATTCAACTCATTAACAAAGTTTAGGGGCCTTGCAACTATAAACCCCCAACAAGGATTTTGCCCCAAAATCCTACGCAAAAAGAGATGGGTATTTTCTACACATCTCATTATCTAGTTCCCATGTGGCTTCCTCTAAGTCATGATGATTCCACAAAACATTCACTAGTATTATATCTTTTCTCTTCAGCTTTTACACCCTTCTATCCAGGATCAACGCAGGACCCTCAACATAGGAGATATCCTCATCTAACTCAACCTCTACTGGTTGGATTGTCTGGTCAATATCTGGATGGCATTTACTCAACACAGAGATGTGAAAGACATTATGCAATCCATGTAGCTCTGGTGATAGCTCCAACTTATATGCTACCTTTCCAACATGATCTAGGACAGGGTATGGTCCCATAAATTTGGGGCCAACTTACCCTTCTTTCCAAACCTCAATACACCATTCCAAGGAGAATCCTTAAGATATACTCTATTTCCCACTTGGAACTCAAGTGGTCTGTGTCTGTTATCTGAATAAGATTTCTTCCTGTCCTGGGCTACTTTCAATTGTTGTTGTATCGCTTTAATCTTTTCTATAGTGTGTTGTACTAGCTCAGGACCCAAAAGTTGATATTCACTTGTATCATACCAGCAAAGAGGAGACCAACATTGTATCCCATACAGAGCCTCATAAAGGGGTCATATCCATGCTTCTTTGATAGCTATTGTTGTACGCAAACTCTATCAAAGTCAGTTGTACATCCCAACTACCAAGAAATTGTAGCAGACATGCCCTCAAGAGATCCTCTAAAGTCTGAATAGTCCTTTTAGACTGGCCATCAGTCTGCGGATAAAAAGTTGTGCTGAATCTCAGCTGTGTTCCCATTGCTGAATGTAGATGCTCCCAAAAATGACTTGTAAACTATGGACCTCTGTCAGAAACTATACTCACTAGAATTCCATGCAGACGGACTATCTCATCAACATATATTTGTGCCAATTTCTCTGTTGTAAATGTCATCTTAATTGGCAGAAAATGAGTTGATTGGGTCAATCTGTCTACTATCACCCATATGGAATCATTGCCCTTGGCTGTCCTAGGAAGACCAACCACAAAGTCCATAGTAATATGATCACGTTTCCACTGTGGTATTAGCAAGGGTAGTAATGTCCCCACAGGCTTCTAGTGCTCATCCTTCACCTATTGACAAACTAGACATTTGGTAATGAATTCTGCCACATCACGCTTTAGACCTGCCACCAATACATGAATTTCATGTTTTGGTACATCTTGGTACTTCTAGGATGTATTGCATACATGGAAGAGTGAGCCACCTCAAATACCATCTTCCTCAACCCATCAACATCAAGAATTATTGTCTTATAATGGTAACAAACTGTACCATCATCTGCCTCATGATAGCCATCATATTTTTCACTACTAATCCCTAATTGTATATTCTATATCATAATATCACTCTGTTGTGCATCATGAATCTGCTATCTCAAGGTAGGTTTCACTTGTAACTGTGCCAATAAACCTGCCAACAAGGAAACTTCTAGTTGTACATTCATCTGGCGAAGAGACACTAGCATATCACTCTTTTGGCACATCAAGGAATTTAATTGTGCATTATCTACCATTGATGATGAAGATGACTTTCTACTTAATGCATCAACTACTACATTACCTTTCCCTAGATGGTAGTCTATTATGCAATCATAACCCTTAATCAACTCCATCCATCTCCTCTACCTCACATTCAACTCCTATTTTGAGAAGATATACTGTAGATTCTTGTGGTCAGTGAAGATCTGGCACTTTTCTCCCTACAGATAGTGTCTCCAGATCTTTAAAGCACGGACCACCACTACAAGCTCTAGATCATGTTTTAGGTAATTTCCTCATATTTCTTAAGTTGTCGTGAAGAAAACGAAATCACATTTTTATCATGCATCAACACGCATCTGAACCCATCCTTTGAAGCATCATAAAAGACAATATTGCATTTTCTTTGCTCTGGTCGTACTAACACTGGTGTACTAGTCAACTTTTCTTTCAAAAGCTGGAAAGAATGTTGACACTTGTCATTCCAAGAAAAAGGAACATCCTTCATGGTTAACCTAGTTAGGGCTAATGCTATAGAACCGAAGTCTTTGATGAACCTCCTGTAGTAACCTGCCAAACCTAGGAAACTACATATCTCTATCAGTGTCTTTAGTTGTTCCCATTCTAGTACATATTATAGTTTCTTGGGATCAACACAAATGCCTTTTACAGATATAACATGGCCCATAAAAGACACTTCAGATAACCAAGATTCACACTTGCTGAGTCAATATATAGTTGATGTTGCCTCAACAAAGTCAATGCCTAGTGAAGGTGTTTCTCATGTTGTTGACTATCCTTGGAGTATATCAGGATATCATCTATGAACATGACCACACAATGGTCAAGATAAGGTCTAAACACCCATTTCATTAGATCCATAAAAGTTGTACGTGCATTGGTTAGCCCAAATGGCATAACCACAAACTCATAATGACCATATCTAGTCATAAAAGTTGACTTGGGTATGTCATCAGCCTTAATTCTCAATTGATGGTAACCTGACCTCAGGTCTATCTTTGAAAACATAGTTGCACCTCTCAACTAATCAAAAAGATGATCAATCCTTGGCAAAGGATACTTATTCTTTATTGTCACCTTGTTCAATTGTATGTAGTCTATTCACAACCTCATTGAACCATCCTTGTTTTTAACAAACAACACGGGAACACCCCAAGGGGAAGTGTCCGGCCTGATAAAACCCTTCTCTAACAGTTCTTGTAACTCTTTTTTTAACTCCTGCATCTCTGCTAGTGCTATTCTATATGCTGATTGTGCTACATGTTGTCTTCTAGGAACAAGATTGATCTCAAACTCAATCTCTCTAGGAGAGGGAATTCTAGGAAATTCCTTAGGAAAGACATCCTCAAATTCTCACACAACTGGTACCTCCTGGATACTAGGACCTACTGCCTTTTGTATCCACAACATGAGCTAAGAAAGCCTCACATCCTTGTCTCATCAACCGCTCAGCTGTCATAGCTGACATCAAATATGTAGGAAGAATCTTCCTCTCACCTAGAAAAATCCATTCTACATCTCCATCATGGAACGTCGCCACCTTAGTACTACAGTCCAAGACTACCTTGTATTTTTCTAAGATATCCATTCTTAGGATTACATCAAAACCATGCAAGTCAAGTGGCAAAAGATCCGCTTGAATGTTGTGTCCAGAGAAAGAAAGAACACAAGAAGGGCACACTTCCCGCAACTCAACAAAACCAACCAAAGGAGTCTCTAGCCACAGGCTATCGTATCTAAGACTAACATGTAGATAACAACTATCTATCACATCTCTAGTGATAAAAGAGTGTGTCACACCCAGGTCTACTAACAGAGATACAAAACAAGAAGTAGACAAATCAGAATTAAATAACTCCATCTGACCTGTCATGACTCATGGATTGACCACTGCTTTTGTCTGGGTCATGGCATAGAACCTTGTTGTCGCCTACTGTCATCCATGTCCTCTGCTTTCTTGTCTAGAGGATCATTCATGGGATGCCTGACCACGTCCTCTTCCACTTCCACTACTAGACTGTCATTGTTGTGGACCTTGTTGACTTTGCCTTGGTTGCTGAGACACCTCCTCATCTTTCATAGGGAAATAAGATCTTGTATGCCCCAATTTACCAGACTTGTAACATGTTCTGGTGTCTTGATATGGCCTAAATGACCCTATCACTGAAACCGATGAGGTACCGTAGGCTCCCATTGATGGAAAATTGTGACCTCTACCCTGACTCGGGGTCCACTATGATGGTGCATGTGATCTTGGTTCATTGAAGGTTGACCTTGGTTGTGATGATGATGGGAAAAACCTTGGCTTCTTAAAGCCTCCAGATGATTGCCCTTGAAACTACATAGGTTGCTTCTTAGCATTAGCTTCACGCATCTCTATGAAATACCTCTCAATCCTCTTGATAAATTCCACAAAGGTGAAAAACCTTTCCCTATTCTCCAAGGCTGATGTTGTAGTAGTCAACTCCGTACTCAGACCCTTCTCAAATCTCCAGATCCTTTCCTTGTGCATTGCTACCATGTGTGGGAAGAACCTCAGAAGTTCCATAAACTTTGATTCATACTCATTCATAGTCATAGCTCCCTAACGAATCTTCTCGAACTGAGAGATTTTCTCATCTAGATAGGTCTACGGAAAATATCGACTAACAAATTCCCTTAGAAATTCCTCCCATCCTATCACAAATCCTGGCCTTTTCTCCTCTTCTATGGCCCACCAGTGGCCAGCACTACCCTTCAACATGTATACCATATGCTTAACTTTGTCTTCTTCAACGATGTTTAGGATTTTGAACACCTTTTCCAGCTCAGTTAACCACATGTTAGCATCTGCTGGATCATAAGTACCTGCGTATTCAATTGCCCCAACACGTCTAAGATGTTTAAATGTCTTCCCGACACCTTGAGACTCCACATTAGAGGCGGCTTCCCTAGATTGAGGTGTTCGTGCTCTGTCAACGATATGTGTAATTGTGGCCAACATTTGTCTAAACATAGACTGAAACTCAGAATTGGCCATCATTTTCAGGTCTAAATGAGGCATTGCGGGCTACTATGGCCCTGCTTCTAGAACTCTCACATCGCGTGCCTGCCCCCTGCACCTCCTCTTGGTGCAACATAGCTACTCTCAATGTGTTCTTCATGTCCTCCAGACATATCTGCATAAGCATAAACTATGATCAGATATTTTGGATACATAAGAACAGACTCAAACCTAAGTCCCATGTCCCTATAGACTCAGTAAACCTAGAGCTTTGATACCAACTTAACTATGACACCTCGTCATGTTAAATAAGATTACTCAAAACACAAAACATGATCAACTACTAATTAATCACATAGTCAAAAATGCAAAATAATTAAAACTAATTCCAACAATGTAAATAAAGTCTAGAACATTTACAAAAGGTCCATCATTCCATTCTCATATATTGTAACAAGTATTTACATATGGGTCCAAAGACCTCTGTCACATCTTGCATACAAAAGATATTTTACATGTACAAGACATATATTTACAAACATTGACATACTACCAAAATCTCATGTCGATATGAGTATATCATCTAGAAAACACATCCCATACCCAGACCTGAGAGTACAGGGATGACACTAGGACTCTACTACTAACATATACAACTAACCAACCATCTAAATCTATAGATCATGACATTGGTTCTCTTCCACAACGCGGCCTCGACCTCATTGCCTGCGACCACCTAAACAAAATTGTGGTGACCCACAGGTGAGACCCAGTCCCAGTGAAAGATATGACTCTCTCCAATATATATTGATTATAACATATTAATTAACAGTAAATACATTGAGTAGTTAGGGTATTGAATAAGCAATATGAACATATTGAACAGTTTAAGCATACTATGCAGTTAAGCAAATAAGTTGTAACATCAAGTAGAATTACACAATTTTCATAAGTCTACATCATGTAAGAACTATGTAGTGTAAAGAAAAGACAAGGGTTAATCAACCAATGTGATGCGTATTAAACCCTAGCAATTATACTACACGGATGGTATTATATCTTTTATTATCATGCCCTGGGGAGTTTGAGTCATACTACTCAAAATCCAACTAACCACTGTGAAGTGCTATTCAGTTCTGTATAAGATCTAGGACTGTCGGTATCCTAAGATCACTTCCCCTCGATCAGTATTAGTAAACTATAGTGACATACACGTCAAACTGCCAACAGTGACATATAGTCAACTGATAACAACTAGTTTGTACTTGGTACAAGTTATGACACTAGAAAATAGGGTATACAAAACTATATATTTCGAGGTACAACCACTGCTGTCTTCAATCACATCTGATGTCAAAGGCATGACCATAGCCATCCTCCATAACCTACAATTGTGGATGACAAGGATATATCCTCAACTTACCACCCCCACATACTCAATAGTATGTGCTCTGAGTTTCCCATGGGAATACTCATTTCACCATCCAGTAAGTTCTGACACTGAAGATGGCTCTACGACACAGGGCTCTACATGATTAAGGTTACACTTGATTAATTACTGCCAATTGAATGCATTAAGGATTTAGCACACCAGTGGACATTCAAACCCTAATTCTTTTCTAACAAGAGTATATTTATAACAAATTCAAAATATATAAAAAATTTGAGATATAAATCTTAATCAAATTACCACATTCTATCATTCATTGCAAATTAATGGACCACACTTATCATCATACTATTACAAGATACCAATATCTTATCACAAGTTCCAAGGTTTTAACCCTTATTGGAACATGTAGGGGATTTCACCTCAATCATGGCCTCAAACATGCCCAAAGGTCATTAAGACCATCACATTATTCATAGTAAGGTTATCATCATCATTCCATACCTTAAACTAGGCTCAAAAGATCATTAGCACATATGTGTCCATAGATATTAACATGGCAAGGCACTATAATATTCAAATAGTACTACATTGTGGTTTCAACACAAGAAAAGTGTAATTCATTATCACATTAATCATTCAAGAGGTCTGATTATAACCAATAAACATTATATCATTACATTAAGGTTAGGTATAACAAGCTAGATCACATGAGAGTTACGCATCCACTTATTATAGTGATTTATCAAATATAACTATATAATGGAAAGGTAAGACTATAAATTAATTGTATTGAACCATCAAATTATCATCACTAGGACCCACATATAATACCAGGTGATTTTTACTAATAAATTGGGTTTTGAAGCATTCAATATTATTCACTGGATCAGGTTCATTGTTTAAGGTTATCAATTGAAGTATAATGTCTTACCACTAGATCAATTGAGCCAAGGAACCATTAGTTTAAAGTTTAGTCAAAACTAAAATTACATTCTTAACTCATCATATATGATGATGACCTGATCCGCCATTGATTTTGATCATTAGGTCATGATTGGTCGTTAGATCAGTAATACATTCAGTTAACAACATCAAATATTAAGCTAATGTCATCATCGATTGATAACATCATTAGAATACTTAGTAAATGATAATAAACGTCTAATGAGACAAAACCTGCCATAAGGGGGTGAACATAGGTTTTCACCATACATTTGACACCCTTGATCACGAACATCAATTGCCAAGATAGAAACACCATTGGTTGTTGAATGGTATGGCCATCGGTTGTATGCTAGCGAAGGAAATAGCTTGAAAACCCTAATTTGAACCATCAATTATTTTGTGCTTAGAACCATAGGTTGATGTTATCAACATTTTCATGTTACACCTTAGAAAGGTCGTACACATGTTTAAAAGTTCATATAGAACTGGAACAAAATAGGGAACACCACAAAAATTCGTAATTCTAAACAAGCATAGTTTCTCTGTACTTAGATCATCACATTCAAGTATACACATGAACTAACAAGCTTCTAGTAAGCATTATAAGTGAAGAATGTTATATAACTTGCCTCTATAGAGTAGGTCAGATCCCAAATACAAAGAATCTCGAGCAAGTAAGGCAAGAAATCTCTAGATTCAGATCTAAACTTGGTCAAATAGGCACTTCTCTCCACAAAAAATTAAAACGTTAGAAAAAGAAAAAAGAAGGATATTTTTTTGAATTCTAGGGCCACTTTCACCACGGAACAGCAGGGTTCTGACCTGGAGAGATATAGGGGGAAGAAGAGCAAAGAAATAAATGGAGGAAATAAGGTAATACTTACACTTTTAGGTCAAGATCACTAGGAAGAAGCTTTTTAGACCCAAAAAGAAAATCAATTGCAACCCTAGAATTTTTTCCAAGAAGATCCCCACTTTCTTTTTCCTTGGGCAGAAAAATTAGTAGCAAAATAGAGGGAGAACGAAGATTAGAGAAGGAGGGAAGTGGTGAAGAGCAAATGGCTCGTTTTGGTGCTTGGGGATAAGTATATGACACTTTTAGATAAAGAAAAAAAAAGTTGAAGTTCTAGTATCTATCTTAGTGTCCATGGCCTTAAATTATTAAGAATATACAAGCACACACACAAGTAGCTCTCCCACTATCTATATAGACCTGCTTAGATTTCCTTTGTTAGAAAATCCAGCCAATCACATAATTCATTAGATGATAGCTATTAAAGGTAGCTCATCCACGAAGGGGTAAACCCTAAAATACCCTTGATGAAAATACCTTCAAACCATGGATCAACTAGATGCCCCATGGGTCAAAATACTCAATAATTATAATATAAAATCTAAGGAATATAATGTATGTGACAAATTGCAAAGAAAATCCCTCCATTGGGTAAAATGCATAAAAGTCCAAAATGTGCAGAAAATTGCATAACTTGCTCAAACAATGTCCAAATTGGACCAAATTTGAAACTTCATCTTGTGTTATGATTTCAAAATATATAAAAGGTTAGATTAGGTTTCTAAGCATTCAATTATGGCAATTAAGCTCATTCAACTCATTAAGAAAGTTCAGGGGCCTTACAACTATAAACCACCAACAAGGATTTTTCCCCGAAATCCTACGCAAAAAGAGATGGGTATTTTCTACGTATCTCATTCTCTAGTTCCCATGTGGCTTCCTCTAAGCCATGATGATTCCACAAAACTTTCACTAGTATTATATCTTTTCTCTTCATCTTTTGCACCCTTCTATCCAGGATCAACACATGACCCTCAACATAGGAGATATCCTCATCTAACTCAACCCTTACTGGTTAGATTGTCTGGTCAATATCTCGATGGAATTTCCTCAACATAGAGATGTGAAAGACATTGTAACACCCGGGCCCACTGCCGAAGGCTCTGGTAGAGTTTCAGGAATAATTACTGGCCCCACAGACCACCACTAGCCTTAACAACGTGCTTTTTCCTCACTCACACGCAAGCCAGGGTCAACATCCCGACTGGTCACCTATCCTAGAGCTACTCCAAGATGAGAACGCTTAACTATGGAGTACTTTGGTGATGGGCTCTGGGAAAAGGAGGTGCACCTTGGTGATATGGGTAGTCCAATCATTCCTTTTAAGATCATGTTATCCAACGCCTCAAATCCTGGGACGTTACAATCTCCCCCACTTAGACTCTTAATGTCCTCGTCAAAGCTCAACTATATGGCTTCGTAATCTTTTCCCCATTTCAGTGTAGACCCAAATGACCCATGTACACCCAGCTCCCGACCACGGTTACCAACGCAAGGGTGGCTCCATCAACTCGGATAGCCCTTTCCAACAATCTTCGACACTACCAGCACATGGGTGGCTCCATCAATTCGAATATTACTTTCCAACATGCATGGACCGCACGGCTCAAAGGCTGGCCTGCCACAGGGCCATGTGGGCCCCACCTACTGGAGGGGTTATGTCTCTAATACCATTTGTAACACCTGGGCCCACCTCCCAAGGCTCTAGTAGAGTTTCAGGAATAGTGAATGGACCCACAGACCACCACTAGCCATAACAACATGTGTTTTCCTCACTCACGTGCAAGCTAGGGTCAACTTCCCGACTGGTCACCCATCCTAGTACTACTCCAAGCTGAGCACGCTTAACTATGGAATTATTTGGTGATGGGCTCCTAGAAAAGGAGGTGCACCTTGGTGATATGGGTAGTCCAATCATTCCTTTTAAGATCATGTTATCCAAGGCCTCAAATCCTGGGACGTTGCAAACATTATGTAATCTATGTAGCTCTAGTGGTAGCTCCAACTTATACGCTACCTTTCCAACACGAGCTAGGACAGGGTATGGTCCCATAAATCTGAGGCCAACTTACCCTTCTTTCCAAATCTCAGCACACCTTTCCAAGGAGAAACCTTAAGATATACTCTATCTCCTACTTGGAACTCTAGTGGTCTGTGTCGGTTATCTGCATAAGATTTCTACCTACCCTAGGCTTCTTTCAACTGTTGTTGTTTCACTTTAATCTTTTTTGTAGTTTGTTGCACTAGCTCAGGACCTAAAATTTGATATCCACCTGTCTCATACCAGCAAAGAGGAGACCGACATCATCTCCCATACAGAGCCTCATAAGGGGCCATATCTATGCTTCTTTGATATCTATTGTTGTACGCAAACTCTATCAGAGTCAGATGTACATCCCAACTACCAAGAAATTGTACCACACATGCCTTCAAGAGATCCTATAAAGTCTGAATAGTCCTTTTAGACTAGCCATCAGTCTGTAGATGAAAAGTTGTGTTGAATCTCAGTTGTGTTCCCATTACTGAATGCAAATGCTCCCAAAAATGACTTGTAAATTGTGGATCTCTGTCAAAAACTATAGTCACTGGAATGCCATGCAGATAGACTATCTCATCAACATATATTTGTGCCACCTCGTGTTCAGTTCCTGTTTTGAGAAGATATACTGTAGATTCTTGTGGTCAGTGAAGATTTGACACTTTTCTCCATAAAGATAGTGTCTCCAAATCAATAAAGCATGGACCACTGCTACAAGATCCAAATCATGTGTCGGGTAATTCTACTCATGTTTCTTAAGTTGTTGTGATGCAAAAGAAATCACATTTTTATCCTGCATCAACACACATCCCAACCCATTCTTTGAAGCATCACAAAAGACAATATAGCCTTTCCTTTCTTTGGCAGTACTAACACCAATGCACTAGTCAACTTTTCTTTCAAAAGCTGGAAAGAATGTTGACACTTGTCATTCCAAGAAAAAGGAACATCCTTCCTGGTTAACCTAGTTAGGGGTAACACTATAGAACTGAAGTCTTTGATGAACCTTCTGTAGTAACCTGCCAGACCTAGGAAACTATGGATCTCTGTCGGTGTCTTTGGTTGTTCCCATTCTAGTACAGATTCCACTTTCTTGGGATCAACACAAATGCCTTCTGCATATATAATATGGCACAGAAAAGACACTTCAGATAACCAGAATTCACACTTGCTGAACTTAGCGTATAGTTGATGTTGCCTCAACAAAGTCAATGCCTGGAGACGATGTTTCTCATGTTGTTGACTATCCTTGGAGTATATCATGATATAATATATGAATACGACCACACAATGATCAAGATAAGGTCTAAACACCCTATTCATTAGATTCATAAAAGTTGTTGGTGCATTGGTTAGCCCAAATGGCATAACCACAAACTCATAATGACCATACCTAGTCGTAAAAGCTAACTTGGGTATGCCATCAGCCTTAATTCTCAACAGATGGTAACCTGACCTCAGGTCTATCTTTAAAAACATAGTGGCACCTCTCAACTGATCAAAAAGATCATCAATCCTCGGTAAAGGATACTTATTCTTTATTGCCATCTTGTTCAACTATCTACAGTCTATACACAACCTCATTGAACCATCCTTCCTTTTAACAAACAACATGGGAGCACCCCAAGGGGAAGTGCTCGGCCTGATAAAACCTTTCTCTAATAGTTCTTGTAACTGTTTCTTTAACTCCTGCATCTCTTTTGGTGCCATTATGTATGCTTACTGTGCTATGGGTTGTGTTCCAGGAACAAGATTGATCTCAAACTCAATCTCTCTAGGAGGGGGAATGCTAGGAAATTCCTCAGGAAAGCCATCCTCAAATTCTCACACCACTAGTACCTCCTAGATACTAGGACCTACCGCCTTGGCATCCACAACATGAGCTAAGAAAGTCTCAAATCCTTGTCTCATCAACTGCTCAGTTGTCATAGCTAACATCAAACATGTAGAAAGAATCTTCCTATCACCCTAAAAAATCAATTGTACATCTCCATCATGGAACATCGCCACCTTAGTACTATAGTCCAAGACTACCTTGTATTTTTCCAAGGTATCCATTCCTAGGATTACATCAAAACCATGCAGGTCAAGTGGAAAAAGATACACTTGAATGTTATGTCCAGAGAAAGAAAGAACACAAGAAGGGCACACTTCCCGCAACTCAGCAGAATCAACCAAAGGAGTCTCTAGTCGTAGGCTATTAGATCTATGACTAACATGTAGATAACAACTATCTACCTCCTCTGTAGTGATAAAATAGTGTGTTGTACCCAGGTCTACTAACACAAATACAAAATAAGAAGCAGAAAAATCAGAATCAAATAACTCCATCTGACCTATCACGACTTTTAGATTGACCACTGCTTTTGGTTGGGTCATGGCATAGAACCTTGATATATATATATATATATATATATATATATATATATATCAAGGTTGTTTTTTTGTAAAATATAAACCATTGATCTTCATTGTCATACTATGATTAGGCTACATACAAATTTTGAGCCCATTTGGATGAGTGTAAGTCACTCATTTGAGAGCAACAAAATCGACGCACGAAACTAATTTGAAATGCTTAATTTTTGTGATCTTTATAACATGAACTAGAAATGTCAAAATATGCTCAAATTTTATATATGATCTATTCACAAGATTTTTAAGAAGATCAATGGATTAGATTTTTGAAAAACATATTACATCATGAAAAACTACTTGAGTGTATTCTGCTCTGAATACAATCGAGTGTATTCTAGATTGACTATATATATATATATATATATATAATCCCTCAATCAATCATGTTAAGTCTAAAATACTTTCCAGTAGCAATACACATGAAAAACTTGTTCGAATAAGCGTAGTTATGCCTCTGCATGGTGTGTCGTCTACCTTGTGGAAGTGTGATGGTAATAATGTAGGTTCTGCCTCCGCGGGATGCATTCTTTTCATATTTTCTATTGGGTCAGACTTAACTAGCAATTCTCAAGGAGTCTGGGCCCAGAAGCATGTAGATGACTATGGCAAGGAGTTTTGCATATCATCCATCCATAATTGCATATGATGCAATTGAAAAAAGTTACCTACCTTGATGATTGATTATGTTTTCAGTGTTGATTGGGCCACATATCTTGGGTTTGTCTCATTAGAAAATTGTTCGCTATAATTTTATAAATTGATACTTTAGGGTTATAAATTTGAGTAAAATAATGAGAACAATAATTAATTAAAGGCCTAATGATTATCACCCAAATTTTAATCAAATCAAATCAAATAAAAAATGAGATTTTGACAAAATTGTAAATTCTTTTGTAGAACTAAATGGCAACAACTAACAATCACTTTTCTCTGTGATCGGTCCTTCAGAAGGAAAAACTTACTAGGAACAACTTCCACGACTGGTTAAGGACATTGAAAATTGTTCTCACGTAGGAGCACAACTCTATGTCCTAGAAACGCCAAAACTAAAGGAACTAGCTCAAAATGCTCCAAGGGCTGACAAGGCTGCTTATAAGAAGCATACTCAAGATGTCGTGGATGTCAAGTGTCTGATGTTATTCTCCATGAATCATGAGTTACAAAGTCAGCATGAGAACATGGGGGTGATTGAGATGGTCACGCATCTCAAGAACATGTACCAAGATCATGGCAAGACATATGAGATATGATGCCTGCAAGGCATTGTTCAAGTGTTGCATGCAAGAAGGAGACCAATAGGTCCTCATGTGCTAAGCTCATTGGGTATGTGGAGAACCTTATTGGACTGGGATTCCCCATGGGTCAAGAGTTGGCCACTGATTTCATTCTACAGTCTCTGCCAGAGTCATAGAGTCATTTTGTCATGAACTACAACATGAACATCTTTGACAAGTCATTGACACAGTTGTCGGGCATATTGAGGATGACTGAGACACAAATGAATAAAGACAAGCACAAGTTTGTGATGGTGATCAGCAAGACAAAGGGGAAGTCTAAAGGCAAAGGCAAAGGAAAAGCTAAGAAGAGTTTTAAAGCTACAAAAAAGCCCAAGTCTTCAGATCTCAAGGCAAAAGGTGGAGTAAAGAAACAAAGAGGTGATTGCCACCATTGTCACCAACCTGGACATTGGAAAAGAATTTTCCTACTCTGGTTAGAGGAACTAAAGAATAAGAAGGATGGCATTGAGGGCTCCACTTCAAGTATAAATAATATAAGATAAATTTCATTACTTCTTAAGTTTTTGTATATGATACCAGATAAGAGATCTGACATAATGATGTGTAGGATTTGACAAGAAGTAAAATTCCTAATAGAAGGGCAAATATGGACAAGGCAGAGCTAGTGTTGCAGAAGCCACAGTCTACATTATATTTTATCTTATCCCAATGTGCATGTAATAGAGTTACTAGAAGTGTTATTTCATTATCCCATTAAAATAGAAACATTTTATTTATGCATCTTGTATGGACAAGGATGATTATCACTAAATATTTTTTAGTACTTCTATTTCAAAAGATATGATCTTGTATGACATTGGCCCAAAAACATATTGTGATAATTTATGCAAAATGATCCAAAGATGAATGCTTATAATGTTTACACCAAAGGATTACAATTGATAACTCAAGACTATCATTAGCATTAGTTATCTTGTGAGAATATGAGAATTGCATACCTAGAATACATATTGATATTGATCTATATTCCCTTGGTTATTGAACCTTAGGAAATATGCAAATCCTGATTGTACATAACGTGACATAACATCCTTCACTAGATGTAGTGGGAGGATAAATCTTCCATCAGACCTCATGCATGTGATGCACGAAGATCTTATGGAATGAATGATATGTACTTCTTTTCATTTACTGTTAATATGATGATTTTTACTTTGTAAAGAAGAAACATAAATCTCTTGAAGTCTTCAAGGAGATTAAGTATAACTTAAATGAAAGGATTAAGAAACTTTGATGAGATCAAATGTTTATATACTTTGCATCAATATATTGAGAACCTTCAAGAAAGGATTGTGATAATGTATCACAAGTCATATCCATTTGAGCGTGATGATGTGTCAGAATGAAGGAACTATACCATGATGAATCATGATATAATTATTAGTTCATCTAGTCTTCTTATACCCTCACAAGTATATATAAAGCTATCACTAAATGATGTATCATCTAAATGGTTTATAAGACATCATATATGGAATGATTTGGGAATGTCCTGCTATGCCTAAAGGATTAAAACCTACATTGAGAAAGGTGTTTCTTGAAGAAGGTTTATCCATAACCCATGATTTTTGAAGATTACTATTAATCCCAATTGAATAACAAATGTGTTTTGTTGATAGGATAACTGAGTTCCAAAAGAATGAGTGGGAGTTAAAACTAAAACTCTAAATGTTCAAGATCAATAAAGAGTTACAATAAGAACTAAGAGAATAAAAAATTGTTGTGGGATCTTGAGTTTTTCATGTAACACAAATTAAAATAGTTCTTGTAGAACATATTCAAGATTGGAGGATTGTGAATCCAACAATTCAGATAGGTTGGTCATAATAGGATGAGCCAACTAATTTACTAGAATCTATGAAGTACCATAATCTGAGTAAATGGTTCAAGGTGGTTATGGAGTCCTTGTGAACTAGCAAGGTAGGACATTGGTAGTGCCACCTAGAGGGTAATACCTAAAAGGTGCAGTAGGGTCTTGTAGCAAAAACCTACATGGACAACATAAAAGGACAAATTGGTTGACTAAGTGTTTCAAGTTATCTTAATTTGTTGAATGTGATAGAAATTCCTTTACCAATTGTCATGTTTGTTGTTGTAGTTGAAATAGACTAAAAAATTTGGCATATGAATATAAAATTAGATTCCTTAAAGGAATACATTGGAGGATGTGTACATGACATAATCTAAAAGGTTTTATAACATCAAGAATACAAATAAAGTCTATAAACTACAAAAATCAATTTGTGATTAAAACAAGCATCTCAAAAATGGGATATTTTGAATTGACAAGATAGTCAAAAAAAATTATTTGAATCAAGATAAAATATGAAATATGTATATACAAAAGATTTAGTGGCAACATATATGGATATTCCACATGTGATGAGGAATGGCATCTCAATATTGTGAATATTGAGAATCAGCATGAAAACACCTTCAACAATGAAGGAAAAGGTGAAACTTCTTATGAGATCAGGATCAAGACCTATAAGATAGTTCTTGAATGTTTCACAATGGAAGTTTGAAAATGTGCAATAGCAATGAGTTGAAGAAGTTCAACACAGAAGGATTTAATTACGTAGAATTCAGATTTGTCTCTCATGAACCATATGTTCTAATTCTTGTGAATAATGGAAATGACATGATTAAGATGCCATAGGATATAATAGTGGATATATCATGTAAGATATTAACCTTCTTATCCCATACAATCTTATATGTACTAAACATGTCTAGATGATGATAAATTCCAATAAGGGTTATTGGAATGTCATTAAAGATATCCATTAGTGCTTATGAAGTACTTAAGAATAATATTGATAGTCAACAAGGATAGAAATAATAGGAAGAGTTGGATGTAAAGCGTTACATTGATGTGAGCTTCCATAATGACAAAGTGGTCACAAATTAAAAATGTTTTATTAAAAGGAAAGGTGATATTAGTTGGAAGGGTTCCAAACTAATAGCAATTTATTCTTTTCTATAATAGAAGCCAAGTATACTTGTATTATGAACGCAAAGTGATAATATATGGATCTAGAAGTTCATATGATGAACTTATAGACGTTCCTACGATTATGAAGTCAGTAGTAATACTATGACAACAATGGAACTAATTGTTAGGCAAGGAATGTCAGATACCATATTACGACAGTTTCATCTCATATGAGAAATCATACAGTGAAGAGATTAGGAACATGCATTACAACAACTACAAGCAAATTGTTTCTAACCTACTAAATCAGCACTAGTGCAGAAGGAGCATGTTGGACATGTTTAGGTCAGTAAGGATGAGATCCATTGGTGATTGGCCCTAAGTGCAAGTGGGAGTTTGTTGGTAAGGTATGCCCATAGAGTTAATCATGTGATGATTGACATGGCATATACCTTAAAGGATTTGATTAATACTTATAAAGGAAAGCTTCCAATTCATTCTATTTCATTCAATTATGAGATAATGAGGAAACACTATGAATGTCAAGAGAATAATATTAATCAATGACATATTTATTCAAATTACTACTCATGTGGATGAGATCATACAGATGTTAAGAGTACATATATTTATTCTCACTATGTCTCTAATCGATCACTATTATGGAAGGTTGATAGATAATAATAACACATAAGATTAGAGTGTGAGTTCGTTCATGACTAAATCTCATTAGTCATGATATGGCAATATCAAACCAAACATATAGATACATGTTAGAGAATAGTGTATCAGACAGACCCACCTTGAGAGTGACACAAGGTTGTGGTGGTCACAATCATCTCTCATAGTGAAAGTAATGATTGTGATTCTTAGACCCAAAATCACTACACTCATCACATGTCTTTTGGCACGATTTGACATCATCAAATGCAGTCCTGAAACATGGGTTGTTATAACGGTGATGATTGGGTGACTTTGACACATGGGGTCGGACTGTGAGTGATAGATATGAGATTTGTCCCTCCTAATGGAGTGTGATTGTTGGGTTATAGGGGAGGCAGAGAAGGCAGCGGAAACAAAAATTTTCCTCCCCAAACCCAGAAAAAGGAAACGTGTCAACGTCTATACAATAGGAAAGGATGGTTTGTGGAATCATACATTGTCCTGAGGCTTTCTCGGCGACAATACCTCGTGCCTTGTGCGGTCTTCACCTCCGGACTTGGACGGTGTCTGTGCAGCTCCTGGTCGTATTGGGACTGATGACTCCTGGTCTCACCGGGACTGTCTGGATTGACAGCTGTCCTCCAAGTGGTAGAAATATCCCGCCTCTGAAGTAGTCCACACGGACCACCTGGAACTCCAATCTCCTTGTCCCATAAGGAATTGGAAGGAGTCGCACCCTCCTATCGGCGTAGTTGTCACTGACACACTCTCCTACCACCAGTCGCTTTCTGTCGTTGTCTTTCCCTTATTCTGCCTCCCTTATCGGGTAGCACTTGCTCGGGCTCTCTCGGTTACCAAAACCAAAGAGAATGAAAACTTTCCGAAACAACTGGTTGCACTGAGTTGTACTTTGAGAAGCCCCCAATACCCCTATATATAGGAGGGTCATGGGATAGGGTTCTCTATCCCTGGCAATATGGGACTAAAGCAGGAGTAGAAGGTTTCGAGATTTTCCACAAAAACAACCAACTCACAACTTGAACTGATCGTTTCATTTCTGAAACAGTCAGTTGGGGACGTGAGCCAGTCAGTTGACACCTCAACTGATCGGTTGGGACCCATGAAACGGTCGGTTCACTTCTGAACTGGTCGGTTCGTGGTCCTGATCAGATCCTGATTGACTTTCCTTCTTTTGTTTCTAATTTGTATCAAATACCAATCCTTGTTCCAATCAAATTGGGCAAGTGAAATGAAAAAGAAATTTCTCACCAACCTGACTTTCCCAACTTGCTCAGTTGCACCAGTTGAACCGATCATTTCAACAGTTGAAGCAATCATTTCACCCTGTCCGTGAGCTGATTGACTCACCATCTGAGCCGATCGGTTCACCAAGCTGAGCCGATCGGTTCATCACATGCGCCGATCGGTTGGGAGTGCAGATTGTATAGAATCAGTCAATTGCAGTTTCAATCAATCAGATACTCCAATCAATGTGTCCAACACCTTGAACATTATGACATTGAGCTATCAATTGATTGAGTGTTTACTTGATCTACTAAACTCCTTTAGTAATCAATCTAAACATTGTTTGTGGACAAAACTCCTCTTCCAGGTTAAATCCTATGTGTGTGACCCTGCAGATCCATTTCACGTTGGCAGTGAAAGTCCATAACTCTTATGACTTCACAAGCAAAGAGTGGTGCCTAGTCACACATCAGTGCAAACCAAGTGAAATAGAAAGTTGGAGAACAACTTTCAATCCTACAATCCGTGAATGGTGTTACAGTGAATGTATAATTCCTTTGTCACTGATATCCTGAATGAACTCGAGGCATGGAACAATCATCCTGTCAACGTTCATTCACTTTCTTGATCTCAGAGTAGATTGGAAGAGATATGTATGACATCAATATCACATACGGATTCACACATGTGTGCACGCCTTTCTCAATCCTTCTCATCAAGTGGCCATGGATATCATACTCCCTCAGGAGGGACAAATCCCATATCTATCACTCACCCCTCAAAAGCCCCATGTGTCAAAGCCACCCGATCATCACCTTTATAACAACCCATGTTTCAGAACTACATTTGATGATGTCAAAGTGTGCCCAATGACATGTGTTGAGTGTAGTGATTTCAGGTCAAAGAATCACACTCACCACCATCACTATGAGTACTGACTGTGATTACCATGTCAGGGTTCCATGTGTCAAACTCACGGTGGGTCTGTCCGGTACACTTGTTCTCTAACAAGTACCTATGTGTTTGGTTTGATATCTCTATATCATTACTAATGAGATTCTATCATCAACCAACACCACACTCTAGTCTTGTGTGGCATTGTTGTCTATCTACCTTCCACAATGACAACCGACTAGGGACATAACAAGAATGTACAAACTCTTAGCATCTGTATGATCTCATCGTTCAGGTCCTCAACATGAAAGCATACGTCATTGAGTACTGTCATTCTCTAGACATTCAATCTATTCTATCACTATCTCATATGACTGAACCAGTAAGAATTGGAAACTTGCCTTTGATGTTTATCAAATCAATCTTAATGTATCCCACCAATCATCCCATGATTGGCTCTCAGGGCATACATACCATAAGACTCCCATTTGCACTGTGAGCCAATCACCCTTGAATCATATTCATAGTGATCTTCAAACATGTCCCACATGTTACTGTGCTCTAGTGTGAACATAGTGAGTTATGGCAACACCTTGCCAAAGTCAGTATAAATTGCATGTCTCTCATCTCTTCGTTGTACGTCACACGTATGAGATGGAGTTGTTGTAATATGTGATCTAGTATTCCTTTGCTAATCTTTAGCCACATTGCATGATCAAGGATTTAATACTTGTCATCAATGAGTGAAATATCTATAAGTTCATCTCATGAACTTCCATATCCATATAGTATCCACTGTTGTTCTCCAACACATAGATACTCGACATTTCCTTTTAAATCGTTTTATTGGAACACTTCCAATCAACAAACCCTCACTTTTATATATCCTATATATATATTTTGCGATTAATTTTCTGTCCTTTTTGTATGTTCGCATCAATGTAACTCTTTACATTGAACTCTTCATTATCTCCATACAACTAGTACTTCTCAAGTACTTATCAAGTTCTCATGGTATTCCAGTAACCCTTACTGGAAGTAGACAGACATCCACTCGTCATGTCTCACATACAAGTTATCAGGATGAGCACATCATATTGCCATGTCATACATACAAGATGATGAATGCATTTTTGTTCTTTCCATGCAAGATAATGGGATGATTACATACATGATAGATCTGTATCTATTCTTAGTGTTCCCATTCTTCATAAGAATTGGTCACTTGGCCTTGGGATACTAACCCCATGTAACATGGACAATTTTTCTCCCATTAAATATGTACATACTGAACTCTTCAGTACAGATTTCCAATGTATACTTTCTCTTTTCAGGTCAAGAGGTTTTTCAAGAACTATCTCTATAGATCTTTATTCCTATCACATAGGAAACATCTCTATCTTCCTTAAAGATAATTTCCACTTTTGGATTTCCATTCTAGAACATTTCCATTTCACATCAACATGTGGAATGTGAATACACTCCCACTGAATTATAAATCCCTTCTTTATCTTTGACATATCAGTCAAACCCTTTGACTATATCATCAAAGTAAAGATCTAATTCTGAGTTGCTTGTACTCAATCAATCACATTGATTAGTCCATTGTAACTTATAGACTTCATTTGCATTAGTGGATTCATAAACCTTATAGGTTGTGTCACGTACACATCCTTGTTTTATTCCTCATAGGAATGTGTTTTTAGTATCCATATGCCAAATGTCTTAGTCATTAAGTTGCAATCAACAAGCATCATCCTTCTCTAAATGTTATCCATGTGTCTTAACACTTAAGATTCATTTGCACTTATGGATTCCATCCAATGGGTGCTACCATCAAGGTCATACCTTATGGTTAACATGGATGTCATTTAGGATGTAATGGACAAAATTTGGTTCCTCATATTCATCTAGATAGTTGACTCATCACATGAACAACACATCACATAGATAATTGAGGTTTATCTATTAAGGATATAAGAACTCACAACTCCTTGTGATTCTTAATGTCCTTTATTAGTGTGGGGTATTCTTTTATTAAGAAGAATTCAGTTATTTGATAATCATTCTCTAACTCCTTAGAGTATGATTCATTCTTGATTTAGACATCACCATGCTATAATCATGAGTTCACTATGATACACTATCATAATCACTCATAAGGATCTCAAACATTTGGTCCAAGTATTTCATTCATTGATCTCATCAAGAATTAACGCTTTACCAAATTTGTACTTCATCTATGATAATCTTGAAAACTTCAAGATATTCATATTGGTATTTCTCTAAACACCATTTGAAGTATTAGCATTTGTTCCAAAAGGTATGTAAATACATCACATGTATCTTACCTAATAGGATAATCATTCTCCCACTACCTTTAGTGAAGATTGATTAATGATGTCCAAGATATTCATGTCTCTTACTGGTTCTCTAACCAAAAGAGTCTAGATTTATCCATCACATGGAAACTAGAAATGAATTTCTCATGATTGATGCTAATTTGATTGTTTTAGTTATCTATAACTTTTAGGTATCATTTTATCTTATGCATATCAAATACCACAAGATAAACAAGGCATTGTCACAAAGATCATATCTTTAGAAATTGAAACATCTCTTTATTGATTGCCATCATTGTCATACAATATGCAAAAATAAAGTGTTTCTATCTATTGGCAAATATGAAATAGCAATTCATAACTATATTACATACCTTTAGGCTAAAAATAAACTAAAGTACTTCTATCTATGGTGGCAACACTTGCCCCATTTATTAAGTGCTTTACACTTGACATCTTGGTATCATATACCTCAAAAGTGTTACAAGTTTACTTTCATGACACCTTTAAGTAGAGACATTTGTTGCCTCCTTCTTTTTTTCTTCCAGATAGAGAGGACAATTCTTTTTCCAATGTCTTGACTTTTGACAATGGTGGCAATTTCCTTTCTTGGTCACGCCTCCCTTGGCCTTGAGAGCTGAAGACGACTCGGGCTCCTGGCTAGCATCAGAACCTTTCTTAGCTTTGCCCTTGCCCTTTCGCTTGGACTTGCCTTTCTTGCTCGTGATCACCATCACAGACATTGGCATGTCTTTCTTCATCTGTGTCTCGGTTGTCCTCAACATGCCCAACAACTCTGACAGTGGCCTATCAAAGTTGTTCATGTTGTAGTTCATCACAAACTGATTGTTAGATTATGGCAACGATTGTAGTATCACGTCAGTAGCCAACTCTTGGCTCAGTGGAAATCCCAGTCTTGTCAGGTTCTCCACATACCCAATCATCTTGAGTGTGTGAGGACCAACTAGATCTCCTTCTGTCATGACACACTTGAACAGTGCCCTTGAGACATCATATCTCTCTTGTCGTGTTTGATCTTCATACATGTTCCTGAGATGTTGAATCGTCTCAATGACACCCATGTTCTCATGTTGTCTCTGCAACTCGTGGTTCATAGAGCACAACATCAATCACTTTGCATCAATGGCATCATCATAATGCTTCTTGTAAGCATCCATTTCTGCCTTTGGTGCATTAGGAGCAGGTTCCTCTGGAATTGGAGTATCCAGGACATAGAGCTTTCACTCTTGAGTGAGAACAATTCTCAATGTCCTATACCAGTCGTGGAAGTTTGTCCCATTTAGCCTGTCCTTTTCAAGGACCGATCGCACATAAAAGTGATTGTTGTTTGTTGTCATTTGTACTACAAAAGGAAATATGCAATTTTAGTCCAAAAACTCATTTTTGACTTATTTGATTGATTTGAAAACTTGACGATATAATTAGGCCTTTAATTAATTATCGCTCCCACTATTTTAGTTCAAATTGATAGCCCTTACCATCAATTCGGAAGATTGCAGCGTACAACCTTCTAGTGGGCAAGATCCTGAAATCCTCTAAATCATGGACCAGCTAGGGTTGTCACCCACAACTTAGATCTCTCAGGTCGGCAACTCTTGCCAATTGCATCATATGAAACTCTTGATAAGATGTCATATGCAACTCCTTGCCATGATCATCTCCATGCCTTAAGGTGCTAGATCCTATCTAGGTCACCTTGTTAAGTCCGACCCAAAGCCAACACGATGAATATGCACCCTGCTAGGGCAGACCCACACATTCATCCTTCACGCTTCCATGTGATAGACGGTGCACCATGCTAGGGCATGCCCACACTTGGTCGATCAAGCTTTTCATGTGTGTCGCATTTGGAAGGCATCTAAAACATAATATTTAATGAGGGATTTGGTTTTATATAAATATACATATCCAATCACCACAATACATAGTACGTATCATATACATGTTATATCCCACAGAAAACATGCAAAATGATAAAAGTGATGATTATGGCCATCCTAATGTGATTTCTTGAGCCAATAGGAATCACAGTCATCTAGGTCTACATGACATGCAACCTTTACAAGATGAACTTTGTGCGTTGCCTTTCTGGGTTTGATCAAATCATCATATGACTGATCGGCTTGCCATCAGGCCGATCGGCTGGGTGCCACCAGCCGATCGGTTAGCTCCTCCAACCGATCAGTTTGCCTAGTCGTCGTGCATCTCATCATGGCCACCACCCGCTCGTCTCGCTCCTCGAACCAGTCATCAACCGATCGGCTCACTCCTTGAACCGATCATCTCGAACGTCAACCGATCGGTTCACGCCTTGAACCGATCGTCTCAATTGTCGTTAGGATGTCCTCCATTCTTTGCCATAACAGGAAATAAAATTATATCCTATTTTACATTGTAAAAAGAGAAACCTCGAGTTACATTCGAGGGGAGTAAAGGTAGGAGAGAAAATCTCGAATTATTTCGAGTTACATTAGGAATAGTAGAAGGAAGATCGGTCCGCAGACCGAGATGTAAGCAACCACATACAACCATACATAGATAGGGTTTATTGGCCATAACCACGCTATACATCCACCACAAAATTCATTTAAGGGCGACGTGTATAGAGTGCATTAATAATACATATCATATATGTAAATTGGGATTTGTGGATTTAGGATTGGACATGCATAAAGCCAATTTTATTTGCATCATATGCAATAAATAAAGGTGACAAACAAAAATCGATCATATCGATAATCCTAAAGTATAGAGTAGTTGATGTGACTTTGATACCACTGTTGAGTTATAGGGGAGGCAGAGAAGACAGCGGAAACAAAAATTTTCCTCCCCAAACCCAGAACAAGGAAACATGTCAATGTCTATGCAATAGGAAATGATGGTTTGTGGAATCATACCTTGTCCCGAGGCTTGCTCAAAGAAAATACCTCACGCCTTGCGCGGTTTTCACCTCCAGTCTTGGACGGTGTCTGTGCAGCTCCTGTTCGCATCGGGACTGACGACTCCTGGTCTCACTGGGACTATCGGGATTGAAAGCTGTCCTCTGAGCGGAAGAAATCTCCCGCCTCTGAAGTAGTCCACGCGAACCACCTGGAACTCCAATCTCCTTGTCCCACAAGGAATTGGAAGGAGTCGCACCCTCCTGTCAGCGTACTAGTCACCGACACACTCTCCTGCCACCAGTCACTTTCTACAGTTGTCTTTCCCTTGTTGTGCCTCCCTTATCAGGTAGAACTTGCTCGGGCTCTCTCGGTTACCAAAACTAGAGAGAACGTCAACTTTCCAGAGCAACTGGTTGCACTGAGTTGTACTTTGAGAAGCCCCCAATACCCCTATATATAGGAGGGTCATGGGACATGGTTCTCTATCCTGGGCAATATGGGACTAAAGCAGGAGTAGAAGGGTTCGATATTTTCCTCAAAAACAACCAACTCACAACCTGAACCGATCGTTTCATTTCTGAAATGGTCAGTTGGGGACCTGAACCGGTCAGTTGACACCTCAACCGATCGGTTGGGACCCATGAAACGGTCGGTTCACTTCTGAACCGGTCAGTTCGTGGTCCTGATCAGTTCCTGATTGACTTTCCTTCTTTTGTTTCTAATTGGTATCAAATACCAATCCTTGTTCCAATCAAATTGAGCAAGTGAAACAAAAAAGAAATTTCTCACCAACCTAACTTTCCCAACTTGCTCGGTTGTACAAGTTGAACCGATCGTTTCAACACTTGAAGCAATCGTTTCACCCTGTCCATGAGCCGATCGATTCATCACATGAGCTGATTGGTTGGGAGTGCTGATTGTGCAGAATCAGTCAATTGCAGTTTCCATCAATCTGATACTCCAATCAATGTGTCCAACACCTTGAAAATTATGACATTGAGCTATCAATTAATTGAGTGTTTAATTGAACTACTAAACTCCTTTAGTAATCAAGCTAAACATTGTTTGTGGACAAAACTCCTCTTCCAGGTTAAATCCTATGTGTGTGACCATGCAGGTCCATTTCACGTTGGCAGTGAAAGCCATAACTCTTATGACTTCACAAGCAAAGAGCGGTGCCTAGTCACACATCAGTGCTACCCAAGTGAAATAGAAAGTTGGAGAACAACTTTCAATCCTACAATCCGTGAATGGTGTTATAGTGAATGTATAATTCCTTTGTCACTGATATCCCGAATGAACTCGAGGCATGGAAAAATCATCCTGTCAACGTTCATTCACTTTCTTGATCTCAGAGTAGATTGGAAGAGATATGTATGACATCAATATCACATACTGATTCACACATGCATGCATGCCTTTCTCAATCCTACTCATCAAGTGGCCATGGATATCAAACTCCCTCAGGAGGGACAAATCCCATATCTATCACTCACCCCTCAAAAGCCCCATGTATCAAAGCCACCCAATCATCACCTTTATAACAACCCATGTTTCAGGAATGTGTTTGATGATGTCAAAGTGTTCCCAATGACATGTGTTGAGTGTAGTGATTTCAGGTCAAAGAATCACACTCACCACCATCAATGTGAGTACTGACTGTGACTACCATGTCAGGGTTCCATGTGTCAAACTCGCGGTGGGTCTATCTGGTACACTTGTTCTCTAACAAGTACCTATGTGTTTGGTTTGATATCTCTATATCATGATTAATGAGATTATGTCATCAACAAACACCACAATCTAGTCTTGTGTGGCATTTCTGTCTATCTACCTTCCACAATGACATCTGACTAGGGACATAACAAGAATGTACAAACTCTTAGCATCCGTATGATCTCATCGTTCAGGTCCTCAACCTGAAAGCATACGTCATTGAGTACTTTCATTCTCTAGACATTCAATATGTTCTATCACTATCTCATATGACTGAACCAGAAAGAATTGTAAGCTTGCCTTTGATGTTTATCAAACCAATCTTAATGTATCCCACCAATCATCCCATGATTGGCTCTCAGGGCATATATACCAACATACTCCCACTTGCACTGTGAGCCAATCACCCTCGAATCATATTCATAGTGATCTTCAAACATGTCCCACATGTTACTGTGCTCTAGTGCGAACATAGTGAGTTATGGCAACACCTTGCCAAAGTCAGTATAAATTGAACGTCTCACATCTCTTCAATGTACATCACACGTATGAGATGGAGTTTCCGTAATATGTGATATAGTATTCCTTTGCTAACCTTTAGCCACATTGCATGATCAATAATTCCATACTTGTCATCAATGAGCGGAATATCTATACGTTCATCTCATGAACATCCAGATCCATATAGTATCCACTGTTGTTCTCCAACACATAGATACTCGGCATTTCCGTTTAAATGGTTTTATTGAAACACTTCCAATCAACAAACTTTCACTTTTATATATCCTATATATATATATTTTGCGATTAATTTTCTATCCTTTTCGAAAGTTCGCATCAATGTAACTCTGTACATTGAACTCTTCCTTATCTCCATAGAACTAGTACTTCTCAAGTACTTATCAAGTTCTCATGGTATTCCAGTAACCCTTACTGGAAGTAGACAGACATCCACTCGTCATCTCTCACATACGAGTTATCAGGACGAGCACATCATATTACCATATCATACATACAAGATGATGAATGCATTTGTGTTCTTGCCATGCAAGATAATGGGATGATTACATACATGATAGATCCGTATATATTCTTAGTGTTCCCATTCTTCATAAGAATTGGTCACTTGGCCTTTGGATACTAACTCCATGTAACATGGACAATTTTTCTCCCATTAAATGTGTGCATACTGAACCCTTCAGTATAGATTGCCAATGTATGCTTTCTCTTTTCAGGTTAAGAGGTTTTTCAAGAACTATCTCTATAGATCTCTATTCCTATCACATAGGAAACATCTCTATCTTCCTTAAAGATAATTTCCACTTTTGGATTTCCATTCTAGAACATTTCCATTTTACATCAACATGTGGAATGTGAATACGCTCCCACTAAATCACATATCCCTTCTTTATCTTTGACATATCAATCAAACCCTTTGACTATATCATCAAAGTAAAGATCCAATTCTGAGTTGCTTGTACTCAATCAATCACATTGATTAGTCCATTGTAACTTATAAACTTCATTTTCATTAGTGGATTCATAAACCTTATAGGTTGTGTCACGTACACATCCTTGTTTTATTTCTCATAGGAATGCGGTTTTAGTATCCATATTCCAAATGTCTTAGTCATTAAGTTGCAATCAACAAGCATCATCCTTCTCTAAATGTTATCCATGTGTCTTAACACTTAAGATTCATTTGCACTTATGGATTTCATCCAATGGGTGCTACCATCAAGGTCATACCTTATGGTTCACATGGATGTCATTTAGGATGTAATGGTCATAAACCATAACTCAATATTTGGTTCCTCATATTCATCTAGATAGTTGACTCATCACATGAACAACTCATCACATAGATAATTGAGGTGTATCTGTTAAGGATATAAGAACTCACAACTCCTTGTGATTCTTAATGTCCTTTATTAGTGTGGGGTATTCTTTTATTAAGAAGAATTCAGTTATTTGATAATCATTCTCTAACTCCTTAGAGTATGATTCCTTCTTGATTTAGACATCACCATGCCTTAATCATGAGTTCACTATGATACACTATCATAATCACTCATAAGGATCTCAAACATTTGGTCCAAGTATTTCATTCATTGATCTCATCAAGAATTAACACTTTACCAAATTTTCACTTCATCTATGATAATCTTGAACACTTCAAGATATTCATATTGGTATTTCTCTAAACACCATTTCTAGTATTATAATTTGTTCCAATAGGTATGTAAATACATCGCATGTATCTTACCTAATAGGATAATCATTCTCCCACTACCTTTAGTGAAGATTGATTAATCATGTCCAAGATATTCATGTCTCTTACTGGTTCTCTAACCAAAAGAGTATAGATTTATCCATCACATGGAAACTAGAAATGAATTTCTCATGATTGATGCTAATTTTATTGTTTGAGTTATCTATAACTTTTAGGTATCATTTTATCTTATGCATATCAAATACCACAAGATAAACATGGCATTGCCACAAAGATCATATCTTTAGAAATTGAAACATCTCTTTTTTGATTTCCATCATTGTCATACAATATGCAAAAATAAAGTGTTTCTCTCTATTGGCAAATATGAAATAGCAGTTCATAACTGTATTACATGCCTTTAGGCTGAAAATAAACTAAAGTACTCCTATCTATGGCGGCAACACTTACCACATTTATAGAGTGCTTTACACTTTACATCTTGGTATCATATACCTCAAAAGTGTTACAAGTTTACTTTCATGACACCTTTAAGTAGAGATGTTTGTTGCCTCCTTCTTCTTTTGTTCTTCCAGATAGAGAGGACAATTCCTTTTCCAATGTCCTGGCTTTTGAAAATTGTGGCAATTGCCTTTCTTAGTCATGCCTCCCTAGGCCTTGAGAGCTGAAGACGACTTGGGCTCCTGGCTAGCATCAGAACCTTTCTTAGCTTTGCCCTTGCCCTTTTGCTTGGACTTGCCTTTCTTGCTCATGATCACCATCACAGACTTAGGCTTGTCTTTCTTCATCTGTGTCTCGGTTGTCCTCAACATGCCCAACAACTATGACAGTGGCCTATAAAAGTTGTTCATGTTGTAGTTCATCACAAACTGACTGTAGGATTCTGGCAACGATTGTAGTATCACGTCAGTAGCCAATTCTTGGCTCAGTGGAAATCCCAGTCTTGTCAGGTTCTCCACATACTCAATCATCTTGAGTGTGTGAGGACCAACTGTATCTCTTTCTGTCATGACACACTTGAACAGTGCCCTTGAGACATCATATCTCTCTTGTCGTTCTTGATCGTCATACATGTTCCTGAGATACTGAATCATTTCAATGACACCCATGTTCTCATGTTGTCTCTGCAACTCATGGTTCATAGAGCACAACATCAAGAACTTTGCATCAATGGCATCATCAGAATGCTTCTTGTAAGCATCCCTTTCTACCTTTGGTGCATTAGGAGCAGGTTCCTCTGGAATTGGAGTATCCAGGACATAGAGCTTTCTCTCTTGAGTGAGAACAATTCTCAATGTCCTATACCAGTCGTGGAAGTTTGTCCCATTTAGCCTATCCTTTTCAAGGACCGATCAAAAAGAAAAGTGATTGTTGTTTGTTTTCATTTGTACTACAAAAGGAACTATGCAATTTTAGTCCAAAAACTCATTTTTAACTTATTTGATTGATTTGAAAAGTTGATGATATAATTAGGCCTTTAATTAATTATCGCTCCCACCATTTTAGTTCAAATTGATAGCCCTCACCATCAATTCAAAAGATTGCAGTGTACAACCTTCTAGTGGGCAAGATCCTAAAATCCTCTAAATCATGGACCAGCTAGGGCTGTCACCCACAACTTAGATCTCTCAGGTAGGCAACTCTTGCCAATTAAATCATATGCAACTCTTGATAAGATGTCATATGCAACTCCTTTCCATGGTCATCTCCATGCCTCAAGGTGCTATATCCTATCTAGGTCACCTTGTTAAGTCTGACCCAAAGTCAACACAACGAATATGCACCCTGCTAGGGAAGACCCACACATTCATCCTTCATGCTTCCATGAGATAGAACGTGCACCACGCTAGGGCATGCCCACACTTGGTCGTACAAGCTTTTCACGTGTGTCACATTTGGAAGGCATCTAAAACTTAATATTTAATAAGGGATTTGGTTTTATATAAATATACATATCTAATCACCACAATACATAGTATGTATCACATACATGCTATATCCCACAAAAAACATGCAAAATGATAAAAGAGATGATTATGGCCATCCTAATGTGATTTCTCGAGCCAAGAGGAATCACAGTCATCTAGGTCTACATCAAATGCAATCTTTACAAGATGAACTCTGTGCTTTTCCTTTTTGGGTTTGATCAACTCATCATATGACTGATCGGCTCACCATTAGGCCGGTCGGCTGGTCGTCGTGCATCTCATCATGGGCACCACCCACTCGTCTCACTCCTCGAACTGGTCATCAACTGATCGGCTCACTCCTTGAACCGATCGTCTCAGCTGTCGTCAGAATGTCCTCCATTCTTTGACATAATAGGAAATAAAATTCTATCCTATTTTACAATGTAAAAAGTGAAACCTCAAGTTACATTAGAGGGGAGCAAAGGTAGGAAAGAAAATCTGGAATTATTTTGAGTTACATCAGGAATAGGAGAAGGAAGATCGGTGCACAGACTGAGATGCAAGAAACCACATACAACCATACACAGATAGGGTTTATTGGCCATAACCACGCTATACATCCACCACAAAACTCGTTTAAGGGCGACGCGTATTGAGTGCATTAATAATACATATCATATATGTAAATTGGGATTTTTGGATTTAGGATTGGACATGCATAAAGCCAATTTTATTCGCATCGTATGCAATAAATAAAGGCGACAAACCAAAATTGATCATATCAATAATCCTAAAGTATAGAGCAGTTGACGTGGCTCTGATACCACAGTTGGGTTATAGGGGAGGCAGAGAAGGCAGCAGATATAAAAATTTTCCTCCCCAAACCCAGAACAAGGAAACGTGTCAACGTCTATACAATAGGAAAGGATGGTTTGTGGAATCATACCTTGTCCCGAGGCTTGCTCGGAGACAATACCTCGCGCCTTGCACGGTCTTCACCTCCGGTCTTAGACGGTGTCTGTGCAGCTCCTGGTCGCACCGGGACTGACGACTCATGGTCTAACCAGGACTGTCGGGATTGACAGCTGTCCTCCGAGCGGCAAAAATATCCTGCCTCTGAAGTAGTCCACACAGACCACCTGGAACTCCAATCTCCTTGTCCCACAAGGAATTGGAAGGAGTCGCACCCTCCTGTCAGTGTACTAGTCACCGACACACTCTCCTGCCACCAGTCGCTTTCTGCAGTTGTCTTTCCCTTGTTGTGCCCACCTTATTGGGTAGCACTTGCTCGGGCTCTCTCGGTTACCAAAACCAGAGAGAATGACAACTTTCCAGAGCAACTGGTTGCACTGAGTTGTACTTTGAGAAGCCCCCAATACCCCTATATATAGGAGGGTCATGGGATAGGGTTCTCTATCCCGGGTAGTATGGGACTAAAGCAGGAGTAGAAGGGTTCAAGATTTTCCACAAAAACAACCAACTCGCAACCTGAACTGATCGTTTCATTTCTGAAATGGTTGGTTGGGGACCTGAGCCGGTCGGTTGACACCTCAACCGATCGGTTGGGACCCATGAAACGGTCGGTTCACTTCTGAACCGGTCGATTCGTGGTCCTGATCAGTTCACGATTGACTTTCCTTCTTTTGTTTCTAATTGGTATCAAATACCAATCCTTGTTCCAATCAAATTGGGAAAGTGAAATGAAAAAGAAATTTCTCACCAACCTGACTTTCCCAACTTGCTCGGTTGCCCCAGTTGAACCGATCATTTCAACACTTGAAGCAATCATTTCACCCTGTCCATGAGCCGATTGACTCACCATATGAGCTGATCGGTTCACCAAGCTGAGCCGATCATTTCATCACATGATTCGATCGGTTAGGAGTGCAGATTGTGCAGAATCAGTCAATTGTAGTTTCAATCAATCTGATACTCCAATCAATGTGTCCAACACCTTGAACAGTATGACATTGAGCTATCAATTGATTGAGTGTTTAATTGAACTACTAAACTCCTTTAGTAATCAATCTAAACATTATTTGTGGACAAAACTCCTCTTCTAGGTTAAATCCTATGTGTGTTACCCAGCAGGTCCATTTCACGTTGGCAGTTAAAGTCCATAACTCTTATGACTTCACAAGCAAAGAGTGGTGCCTAGTCACACATCAGTGCTACCCAAGTGAAATAGAAAGTTGGAGAACAACTTTCAATCCTACAATCCGTGAATGGTGTTACAGTGAATGTATAATTCCTTTGTCACTGATATCCCAAATGAACTTGAGGCATGGAACAATCATCATGTCAACGTTCATTCACTTTCTTGATCTCAGAGTAGATTGGAAGAGATATGTATGACATCACTATCACATACTAATTCACACATGTGTGCACGCCTTTCTCAATCCTACTCATCAAGTGGCCATGGATATCAAACTCCCTTAGGAGGGACAAATCCCATATCTATCACTCACCCCTCAAAAGCCCCATGTGTCAAAGCCACCCAATCATCACCTTTATAACAACCCATGTTTCAGGACTGCGTTTGATGATGTCAAAGTGTACCCAACGACATGTGTTGAGTGTAGTGATTTCATGTCAAAGAATCACACTCACCACCATCACTGTGATACTGACTGTGACTACCATGTCAGGGTTCCATGTGTCAAACTCACGGTGGGTCTGTCTGGTACACTTGTTCTCTAAAAGGTACCTATGTGTTTGGTTTGATATCTCTATATCATGACTAATGAGATTATGTCATCAACCAACACCACAATCTAGTCTTGTGTGTCATTGCTGTCTATCTACCTTCCACAATGACATCCAACTAGGGACATAATAAGAATGTACAAACTCTTAGCATCCGTATGATCTCATCGTTCAGGTCCTCAACCTGAAAGCATACATCATTGAGTATTGTCATTCTCTAGACATTCAATATGTTCTATCACTATCTCATATGACTGAACCAAAAAGAATTGGAAGCTTGCCTTTGATGTTTATCAAATCAATCTTAATGTATCCCACCAATCATCCCATGATTGGCTCTCAGGGCATACATACCGACAATGATATCATGACCACTTGATAAGAAAGACTGAGAAATGCATGCTCATGTACACGTGAATCAATATATGATATTGAGGTCGCATTATCTTAGACAGTCTGCTCTTGGTTCAAGGAACATGGATTGAACATTGACATGATGACCTTCCCTGCCTCGAGTTCATACAATCACTACAACATGTTACATAGATTGTGGGTTGAAGGTGTTCTCCAACTCTCCATTCACTTGGGTAACACTGATGTGTCATTAGGTACTACTTTTTTCTTGTGATGTCATAAGCTAGTTATGGACATTCACTGCCAACGTGATATGGGACCTATAGGGTCACACACATAAGAACTCATCTAGAAGAGGAGTTTGATATTAAATGACAATTGGATTGATTACTAAAGTGTTTAGGTATTCAATTCACGCAACAGATCAACTGATTGGCTAATTGGACTTCCAAATGACTATCTCACTGAGTGAAACAACCATTTGGGCAGCTAGAGGGGCATATCAAGTGTTGAGATTGTCGTTTGGGTTGTTAGGCTGATGGAAGTTTGAATTGGCTAAGTTATGCCCTTGAACCGATTGATTCAATGTGATTGAACTGACTGACTCATCTCAGACTCATCAGACGACCATCTGGGTGAGTGAGATGGGTGTCTCACTTGGGTGAGACAGCTGGGTTGGGCCAAACAAATATTCTCAATGTTTCCTGAATAGTTTTGATTACACATGCATGGAGTGCAAGTAAATTAATATGTGACATTAATTGGGATAGAAATTGTTAAATTCATATATGATTGGGAAACTGCCAAATAGTTGTTTGACAATGCGAGACTACTATCTCACACACTAGATGATTGTCTGGTTGTGCTAAATAGCCGTTTGTCATCTCGTAGGTTGCAAAAGTTCAAGTCATTCTAGTCCCTTACACTCCCATGCAATCTCATACATACTAGGAACCCTGACCCTAACTCCACCTATTAAAATAGGGGTACTGAGGGCTTTCCAGGATACAACACAAACAACTATGAATCGGTTCCTCTAATAATTGTTGTCCTCTCTAGTTGTGGTAACCGAGAGAGCCCATGCAAGTCCTACCTAAAGGGATGGATAGACAATGGGAGAGAACAATTGAGAAGTTGTTGTTGTGAGAGAGCATGTTGGTGACTAGTGTACCAACATGAAGGACAACTCCTTCCTATTCATTCTTGGTGAACGACATAATTTCTAGTTGTTCCATGTGGACTACTCTAGAGGCATGAGTCATTTGTTGCTACTCAGAGAGAAAAGTCAACATGTAGTCCATGGCGAGACCACCAGAGTCTCTGTAAAGGTTGCACAGACAGTTGTTCATGGTGAAGACCAGGAGTTGCACAACCACCGCCTAAGAGAAACTAGTCAGCAATTGCAAAGAATCAAGTTTTGTCACTGGACTTGCTCCAGGACTAGGTATAACTCACTAAAATCATCATTCCTAATTCATAGTAGTTACGTGATAGTTGACGCGATCCATAGAAACCGCATTATTTTTGAAGGTGCTAGGTGCAACCCAATGTTTGTTTGGCGTTGTATCTCTAGTGACTAAAGAAGCCTGCATAGATAGGTTGCAATTTATTTATCTTGCATAGATAGATATTATTGATCTTATGCTCCCCTACCAATTGTACATTATTTTTTTATTTGGAATGAGAAGCACCCTTAATGATAAAAAAAAAATAGTTGACGCGATCTTGCTGTTTGGAAATACGGATAGATACATTTTTTGTTTATGCTTCTATACTATGTGCCCATATTTTCTAACAGTATTCGGGCTCATAAAGGAGTGAATCCTTAATTGTCATATCAAATGATAATATACTTATTAATAGTTTCACCTTTTGCACTACCATAGAAAATACTTTTTACAACCGCTCTTTTTTTCATTTTACAAAATGTGTCAACTATTGAATTAGATCATGTGGTCTAATGGGGGGTTCTTTATACAACAAATGTTACACATATTATAATATATATTTGTTTTATATAACAATCAATGCATGTTGTAGTTCATTGAACACATGCTTTCTAATAGGGGTGTTTTATAAAACTTGTTGAGAAAAAAAATATATCTAGACACATGTTTCAAACTTGAGACCACATGAAAGTAAAGTGTAACTCAAACCACTAAACTAATTTCTATTTATGGACCACATATATTCTTTATTGTACATATACAATGAGTAGTGTATACGCCTATTGTGTGAATGTTGGTCTATTACAACAGGTAACTATTACAATATGTGAAACCTTGTTTTGTGATCATGGTATACAACAAGTTAGAGTATGTTGTGTAATTACAGTCTATTACAACGGGTTAGCATACATGACTATTATAAAATATTAGAGCATGTTATGTGTAACATCCCTGACCTGGGTTATGTACTAAACCTAGGTATTTTGCTTAATAAATATGATTAGATGCTTTCTCTTATCTTTTTAAAAGTAATTAATGTTTTTGAGGAACTTATATTTCAATTTCAGTCCTTTTTGAATGATGTTGAAACATTATTTGGTTAATTTTGGACTAAAGTGCAAATTACCCAAGTTGAGGGGTTAACTTGCAAATTCCACCTGACAAGATGTTACTATGATGTTGAGACATCATAAGAATCAATATGGTGTAGTGGTATGGTTTCCACAAGCTTGGGCATCAAGATAAACCTTGTAGAGCAATCCTTGTGCAATAAAACCTAGTTTTGGTGTAATGTGCAATTTACTCAAAACCTAGGGTTCAACATGCAAACTACCACCTCTAGAGGGTCTCTCATGTTTCTTGGCATCAATTAGAGCAAAGAAAATGAGAGGGGCACCTCATTTCAGTTATCTTGGAGGAAAGAGAATCTTGACATTAAAATAATCAAGATTTAAGCATATATGGAACTTTATTTTAATTTAATGCAAAAAGAAATAAATTAATTAAGGATACCTTCAACCAAAAGTTGAAGGATGTGTTTACAATATATTTGGACGAGCTTGTGCCTTGCTATGGCACATAAAGATCTTGGTTGAGTGGAAGCCACTCACATTTTTATAATAAAAAGTAATATCCACTAAAAGGATGGATATTAATATAAAACTCTTTAAGGTGCTTAATTTCTTTTCCATTAATCTTTGGATAATGGAAAGGTTTTGCAAGAACATGAATATGGATTCTTGTCCAAGAAATGTAGGGGGGTTTGATGGAAATTATTTTGGAATTAAAAGAAAATAATCCATTTACTCTTTCCTTGAAAATCCCTTATACATGTTCTTTTTCCAATACACATAAGGACCTTTCCTTAGTTTTTCTCTTATCACTTTGCTTTGGCCAACCAAGGAAGCGCTCAGGAGCAGTAGAAAGACGAACACAACCTGTTGGTAAGGTTTTGATCATCTTCTACCTTGGATTCATGGTGAAAACCCTAAAACAATGCTTGATTCTTGGTTTTCTTCACCCGATTTCCAATTCTAGCCATCTTTTTCATCCAATAGCTCAAGAACGGACCTTGGGCAGTTGCTGGAACTGCATCCACCATTAGAGACGTGGATCTTGGATCTTGGAGATCATATTTGAGGTGGGTTTTATAACTTTAACCCTTAAACATTGATATTGCATCAAGTTCTCTATGATTTGTTGGTTATTTTCTTCTATTTCGAACTCTTTTGATACATTGCTGCAATTCCCATGAAAAACGGTTGCTTTTCTTGGTTGTCCTAAGGAGGACGATGATGACATCATCTTATATGTTTATCCAAGAAAAATCCCAGGTCAAACGGTCTCCTAAGTTGCTCAAACGGTTTCCCAAACCGTTTGGGAGCAAACGGTTTCAAACTGTTTGAGATGAAACGGTTTCACCAAATCGCATGAGAGAAAACGGTTTCGGACCATTTGGAGGTGTTGACCAGGGTTGACCATTTGGGAATTTGTTTCTAATAATGTTGGTTATTGATCCACTAAATATAATTGATTAACTCTAAGTGGTTCATGAGTTGAAGGTCCAACAATCACCAAAACCCTAATCGGGTTGAGTGTTGATTTCATAAGTGTTTGAGTTTGAAACTTGGGTTGATTGACCCAAATGGTTTCAAAACCATTTGGGGATCACCCAAACGATCTCAAGACCGTTTGGGGGTCACCCAATACCATTTGGAGGTCTAGGGTTGGATATGGTTAAGTGTTGGAAGATCCAAATATATGGTATTAACCCTAATCGGCTAAGTGTTGATTTTGCATTGGAATGAGTTGATGTTTTGGGTTGATTGACCCAAATGGTTTCAAAACCATTTGGGGATCACCCAAACGGTCTCAAGACCATTTGGGGGTCACCCAAGACCGTTTGGAGGTCTAGGGTTAAGTATGGTTGAGCAATTGAAGGTCCAAATATATTAAGTTGAAGTACAATCAAGTGCTAATTTGGTGACCAATCCTAGGATCCAAACTTTAATTGAATGACATGGTTGATGATGATGTGATGGGAAAACGGTCTCAAAACCTTTTGGAGGTCATCCAAATGATCCCAAGACCGTTTGGTGGTCACCCAAGACCGTTTGGAGGTCTAGGGTTGACTATGGTGAGGTGTTTGGAGATCTAAAGGTATTGAGTTGAAGAGCAATCAATTGTTGATTTGGTGAGAAATCCAATGAACCAAACCCTAATTGGTTGATTTGGATTTTGATGTGGACATGGGAAAACGGTCTCAAGACCGTTTGGAGGTCATCCAAACGACCTCAAGACCGTTTGGGGTCAGGTCATGTCCATTTTGGATGATGGTCCAATAGTTTGAAAGTAATTAGTTTCACATTGTATAATGTTGAAGGTTCATCAATTCCAAACCCTAATCCAATTGATCCAAACCCTAATTGATGATCAATTGAGGGTCAATTGAGGGTCAAATCATTTGAATGATGACCTAATTATATCAATTGAAGTATGGTGATTGGTCCAATTGATGATTGGTTACATGAATTCAATGGTTCAAGGAACCAACATTGGAAACCTTAATTTAATTGGAGTGGTTGAGACCCTTTTTGGTCCTTGCGGTTTTGAGGAGGTTTGGACCAAACAGTCTCAAGACCGTTTGGGACTAAACGATACCAAACCTTTTAGGTTCATGCGGTTTCCAAACCGATTAACTTCATGCGGTTTCAAAAGTCAACTTTGGGCAAACGGTCTTCACCACTATAAAGAAGTGAAATCACTTCCTACTAAAAATTTGAACAATAAAACCTCCAGTCCAAACACACTCAGAAGGTATGATGGAGTGGGTGTAAAATTTTCAAATCTTTTTATAATGGTAACAAAAGACCAAAGTATAGCAGCGGAATAAAAACATGACTATATTCAATTATAAAATAGGGGAACATCTTAAACTTACATCATAAGGATCCATGTAGAGGAAATCTAAACCACCTCATGATTGTCTCCAAGCTTTAACTTTACATTCTAAGTCTGGGTCCACATGTTAAGCCATCCATGTCCTGCACCTAGGATTGGAAGCATACCCCAGAAAAATAAAAATAAAAGGAGACATCAGCAAAGGGTGGTATGTGCATACTAACAAGTAAATTGAGCAATTTATAAAGAATAAGGGACATCAAAATAAAACGCTTCCCATGCAAGAGATAAGGACTACCCACACGGGCATAAAAGAAAACATCATAACAAGATAAAAGATGATACTTGCCATAAGCAATAAAATAAAATTCTGCAACAAAAGCTCATAGATAGGTAGTAGGGCACACACCCCACAACCAATCATCAACTAGCATGCATGTGAGATAAACATAGTCCTAGAAAAATATAAACACAAAGGCGGCCAAGGCTTCACATCCTTGAAAACCTGATAGAGAATGACTCACCGTCAAACTCCCAATATATATAAAAGTTGAGCCAAGGCTTCACATCCTTGAAACTCGGGTATGGGGCACCACCACCACCATCCCATAAACAAAAAGGGCACACACCCAAAAACTAAAGTAATTTACATTATTCTAGTGCTACTGATTCACATTGCATGTAAATATAGAGGCAAGTAAGTAGTTTAGTCAAAAGAAGAAACAAAGGTTCCATCACACAATGGACAACACAAACATATAACATCCACTTCAAAGTGGCACATATTATTATAAGAGACCAACATGCACCAAGGCACAAGATAAGATATTAAGAAAATATCCAAATCTATAACAAGCAAGACAGTTCACACGAACCACGGTATCAAAAGAATAGACATATGTGTAGGCTAAAATCAAAAGAAAGATAAGATAGGTGAATTTCTCAACAAAGATGAATAGGGGATACAACATACCTCAACTATAGAGTCAACGATCCAAAGTCACTTCTAGGTCCAAGCCTCGGCTTCCAAAGCACCTATTAGATTATATGTGAAATTAGGGTTAGGTTTTATATTGATTTCATAAACCCTAAAAACCACCTTTTTATTATTATGTGAATTAGGTTATGAAAACTATTCCATATTTTAGGTTATGATTTTATAAACTCAAAACATATTTTATTATATTTTTCTGACTTTTATATATTTAGTTATGAATTTTACAAATCATTACTTATTTAATTAGATCCATAAAAATAACATCTTTAGAACATCATATTCACGTGACAAAACCAATACCAAAAGAAAGCTTACATTTTTCTGAATCCAACGAGTATTTATGCATATTTTTATGATCAGTAGATAATTAGTTATGGATTTTAGAAATTCGACCAATCGGGAAAACCCAAAAAAACCACGTCAGAACGAGATTTTGAGAGAGAGAGGGGGGCCCACGCGGACTGGGCCAGCCAATCAAAGCTACCCATGTCAGCGGGCACTCAACCTGCACAGACAAACATTGCGCAAGCAGAAAGAGGCAATCAAATGAAAGGACCGATATGCCCCTATGTGAGAAACATAATGAAAGCAGGACACAACGAGGGTAAGATCAGGAAAACATCACAACCTGTCATCTTCTTCACGAGGACCCAGAGATCCAGAACTCCAGAGGCAAGAATCCATGGTTCCATAGAACCAAAACGAGCAGCTTAGGTCTCCATTGGCTACGCAGGATCAAAACGCAACCCAAGAACGATCGAATACAATGAAGGAATCGCAAAAGAACTCAATTGAAAGGACAGAGGATCATGAATCCAAAGCAGGGAGTAATAGCATAAAAAGGGGAAAATCGGCTAGCTACCTGATCATTGCAACTAATGCCAAGAAAAGCATCGCGGAGGCACAGAGACAAAATGGAACTGGTGAAGGCCTGACGACGAGAGTTGAGCAAGACCAGGCTGAGGGGGCGGCGCTGAGTGGGGAAGGTCATGCTGGAAACAAAATCAGCCAAACCAAAGTGTGCGAATTGTAGCTGAGACCTCGGTGGAGGTCAGGCGACTGACCCTTAATGGTCTGATGGTCCAAGGCGGAGAGCAGATGAGATGAACTCGGAAACAGGGGAGGTAAAAGAGCATAAGGGCGACACCAACAGTTGTGGGGAAAGGGGGTGACAAACCCTACTTTTATAGGGTCATCGGGTGCGGAGGAGAGAGAGGATAATGAGGCGAAGAAACCAGGAAGGAAGGTGAAGAGGGAAGAGAGGAATTAGAGAAGGAAACCGGGGAGAGAAGGCCCCCATCGCTGCGTGCAAAAATGAAAAGGGGAAAGGAAGAAGAGAATCCAACTGTCGCTGGATCTACATCCAAGGGTCAGGATTGAACCCGAGAAAACCGAAACAGGAAAGCAAGAGTGACATATCAAATACGATTAAAACTAAAGTGAGATTAATTTAATGAAATATTTTCTCTTTCCTCTTTTGAGGGTTCTATTCTTATCCAAATTAGACCAAACTTGACACACAAGTTAAGTTAAATATGTAGATTCTGAATCTCCAATTAGATTTCACTTTTGCAAACTTTAGATGTATTTTTTTATATATTCTTTGTTTCACTTTCCTGATGCATTAATGACACATGGATTATCCAAATTAAGTGAAACTTCACCCTCAAGTCATAATTAATGTATTAGATACGCATTTGCCATCAATTTTATATTTTGGAGTTGTTTGCATATTTAATTAATATTTTGAAGGTTCTACACACTTTCTCTCTCCTGATTTTACCTTTTAAGAAAACTTTCTCCAAATTGGATAAAAATTTACCCAAAGGCTATAATTCTTATGTAAATCACGAATATAACATTATTTTCCTCTTTTGGAGTCAATTATTATATTTATATATTAATTACACTTTTTAGGCAATTTCTCTCTCTTAACTTACCATATTATTTCAAGGTTGTCCAAATTAAATGAAAATTGACATGTAAACTTATTTTAATGTGTAGATTACAAATTTGAAGCCTATTCCTTATTTTGAGGCTTTCTTACACGGGTTTTGTCATCTAACCCATTAGAGGCCCATTAACCCTATTATGCATGTAATTAAGTTATTTATCATTTTATTATTACCAAATGAATTATATGACATATTATATTACATTATTCATGCATTATATCATTAGGATCTCTCTAACCTTAACCTTGTTTGGTCAAACTCAAAAGGTCACAGTTCTAGGGTAGGGTTTGAGATCTGGTATGTTACAGCACTCCACCCCTTAAAAAAGATTTCGTCCTCGAAATCCATAGATCTAAAATCAACAACTAACTACTCTCCACCCCTTAAAGGGTTTAACCTAACAAGTCAACTAAACAACTTTTTAGATCTACCCACATCTCTTAGTTGTGAAAGTTTTAGAGATTATTATTTCTCATGTATCCAACTAAGGTCACCATCTAGGGTTGAGATTTAGGTCCTTGTGTCTCTAACCTATCAACCCTACATGAACATCCAAAAAGTCATAGGGTAGGTCAACTACACCTTTATTTCAATCCTAGTCATAAAACTAGGGTTAGATTCTACTCAACTAGAGTTTCTTTTCATTGTGACTTAGTTCGAGAAAGCATTTTGTACATGTAGTAGTATAATGAAAATAATTTGTATTGATGAAAACCTTGCGATGTAAAACCAACATGCTAGCAAAAATCAATACGCGAACTGAGTCACAATTTCTCTATATCAAGGTCTTCTCATAACCTAATCTTATCCTCAAACAAAACCTTATTGCATATAAAGATCATCATTGATCAAGTCTAGGGTGAACATCTTATTTAGAGGTAACTAACTAAGTCAAGGGTTCTAAAGGGAGACAAAATTGAAATAGTCGATTCCGACTACCATGGGCTCTGATACCATGACGTAAAGAAGTGAAATCACTTCCTACTAAAAATTTGAACAATAAAACCTCCAGTCCAAACACACTCAGAAGGTATGATGGAGTGGGTGTAAAATTTTCAAATCTTTATATAATGGTAACAAAAGACCAAAGTATAGCAGCAAAATAAAAACATGACTATATTCAATTATAAAATAGGGGATCATCTTAAACTTATATCATAAGGATCCATGTAGAGGAAATCTAAACCACCTCAAGATTGTCTCCAAGCTTTAACTTTACATTCTATGTCTGGGTCCAAATGTTAAGCCATCCATGTCCTCCACCTAGGGTTGGAAGCATACCCCAGCAAAAGAGAAACAAAAGGAGACATCAACAAAGGATGGTATGTGCATACTAAAAAGTAAATTGAGCAATTTATAAAGAATAAGGGATATCAAATTAAAAGGCTTCCCATGCAAGAGATAAGGACTACCCACACCGGCATAAAAGAAAACATCATAACATGATAAAAGATGATACTTGCCATAAGTAATAAAATAAGATTGTGCAACAAAAGGTCATACATAGGTAGTAGGGCACACACCCCACAACCAATCAGCAACCTGCATGCATGTGAGATAAACATAGTCCTAGAAAAATATAAACACAAAGGCGGCCAAGGCTTCACATCCTTGAAAACCTGATAGAGAATGACTCACTGTCAAACTCCCAATATATATAAAAGTTGAGCCAAGGCTTCACATCCTTGAAAATAGGGTATGGGGCAACACCACCACCATCCCATAAACAAAAAGGGCACACACCCAAAAACCAAAGTAATTTACATTATTCTAGTGCTACTGATTCACATTGCATGTAAATATAGAGGAAAGTAAGTAGTTAATCAGAAGAAGAAACAAAGGTTGCCATCACACAATGGACAACAAAAACATATAACATCCACTTCAAAGTGGCACATATTATTATAGGGCACAAGATAAGATATCAAGAAAATATCCAAATCTATAACAAGCAAGACAGTTCACACGAACCATGGTATCAAAAGAATAGACATATGTGTAGGCTAAAATCAAAAGAAAGATAAGATAGGTGAATTTCTCAACAAAGATGAATAGGGGATACAACATACCTCAACTACAGAGTCAACGATCCAAAGTCACTTCTAGGTCCAAGCCTAGGCTTCCAAAGCACCTATTAGATTATATGTGAAATTAGGGTTAGGTTTTATATTGATTTCATAAACCCTAAAAACCATCTTTTAATTATTATGTGAATTACGTTATGAAAACTATTCCATATTTTAGGTTATGATTTTATGAACTCAAAACATATTTTATTATATTTTTCTGACTTTTACATATTTAGTTATGAATTTTACAAATTATTACTTATTTAATTAGATCCATAAAAATCACATCTTTAGAGCATCAGATTCAGGTGAAAAAACCAATACCAAAAGAAAGCTTACATTTTTATGAATCCAACGAGTATTTATGCATATGTTTATGATCAATAGATAATTAGTTATGGATTTTAGAAATTCGACCAATCGGGAAAACCCAAAAAAACCATGTCAGAACGAGATTGTAAGAGAGAGAGGGGGGCCCACACGGACTGGGCCAGCCAATCAAAGCTACCCATGTCAGCGGGCACTCAACCTGCACAGACAAACATTGCGCGCAAGCAGATAAGAGGCAAACAAGTGAAAGGACCGATATGCCCCTATGCGAGAAACACAATGAAGGCAGGAAATAGAGAGGGTAAGATCGAGAAAACATCACAACCCGTCATCTTCTTCGTGAGGACCCAGAGATCCAGAACTGCAGAGGCAAGAATCCATGGTTCCATAGAACCAAAACGAGTAGCTTAGGTCTCCATTGGCTATGCAGGATCAAAACGCAACCCAAGAACGATCGAATACAATGAAGGAATCACAGAAGAACTCAACTGAAAGGACGGAGGCACTACTACAGAAACAGCCTTTGGCGTCGGTTGTTTAACCCCCTTTGGCGTCGGTTTCCGATCGACGCCTATGTGGGTGCCGCTAAAGGTCGAACGCTTTGGCGTCGGTTTTTTAACCAACGCCTATTTAACCTATAGGCGTCGGTCTTTTAGTAGATCACTGACGCCAAAAGGGTTCGCGCCACAGAAAACGGCGTCATCTAGGACACATTCGGCGTCGGTTATCTACTAAAAGACCGACGCAGAAAGTGTCCTAGATGACGCCGTTTTCTGTGGCGTGAACCCTTTTGGCGTCGGTTATCTACTAAAAGACCGACGCCTATAGGTTAAATAGGCGTCGGTTTGACACGAACAGCCGACGCCATTTCCTGTACGACTGTGGCCACATTAGGCGTCGGTGTTTTGCAAAAACCCGACGCTGTAGGTCTTTGCTGACGGTTTTCTGTAAATAACCGACGCCTATATCTATTTTTTTTTATATCAGTTTGCAGGCCTGCTGTGGCTGGTCAGCAGGATGAGAACCTGCAGTTCAATTTTCTGAACTGCAGGTTTACGACATCCATTGATATCAGCCTACAAATAGGCCACAAACTTGCAAAATTCACAAAAAATAATTCACACAAGTAGATACATTCAGACATCAATTCAATTCTCACATTCACACATATAGAAACATTCAAATACATGTATTAACATTCAGAAATATTCATTTACAAAGTATCATTCATTATCGCTATCAACATCCCAATTATATCTTACAGTTGCCACTGCTTTTATGGCTTTTGCCCATTCTTCTCTTATTTCATTTAATGCTTCCATCGTATATGGAGCATGTATATTTTTTAAGCGTTTACATGTAGTGTTGTCAGTTTTAAATACCTGCAAAGAGAATGATGTATATATATAAGTAATAATATAAAAATAAGATTGATATATTTCATACTAACTAATGAGACTATATATAATACCTCCTGTATGGTAGCGATGTCCAATGCGGCATATCGGATAATCATCTGCATAAATCGCATCACATAGTATGTGCATGCCCAGCCATTGTCTTGTGTAGCGCACCATAAATTGAAACATACAAAATAATACAACTAAGCACAATTCACATCAATAATATATACATTGGAGTCGGGAACTTACTTGTACGTTCTGCCAATTTATTGACTGGTTCTTTTTCCTTGGGACCGTTCCTCCAGCCTTTTTGAATGCATCTAAACCCCTACATGTTAATATAACACAGTAAATTGCATAAGTAAATAGTAATGTAATAAGAGATGTTAACATATACAAAAATGAAATGTTTCTCACCAGAATAATGGCATTCTCATTACATGTCCAATTTTAGTGTTTAATGTACTTCCCGCGGGATCTAGATAATAAACAGTGAACGTCCCGGGGACAATAACTAGTAACTCCCAATGTTTACCGCTAGAGGTAAAAAGTTAACAATTAATAACTCAAAATGCACAATAAAAATGGAATTTTCTTAAGTCCAAATTATAAATAAAGTAAACTTACTTGACATTGAATGGAGCTATTATTATCGTCTTCTTTTGCTGACCAAAAATTGTAAAAGCATCTATACAGTATTGTTGAACAGTATTAGGGTCTTTAGCTACCATATAATCCATGATGGAATCAAAAATCCCACATGATGAAATGCAAATTGTTTGCAATGATCTTTGACTAAGTAGCTGCAAAACATGTATTACGTATGCATTAATATATAAGAAACCAGATCACCAGATCTTACACAAGGTATATGGATGTATAAACAAGATCTCACCTTATCCATGTCTCTATCATTGATGTATTCAGCCAATCATACATAAACATCTCAATAATATCTTGTATAAATAAAGAGCTATCGTATGATTGACCTGCATAATCTGCATCTAAAGAAACAATTATCGGGCAATTTATATTATGTGCCCGTAGCCAACATGCCATTCCCCTACGAGCAGGACCTAACGGGTATGTTAGGTCAGTTGGAACCCAAGTTGGTAATGCGGGAAGTGGAGGTGGAGGCCTAGGTGCTCCTGGTGTCTTCTTTTTAACCTGTATATATAATTTCAGATCAGTTGACATCATATATACACATTAACAGTCTAAATCAATGTAAATTTATCTTACAATTTTAGTAGTGTAGACGACATCTGCTTTGGGCCACAATATGACCCCGCCTTCTGCATCAGCAAGTGTATCAATATCCGGGTGGGGATATGGCAATGTAGCTTCTCTCCAATCGGGTAACACACGTATCGGGCTCACACGAACGTAGCCCTGTGGCATTGGAGTCCTGTGAAACATTGCCCCAGGAAGGGACGGGTAAGCCTGTGCCTCTGCAACAACGTAGTCTTGCATTCTTAAGCGGCATGGCTTCAATGCCTACAAATTTACGTAAAGAATATTATACATATATACATATCATCTTGAAAACATAACAACTTGAAAAGACTAACTACAATGTCATAAACAATACTTACAGCAGACGTGTTAGGCGGTGGGTCTACAGGATTACTTGTCGTCTGTACATCAGGAGAAGAGTGGGTCGCCATAGGCTGATTGGAAGCCTGAGATGCCTGCCACCGTAGCAATTCTTCCTTGACCTTCTCAGCAACTACATCGTTGACCTTCTTAGCAACTATATCCTCGACTCTCTTATTCTCCTATACATGGATAAAAGAAACATTAGCTTCTTATTATTGAATTTCCTTTTGCAGCAACATTCTAAAAAAAGTATAGGTTACCTCTTCTTGTGAAAGTCCCGCTCTGGGTTTGCGCTGTGATGGCCCAAAGAATTCTTTGATGCCCACACCAACGCCTACACCCCTAACACGTCCAGGATGCTCTGGGTTACCCAGAGCAACTGTCAATTCATCATGTGTGCCCTGAGGGATGAACGTGCCTTGTTTCCTCTGCTCGTGCAGCTCCCGCTAATCACCATCAACAGAAATTGGTAAGTTAACAAATAATCAATATTCAAACGATTGCTCTAAGAGTTGTATTTTACCATTTTCGCAGCCGCCTCAGCAGTTACGGGCTTCTTTATTTCACCCTTCTTGTTTTGCCTCCTAGCTATCCATATATCATGGCGAGGCATGGGTGTGGCAGACTCCTCAGTAGCAGCAGACTCCTGAGTAGCCGCAGACTCCGCCTGTAGTCTTTGGCGAACGCTTGCACAGCCTTTTGGACCCATAGTGTGGTCATGCACATTCAGTGCACGCCTTACTTTTTGTACGTCACTGAGGGCCTAGTTAGTATGCACATTAATGATTTGGTTAGTAGCACTAAATGTTAATCTTGAATAGGTGAATACAATGTATATTAATTAAATTGGGAGTGACGCCTAATACCTTGAATTCTTCAGATTTTCTTGAAGCAACAAAATTGTCCCAATCTTCTTTGTCCAAGAAGTTCAATTGTTCAAGGGCTGACTTCTTCTTCTTATCACCCTCTTTTATGTATTCTCTGTTCAGATTTGTCCTATAATTCCTAAGCATCTTTCCAGCGCGTTGCATCACACTTTTACGATGCAACTTCTCATCCAATGCAAACAGATTCTGTAAAATAGAAATGTTATTAACTAGTATCCAAAATAGAATTGCAAATAATAGAATTTGTAATCTACAAAATAGAATTGCAAATAATAATAACTCATGCATAAATCATTCCATATCAAGTCTTTTTTCCCCTGAGGAACTTTATGCCAATTATCATACTTAACACCCAATGGCTCCGAGTGGTACACCCAAGATAGTTTACAAAATTATTGCGGTTCACTCCAATTGCATTTTCTCCATTATCAAACTCCACAACCAATTTGGATCCACTGCCACTTAGCGCTATTAACTTCTTCAACAGAGTGATGCCCCTTTTCTTGTTAAGTGTTTGGTGTTGCGCATCAAGTTGCTCTAGTGCTTCAGTGGGTACATGTGCATCATCAACCTAAATTTTGACAAAAATAAACACACTGAATTAGCCCAATATAGAAATATAGGATATATGACATAACTAGAAGATAATGAATTTTATAGAAATACATGATATGTTTTTAGAACTTACATTGGTATCCTCGCCATGCTCGTCATGGACAGCATGCTCATCATGGACTTCATGCTCATCATGGACATCATGCTCATCATGGTCAGCCATCTGAAAATGTCATTAAAAAGGCAAACATTTAACATTTATATTAACTAGAAAAAGGCAAACATTTAGCATTTGTATTAACTAGAAAAAGGCAAACATTTAGCATTTGTATTAACTAGAAAATGGCAAACATTTAGCATTTGTATAAACATACATGTCTCTAAAATTGTGATCTTTTATCAATTAACAATCCTTCATTGTGATCTCCGTGCACATATAAGTCATCATTAGCTTAAATATTTTGTGGAGTTGGCAACCCAACTGAGAATGGACTGGAGTCATCATACTTATCATAGTACTCTTCTTCATCTATAGGATCTTCAATGAATTGTCTTTTACCATGAAGAACAACCGACCATTTATCATTCGCAGGATCATCGATATAGAATATTTGTTTCACCTGGGATGCCAATATGAATGGTTCACCCTTCTCGCCAATCTTTTCAAAGTTCACCAAAGTGAAACCCAATTCATCCACTATAACTCCTTTGGTGTTATCAACCCAATTACATTTAAAGAGAGGAATTTTGAAATCTATGTAGTCAAACTCCCAAATGTCCTCAATGACACCGTAATATGACATTTTAGCTTCACGTGGACTCTTATCCTTTGCACTTGCAAAGTACATAGTCGACGCTTGAAGAGTGACCCCACTATTTTGGACGACACTCTTATCATCTTGGCACTTTGTGTAATATGTGAATCCATTAATGTCAAACCCTTCATAAGACATAACATTCGGTTTTGGTTTAAAGGTGAGGCATTTGATAGTTTATGTAATATCATTTGGTGTTTGAGATAGTTGATGTAAGACTTTATCTTCAAACCACTTAGTAAAAGTCTTATTATGCTCTCTAGCAAGCCACATTGAACTTGCTCGAGGATGTTGTCTCTTTATGAAATTGGTATGTTCCTCGATATAAACACTCACTTCGTCCATATTGTGTAAAATATACAAGTGAGCTGGTTCCAACTGCTCACGGCTGATTACTTTCACCCGTGATCCCAAAATTCCTTTGCCCTCCTCAATATTCTTGTCATTATCAGGAGTGTCATTACCACTGAGAAAGTCATTGCAAAAATACATAACCTCTCTCGCCACATAACCTTCAATAATACTCCCTTCAGGCCGATAACAGTTTTGAACATCACCTTTAAAAACGCTCATGTATCGTTCAAAGGGATACATCCAATGCAAGAAAACTGGTCCCAACATTTTCACTTCCCTAGTCAAGTGGACAACAAGATGTACCATGACATCAAAGAACGAAGGAGGGAAATACATCTCAAACTGACATGGGGTAACAACCACTTCTCTTTGCAAATTATCAAGAGTATCAGGGTCAATAACTTTGCTGCATAGACTGTTGAAAAAGAAACAAAGTCTGGTAATTGCAAACCTTACATGCTTCGGCAATATAGATCGAATTGCCACGGGCAATATTTGTTGCATTAGAGTGTGACAATCATGAGATTTAAGACCTATCAACTTCAGATCTTTCATTGATACCAATCTACGGATGTTGGATGAGTAACCATGTGGCACCTTAACATTTACCAAGCATTCACAAAAAGTTTTCTTCTCCTTTCTAGACAACGTGTAACAAGCGGGAGGTAAGTATGTTCTTTTACTACCCATTTCACGTAATTCTGTTAATTCTGACCTTATTCCCATTTCACGTAGGTCCAGTCTGGATTTTATCCCATCTTTAGTCTTACCTGGTATATTTAACAGAGTACCAATGATGCTATCACAGACATTTTTCTCAACATGCATTACATCGATACAATGTCTGACTGTCAAAGAACTCCAATAAGGAAGATCCCAAAATATTGACTTCTTCTTGAATGAAGAATTGTCTCTCCGTGTGGCCATACTACATTGTGATTTCTTACCAAATTCATTGACAATGTCTTTTACTCTTTCATAAACAACATCCCCTGGTATAGTTTTAGGTGCACTCCGTTCATCATTCCATCCATTGAATGCTTTGCGCTTCCAACGATACAGATGGAATTTTGAAAGAAACCTTCGATGACCAAGATATACAGTCTTGCCGCCATGTTTTAGTCTTATTGAATCAGTGTTTTCTTCACATATAGGACACGCTTTAGCTCCTTTGACACTATATCCAGACAAATTCCCATATGCTGGAAAGTCATTAATAGTGCAAAACAACATAGCGTGCAAACAAAATGTCTCTCTTGCTGAAGCATCATAGGTCATCACACCTTCAGCCCAAAGTTTCTTTAAGTCATCAATCAAAGGTTCAAGATAAACATCGATATCATTTCCGGGTTGTTTAGGGCCCGATATCAACAATGACAACATAACGTACTTATTTTTCATACACATCCAGGGAGGAAGATTGTATATAACAAGCATGACTGGCCAAGTGCTATGTTGGCTGCTCAATGTCCCGTATGGATTCATCCCATCTATACAAAGCCCAAGTCTTAGATTCCTATCTTCTTCACCAAATTTGGGGTACAATAGATCAATCTTCTTCCACTGTGGGGAATCAGACGCATGTCGCAGGATCCCATCATTATTTTTCTTAACATCTGCATGCCACCTCAAATTCTTCGCATCTTTCGGATTTGCAAACAAGCGTTGAAACTGTGATATTATAGGTAGATACCACAACACCTTGGCAGGAGAACCAGTTTTGGACTCCCCCGAAGTCGTCAATTTATACCGTGACGCACCACATTTTGGACAATCTTTCAAATCTACATAGTCCTTTTGAAATAATACACAATCATTCGGGCATGCGTGTATCTTCTTGGCCTCCATTCCCATTGGGAACAACATTTTCTTTACCTGGTATGTTGAGATTGGCAGCTCGTTTCCTTCAGGAAGCATTTCTTTCAACAAAGTCAACAATGAAGTGAAGCTTTTGTCGCTCCATCTATTGTTAGATTTCAACTTATACAATCTCAACACAGCGCTAAGCTTCATAAACTTAGCACAGCCTGTGTATAACGGTATCTCAGCATCATGCACAATGTTTCTAAAGATAGGAGGTGGATCGGTGTGCTCTACCCTACAACTATCCAACATCGCATCAACGATGTCTGCTAGAACTGGTTCGTTCACATTTATGTCATCGGAGGCAATTTCTTCTTCCACCCAAGCACTGCTATCGACATCTACTGGTTTCGATTTTGAAATCTCTCCATGCCAGTGCCATTCTGTATAGCCTTGTACAATCCCGTTGCACATGACATGACTTTTGATTTCCTCACCAGTGTTGACTTTCAAGTTGTTACCGTAATGCCTACATGGTCAGTAGAACCTATCTGTAGGTTTTTTCCTATGTTCCTCGGCAAATCTAATAAACTGATCAAGACCAGATATAAACTCTGGGGTGCAACGATTACGAATGGACATCCATGATCTATCCATTCTATGATCAGAGAAAACAAGTATATATTAGGAAACAAGTATATATTAGGAAAAGATTAGGGTATACACTTACATCCTACCTAAGTGTATAATGTGATGTCATTCTTATATATAATAAATGTGTACCACCTATCCCATCCTTGAACACCTAATCTCACTAGTAAGTGTATAATGTGTATTGGGTTTTCAAGAAAATTTTGGCAGCATTCCCCGCTGTTCTCTAAGTACATATATACTTAGAGAACAAACGGGGAAATGCTACCGAAATTTTCTCGAAAACCCAATACACATTATACACTTACATCCTAAGTGAGATTAGGTGTTCAAGAACAATCCCAAACTGGGGACTATCCAAGATTTACTCCTAATGAGTCAATCTTGGACAGGTTTCTAGGCCAACAAACACATGTGTTGTCATTCTTATATATAATAAATATGTACCACCCATCCCATCCTTGAACACCTAATCTCACTAGTAAGTGTATAATGTGTATTAGGTTTTCAAGAAAATTTTGGCAGCATTTCCCCGCTGTTCTCTAAGTACATATATACTTAGAGAACAAACGGGGAAATGCTACTGAAATTTTCTCGAAAACCCAATACACATTATACACTTACATCCTAAGTGAGATTAGGTGTTCAAGAACAGTCCCAAACCGGGGACTATCCAAGATTTACTCCTAATGAGTAAATCTTGGACGGGTTTCTAGGCCAACAAATACATGTGTTGTCATTCTTATATATAATAAATGTCTATAAACTACATGCAACATTGTTAATCCTAATCAACAGAGCATTATTAAATAATAAATCAAGAAATCAATAGTTTCAAACAAAAGGTCTAGGAATCTTTACTAGACATTATATGTTATAACCATTGGTTTAATAACCCTATTTCCGCAAGTACATGTTTATCAACTTTAAAACCCTATAATTCATGAAATCATTCTAATTCAATTTAATATGTTGGGATCACATAATTATATAATGACATCAGAATATATAGAAGAAACATAATTAACATGATTAACAACATGCTCATCAAACTAGGGTTTTCTTGATATAGTCATGCATTAATAAAAAGGCGAAACTCTGATTTAAAAACTTTGTTGTTATTTGATAAAAAATAAAACTAGGAATAAGTTGAACTTGTTGATGATGGGGTCCCCATACTACCTCACATATGAGGAAAACTTATTGTGGCAGTGGGGGAGTTAAATATGGACCGACTTAGGCACAGACCTCACCCAACATATGGGGAAAAGGGCATGCCCCAGCATTGTATAATGGTTTCTACTAGTTGCGGTTTATTATAGTATAAGGCAAGCGGGAGTGATGAACTCAATAATGGACAAAGAAGAGGGCATACTAGTCTGGAGAGGAGCTGTGGTCTGTAGACAGCGGCACAGAGTGGGCGACGGCGGTGGAGAGGAGCTGTGGTCGAACCGGCAGCGCGGCGGAGAAGCAGCTAGCAACCCTAAACCCTGGCGGCGGCGCGACGGCGGTGGAGAAGCAGCTTCTGTCGGCCTGGCGGCGGCGGCTTGGAGGCACTGGCGGCGGCGTGGAGGCACCGGAGGAGAAGGCGGCACCGGAGAAGGAGGCGCGGCGGCACTGTCGTGGAGGGGTGCGGCGGAGTGGAGGGTCGGGCGACAGCAGAGGGGTGGTTGCGGCGGGAGCAGTTTAGGCGATGAAACAGAAGAAAGGGGAAGAGTCAGGTGATCGCAGGATATAAAGTTCACCAATAGCGTCGGTTGTTTGTCACAACCGACGCCTAAACCACTTTAGCGTCGGTTGTGACAAACAACCGACGCTTAAGTGGACGATATTTTCACGAAATTGTTTGGCGGGAACCACTTTCGGCGTCGGTTATCAACAAATAACCGACGCTGAAAGGGACACTTTTCGCACAAAGTTTCATCACACATAGGCGTCGGTGGCTATTTAAATAATCGACGAAGTATGTGACACTTTTTCTTTTCGCTCGAAAATTGGATTTCGCGGGAGCTTTTAGGCGTCGGTTTGTTATTGTCAACCGATGCTGAATACAAAGCAGTACCCGTGTCTGGCTGGTCTTCGAATATAGACGTCGGTTTTCTTAAACAACCGACGCCTTATATGATAGGCGTCGGTTTTCCTTAATAACCGACGCCCAGAAAAGCGACACTGAATGCTATTTCTGTAGTAGTGAGGATCATGAATCCAAAGCAGCAGTTCTACCTGATCATCGCAACTGATGCCAAGAAAAGCATCGCGGAGGCACAGAGAACACCACCAGATACAAAATGGAAATGGTGAAGGCCTGACGACAAGAGTTGAGCAAGATCAGGCTGAGGGGGCGGCGCTGAGTGGGGAAGGTCATGCCGGAAACAAAATCAGCAAAACCAAAGTGTGTGAATTGTAGCTGAGACCTCGGCGGAGGTTAGGGGACTGACCCTTAATGGTCTGATGGTCCAAGGCGGAGAGGAGATTAGATGAAGTCGGAAATAGGGGAGGTAACAGAGCGTAAGGCCGGCGCCAACAGTTGTGGGGAAAGGGGGTGACAAACCCTACTTTTATAGGGTCATCGGGTGCGGAGGAGAGAGAGGATAATGAGGCGAAAAAACTAGGAAGGAAGGTGAAGAGGGAAGAGAGGAATTAGAGAAGGAAACTGGGGAGAGAAGGCCCCCATCACGGCATGCAAAAATGATAAGGGGAAAGGAAGAAGAGAATCCAACTGTCACTGGATCTAAATCCAAGGGTCAGGATTGAACCCGAGAAAACTAAAACAGGAAAGCAAGAGTGACATATCAAATACGATTAAAACTAAAGTGAGATTAATTTAATGTACATATTTTATCTTTCCTTTTTTGAGGGTTCTATTCTTATCCAAATTAGACCAAACTTGACACAGAAGTGAAGTTAAACATGTAGATTCCGAATCTCCAATTAGATTTCACTTTTGCAAACTTTAGATGTATTATTTAATATATTCTTTGTTTCTCTTTCCTGATGCATTAATGACACATGGATTATCCAAATTAAGTGAAAATTCACCCACAAGTCATAATTAATGTATTAGATACGAATTTCCCATCAAATTTATATTTTGGAGTTGTTTGCAAATTTAATTAATATTTTGAAGGTTCTACACACTTTCTCTCTCCTGATTTTACCTTTTAAGCAAACTTTCTCCAAATTGGATAAAAATTTACCCAAAGGCTATAATTATTATGTAAATCACGAATATAACATTATTTTCCTCTTTGGGAGTCAATTATTATATTTATATATTAATTACACTTTTTAGGCAATTTCTCTCTCTTAACTTACCATATTATTTCAAGGTTGTCCACATTAAATGAAAATTGACATGTAAACTTATTTTAATGTGTAGATTACGAATTTGAAGTCTATTCCTTATTTTGAGGCTTTCTTACATGGGTTTTGTCATCTGGCCCTTTAGAGGCCCATTAACCCTATTATGCATGTAATTAAGTTATTTATCATTTTATTATTACCAAATGAATTATATGACATATTATATTACATTATTCATGCATTATATTATTAGGATATCTCTAATCTTAACCTTGTTTGGTCAAACTCATAAGGTCACAGTTCTAGTGTAAGGTTTGAGATCTGGTATGTTACAACCACCTACTTTACTAAACGGTTTCAAGGTGGTACTTTAGCAAACGATTTCCTTAGTTGCTCAAGACCGTTTGAGGTCTGAATTGGTCAAGACCGTTTAGAGTCTATAAGGCCAAAACTGTTTGGTGGATAATTAACCAAAACCGCATGGGTACTTAAAGTGGTTAAAGGACAAAGTGATTAGTTGACTAATACATGATGTAATCAAAGATGATTATAGTAATTACATCTTAATGGTATGAGGTGATTAGTACCCTTTGAATAATTAAGCCTTAATGGTCATGGTGAAAATGACATAACCCGTGATGTCAATTCTTCTTCAAGATTGAGTTGACTTAGCCTAATCAAGGCTGATGCAAACATCATCTTATAGAAGATGAGAGAGGAGACTTCCTATATGAATTATAACCATATAATGGCTAAGTCTTAACACTTTTAGTATGAATGAATGTCTAATTAGGGTATGATCCTTCATAGTGGGATCATGAAACCCTAATTATGATGGATGATGAATCATAACCCTAAATGAGGGCATTAATAGGTGAAATCCTAATACATGATGATGGTATGAACTTAATTCATAGTGATGACATGATAAACATTAACTAAAGGCACTTTGATGCTCACTCCTACTTCGAGTGAATAGAAAACCCTAACCTATGGTGATGTGATATGAATAGTAAACCCTAACCTAGGGTGATGTGATATGAATAGTAAAACCTAACCTAGGGTGATGTGATGTGAATAGTAAACCCTAATTATGGGTTGTTGGATATAAACCCTAATCAAGGGTGATGTGATGTAAATAGTAAACCCTAATTCCAAATCAGGTGAATGAATATGTGAAACCCTAATTATGGGTTATACTTTATACTAAGAAGCTCTAAGGTTGGATAATGAAATGATGAGTCATTTATCCTATTTGAGATAAAGGGGATGATTAACCCTAATTAAATTAAAAAGGGAAACCCCAACCCTAGCAAGGGCATAGTGGTATAACCCTTAAATAATGATGTCATAATTGTTTTACATTGTGCTGATAGGAAATTGATGTATCTGTTATCATCTGTACTAATCATGCACGTCTTATGAGATATTGAACATAGACATGTATGAGCTATGATGCTTTGTTTATTGAAAGTACTTCATGAGCTTTGTAAGCAATGATTTGCTATGTTACCTAGTGAAAGGTAACAAAAGATATTGATAGGCTGTAAGAGCCATGTGAAATACCTGCATTGCAATTATCATGTTTACACTGTCAAATGACTTGTTAGCATTATGTTACCTGTTAAAGTGGTAACAAGTATATTGATGATCTAAGGGTTTGAACACCCACATTCTTGAATCATGATGATGAGATGACAAGGGATTGAGTTCCCAATGCTATTAAAGCTGTGAAATGAACTTGATAGAAATAGTACTCATTCTTTATAGCAATTGTTATGATGTTTTATGATTGAAAACATGCCTGATGCTAAAAGAATGTTGTAATGTACTTAATTAATCAAGTAAAATGATATCAAGTAGAGCCCTGACCATAGATCCATCATCGTCAGTAGTTAGGTGATGGTGAAACAGGTTTTCCTAAGGGAACTCCTGGAGAGCATACTTTTGAGTATGTGGGGGTAATGGGCGCAAATATCCTTACGTCCTAATGGAGGAATTGATGTGAGACAAAGATTAAATCTCTCAATCCTTCATTATATGTATATGCCGGGATGATGTATCACAAATCTCCTGATGATGATGTTAATGCCGAATCGATGCGAGACAAACAAGAAATCCCTCGATTGCGAAGAGAGTACAACATGCCACTGTAACTCTAATAGCAAAGTTGCCAGTATATCCTATAAAGTTATATTTATAGCAGAGACACAAGATGTCCTGCATGTTGTTCCTCACACTGACTGAGGAAGATGAGGTCATAGAAATCTGACTCTTCTGATGACCTATGTATGGTATCGATTTCGATTTTGCAATGGTCGGTTGGAGTATGAGCAGTATACCTCATCTCCTCAGGGCATAAATATGATTGTAAAATGTAATCAGCCGTGTAGCATATTTGCTTAGGGTTGAATTACGAGAATCAATGTTTGATGATACATTATTTATTATGTCTTAGAAAGATAAAGGATATACATGTTCTTCATATTCCTTATTAAATGAATGACTTACTACTTAATCAAGTTATAATTGAAATGACTGCATAGAGAATACTGCTCTACTTATCTCAATCAATGATTTACCTACTGTTGAATATTTATAATTCTATTGCCCAGTGTTATTCTATTACCAACAATAACAATGTTTCTGGTAGAGAGTTATATCTCTCGCTGGGACAATTTTCAATTGTCTCACCCCCGTGGGATTCAACTTTTTAGCTAGACGCCGAGGAAGAAGAAACCTTTCAGTGGGTGAGCAGCAATAGCAGCCACAACAGCAGCAGCAACAACAAGGACAGCAGTGATCCACAGGTGGAGACACTGTTTGTCAAGTCTTGTATATAGAGAGAGTCCTATGTGTCGTCTCTGTACTCTCAGGTCCTAGGAGTCAGTAGATGGTTTGATATAGATATGAGATTTTTGGCTTGATGCCTCGAGATTTTGTATACTGCTCATGTATAGTTTAACTGGGCAGTCAATGTTATGATTCTCGAGATGAGATGATATAGAGATGTACTGATGAATCAGGATGTAAATAACTTACCTTGGTTCTTTATGATAGAGTTTTACCATTTGTAGATTTCTTTACAAAAAATTTTAAATTTTTAGTGATTTTCAGTAATTCCACTACTAATAATTCGCTTCCGCATTAATTAATCATATTTTCATAAGTTGGATGCCACATTATCTAATTATGATCTTTTACAACGGGTTTGAATATGTTCTAATATCATAGTTTACTACAACAGTTTAACACATGTTGTAGTATCACGTGTACTGTAATGAGTTTGACCCGTTGTATATAACTTGTGTTGTATAATATTTACATTAAACACCAAGCAAATAAACTTGTTGTAATATATATACTAACTACAACACAACCAGTAGAACTGTTGTGTTGTACTCGTCGTAAAAAGAATTTTATGTAGTAGTGTTGAAGTTGTGATCAAACCTCTCTAAGTGATAATGATGACTACTTATAAGTCCATGACCTTAAGACAATGTTATCTAAAAGTATGGTCTTCTTAGGTAACATATAAAATATTATGTCTGGAATTATCATTGAGAGGTGTGATAATTCAAGTTGTTAGCATAAGTTTGTGTTATCTCCATTACTTTCTTGAGATTTGGCACTTACATATGTGTCTGAAGAAATTAGAACTCATGAAGATAGAGCATGTGGCTGGAAAGGTTACCCCAATCACCTATGTGATGTATGCCAATAGGATAAAACATAGAATCGAACATATATATATATATGGGTAAGTATGTTCAAACCAGTCTTGAACACTTTATATGAGACTCATATTCGTCTTTTAATTTGATGATATTCTACTATTAGTGGAGATGGTAGCGGCCTTTAAGACACTTCTACGATGTTGGACAACTGTTGCTTTTAACACCTTAAAGGACACTTCTACGATGTTGGACAACCGTTGCCTTTAACACCTTACATCGGGCTTACAATTTGAACAATCTAACAAATGCATGAGACTCGTATTTTTAGTTCTTCATAAAACATTTCTCGTATTTTCAATGAATTCCCTGTAGAAAATTTATTGATGAGCATGGTTTTCGGGGAAATGGAACTTCTTATAGTAGCTTGTGGTATTGGTTTTGCTACAAACCTACTAGTTGTCAAAGATGCTTGTATACATTATTTAAGTTGACAATATA